>VDFB02270651.1:151742184-152077310 GCA_007258455.2 Sequoia sempervirens
TGCACCTTGCCATTCATGACTTTCTTTTGCTACATTTTTTGAGCCAACATAGCTATTCTGAATCATTAAGGCTTGATTCAGCATTCCATTCATGCATATAGCTTGATTGTGAGGTTGGTTACACGGAAAACACCAATCACAATCCTGTGTCATATTCACTTGTGTAGGCATGAGCTCTTTCGAAGAGCTGACAACATTAGGATTATAGGGCTGAAGAGGTCTAGGATTAAGATTTTTTCTTTGCCCTTGGAAATTAGTCTGATAAGGGGGTCTATTTGCTTGGTATGGGGGCTGGTAAGGTCTAGATTCTTGGCCAACTTGTTTCTTGAGATTGAAAAACTCATTGTTAACAATTTTACTAAAAGGTTTGAAGCATGCCTTTCAACTCTTGAATTTTTTGAGATGGACTTGGGACAATAGCTTCTTGGGTTGTAGCTTGATAACCTATTGTAGGAACAGGTGGAACAACAGTTAAAGGGGGTAATGACATAGGTATAGGTGGTTGCACCTCAGGAAAAATTGGCATAGGAGGCCTTGGGGCTATTCTATCAACTTGTCTAGGGTAGTTTTCTACTCTAATAGCTATATCATAAGCATTAGGAAGTGTAAATCCACCCATAGACTGAATTATCACAGATATTTCACTATTTAAAGCCTTTAGGAAAAACATAAATGCATGTTGAGGTGAAGGCTTTACTGTCATTGGAATCCCATCCCAAGTCCTCTGAAACGGTAATTAAAATCTGACATGTGCTCATGTGGAGCTCTCTTGATGGTACTTATTTGTTCCAATAAAGACAAATGATCTGATTTGTCTTCAAATTGTTTGTGCAAGCCATCACCTAGCTGATCCCATGTTGTGATCAAATTCGCTAGAAAACCTCTAAACCGTTGCAAAGCTTTTCCCCTTCAGTGAGGAAAATAGTAGTCTAAGTGCTACATTCTCTTTAGTAATATTATGAACCAAGCACAACGTTGACACATCTCGAATGTGCTCAATAGGGGTGGTTTGATCTTCTCTGGTGAAATATGGCAGAATTTTGAGGGTTGCAATAGGAATTCCATCATGTTGAGTAATGTATAATGAGCTACCCCCATTAAAAGGTGCAAATGCAAATTGCCTTGCCATCACTGGTGCTTGTACTACTGGTATTGGATTTCTCTACACTGGATTTTTAGGGCTGAGGTTTGGAGGTGTAGATCTTGATCTCCTTGATGAGCTAAGACCTTTTCTTATTGTCCTACCCTTTCTTTTTGGTGGAGATAACTGCAGGTACTCAAATGGAGAAGTGCTTGCTCTAGTTTGCACTCTTCTCATAAGCTGGTTACGCTGGATCTACATGCAAAACTAGAGAATGGAGTGGAAAGGTATAAATTTATAACCTCAAAAGGTTAAAAACATTGCAGCATATACTAGAACAACATATTAAAACTTGAAATCTTTCTCTGAAATGAGCTTCAGAGTCCCACTGGGCGTGCCAAAAATTTTAATCAATGAGGATTGCACCCTAGTGGAGTTAGACTCAACTATCCTATGTAATGTGGAAACATTCTCAAGCTGTGGGTGGCTTATAACGAGAATGAATCTCCAGAGAGGGTTGGTTCCCCTAGTAAATCAACTAAAACTACTAACTCTTATGAGAAAAGGGATAAAGGGATGCTTGAAATAAAATCCTAAGACTAAAGAGGTGATGCACAAGAAATTTATGGATCTATTCACTAAGTCAACTCACAATCAACTCTCAAAACATTTACTCTCACAATTTCATGTGAAACATGCAATACAAAAGTGATTTGTATGAAGGTTTGAAATTAAACACAACATACAACCTGCATTACATGAAACTTCTACATGCATATTTGTAATAATGAGGCATGAAAAATAAATCAACACTTAGAATCAGAATCAAACATCAAATCATCCACTGCAAAATGAGACAAAAACCATAAAAAAGGAATGCACTGTTGCTTTTATTGATCTAAAAGGAGCTACTATATCAAACTATGAAAGCTGAGTTACAAAACTTATAAACTCTCTGCAATACTAAAGAGAGGAAGAAGCAAGAACTAAGAAAAAATTAAGTTTTTTATTCATTTAATACCCAAAAACCTTCTACGAGGCAAGGAGCAAAAAATTGCAGCTAACTACAATCCCAGAATAGCAAGAAAGCATCTCTCACGAGTAGAAGGAAAAAGCCATGAAAAGAGGGCATATAACTGATCCAAAACTTGTGAAAATAGGTGGAAACTTTCCCTCCCAAGTGGATCAACCCAAAAGGATTCAAAAATCACTCAGTTTTGATTGGAAGAACAAAAGGACTCAAGAAAAAAGGGCAAGTAAATTGAAATTGCATCTGCATACTCCACACTTGCTTTATTTTCTGCATTTTAATTGACAATTATTAAAGCAATTTATAAAAAATTGCTTTAATAAAGTCTTACAATGTTTTTTGCAGCTTTAACTTTGCAAAATAGAAAAAAAGGTCGACCTTGGCTTTGATTTGATTTTGCAAAAAAACAAGGCACATATGGTTTATATGATTTATTTATGCAAAGGATTAGCGGCTCACATGGGCATTTGATTTTCTCAAAAATCAGAAAAATAATTAAGGGACATCGCCTAAGTTTTCAAAATGCACAAAGGGCTTCAAATAATACCACAAGGTATTAACTTGGCATAAAAGTTTTTTTAAAAAGAATGTGAAAACACCCATGAAAGGGTCAACCAAAATATTAGGGTAAAAGGAAACCCTAGAACAAAACTCGCAGCCTCCTATCTTTTCGCATTCATTTTGCATTCCATTTTTGGGTGAAGACTTGGGCGCCACCATGGTAGGGTTTGATCGAGCTTTCATAGAGTCTTTGAGGCTTTTTTCGAGCCATCATGGAGCTTTTTAAAAGACTTCAAAATGATTTCTTCAAAGGAAACACGTTGGGTAAGACTTCTTCGCACATAAAACACAAGAATCTCACATTTTTCTAAATTTTTGGAAGCATTTCATGGCTCCTACCCACAACTTGCTATTATATTTTTGATGTATTTTTCACCTCCATACCTTGATAAACCCTTATGTGCTTTGAGGATGCCATTGCAAGGACTTGATGAGCTCAAAGAAGTCTTGATGAAAGAAATTGGAGTTGTTAAATCCACTCCACCATGATCACAGCTAGGGCTTTCACTTGGTTTTCTGGGAATTTCATAAGGTTCCTCTACAGGAAACCCATGTGGTGAGTACCTCTCTCTGCAAAAAAATGCAAAGATCTTTTCGTTCCCTCCATTTTGAATGTATTCACAGGGGTTTAACCCACAAGTTCTTCCTTTTACTCATGCCATTTCTTCTTTGTAACACTTTGTTGATACCCTCTTTTGCTTCGAGGCCTCCATGGATGGTTTTGGCTTGAGCTTTTGGAGAGACTGAATGTGACTTGAAACTCATTCTGAAGGTTACCCACTCACGAAATAGAATTGAGGCCGCAAGTATGTATTTATCTGCACTTTATTTTCTTTGTTCATTTGCAAGCCACGACTCTACTTTGCTCTTCTGGTAGAAAGAAAAACAAGAACCCTTTACTTGGATCGGCCTCCATGAAGCACCTTAACAAAATGAGAATTTTTCCTTTATACTCATTCTCATTGCTCATATAAGAGGGTTCTTCGCTTTTATGTAAATGTGACTGCCTCTCACTTTGTTACCCTCTTGAAAAGTTGGTCCATGTCTTTGAAAACTTGATGGATTTATCATGCTTATAAATTGTTCCATCAAGGAAAAGAACGGAAAGGCTTTGACTTTCCCTGATAATTTAAAACCATTATGATTATGTCTTTAACAGGAATTAATTCACACACCTCTCTGATCTAGAACTTGCATAATAGCAATGCATATTCAACATGTCTATGAATAACATGATATTAGCTTATGAAAATGCATCATTTGCAGTTTGCTACTCCCCTCTAGTCTTGAAAAGAAACATGATTGTTGTCCCATCATTGATGGCAATATTCCTTGCATAAACTAAACCCCTCATCCCATGCATGGTGACTGAACCATAGTGATAAGCACTATCCCAAAGCACAATGAGTTATGATTGCTCGTCTAAAGTATGCATTTCATATGATGAAAACAATAGAAATGATGTTGTGATAGCAAATGAATAACATAAAATAATGATGCAAAACCAGGGATGACATGAAAACTTGTAGACATACAAAGCTCCTTAGTGAGAATTGATGCAATTTTACTCTGTTTTGCATATTACTTAAGCATTTTAAATGAGTTCATTGCTCACTTGTGATTCCCATTTCAAAGTGAAAGGGGGTAATCTAATTGCACCTTTGACTTGGTTGTCATGAATGGACAATGTGCTCAGTTACCTTATAAATTGATCTTCAAATAAAATATGCTTTTATTTGAAAAATTGAATGTCTCTTGCTTATCTCATACCCCTCTCAAGATCTAGAGGGAAACATGTTGGGCTCAACCCTTGTGGGAGCCCATTTTTCCACCACATGTTGTGATGATGATCAAAGATGATCCTTAACAACAATGTACCTGTTCTTGCATAGTGAACAAACAAGTTAGAAAAAATAGTGAAGCTCAATGCTCCTGTGATGTTTGATTTTCAAGCTCTCTTGATACATGTGACAATTGATAACTGATTTAATGCATCTTGAATGAAGGTTATATTTTTTTTGGTAGGACATATGGTTGGAGTTTATATCTGGAGCTCTAACCAAAAAATTTCATCATGATGCAGGTACATATGAAGATCAGGAACGAAAGGAGCTGAAGATAAAGAAGATCAACACAAGATTCTGCCATAGGAAATGATGGACATTCTCTCTTTCCATGTGTTTTCCTTTATTTCATATCTTTAGATATATATCTTTCCTTTATGATGTATTAAATTAGTCATGCCCACGGCTTGTGTGGGACATTTAAACATTCTTTTCCTCTCAATGTATAAACAACAACATTTATGCAATCTTGTATATATTTTCATTTCAAAATGAATGAATGAAAGACAACAATATCATGCAATTTATGTAATTTCCTTCTATTATAAAACATTACACAATAAAAATTGAATTCCATTTGAAAGCATTCATATGCGATGGTTAAGCCTTAGCAGAAAATTGTTGGAATACCTTTCACTTTTGATGCAATCAATTGTTTCAGCTCTACCAAAATGAGATGTAAGTGAAATTTGGTAACAATAGGATAAAGACATAAATATATATATATATAATTTGTTATTCATATTTATATTAAAAATTCATAATTACTTATAAGGCTAAATAATTACTGCAAGCATCATTGTTACATAATTGTATATAAAGATCTATATATAATTATTCCTAATTGATTGACAATAATTACCTTTGCATATATATATATATATATATATATACCTTGATTCTGATCTTATTCATTGATTATTCATTGATTATATTCTTCCATTCATAAAATCTACAGGTCTGATGTATTTTATCTTTTGCTGAGTATGCTTCTATATATACCCTCACGGTTGAGTGAAGAGGCATCCTTGGAAAGTAATGACCTGTCCCACTCCATCGTCCCTTTGATAGCCTTGATTGCTACCTTAATTTATTTTTAATTACTGCCTACTTAAGCATTGCCTCCTTTATGGCTCGATGCCTTTTTAAAATGAAACACTTAGTATATGAGTTGCTACCTTGGTTTGTTTAGGAGTTATTGCCTTTGATTCTTATTATAGTCATGATTAGAATTGATAACATTTATAATTGTAATATTATCATTGATGTTTATAATTATAATGATCTTTAGATTATGTGTTAGTTTATTTATTTGTATTTTAATATTTCATATTTTAATCATTAAAGTATAAAAATAATAAAGTGTCAATATAAATATATATTATTTTATTTCAATGTGTTACAATCTTTTATATTGATTTGTTATATATTTCACGTTAATATATTATAATGAATATAATATTTAGTATTTATATTTGGTTATTACAATGTTATATTTAATATTTATAATTATAATATTGTCTTTGATAATTATAATTATAATTATAATAATATTAAATAGTTAATGTTTTTAATATGTATTTTGTTTATCTTGTTTTCAATGCTTTATATCTCAATGCTACAATTTAGGGTCATAACAGTCCACCCCGCTCAAGATTGCTTGCCCTCAAGCAATCATAATCTAAGATGTGTAATTTTAAGATTTTTCTCTTTGTGGTGATGATATTAAATTTGATAGGAGTTGGAAGTTCTAACCCAAGTGATGTTTATTTTGGTTATGAGGAGAATGTTTTGACTAATATTCTTAAGTTCTACTATTTCTCCATAACTCTCAAAACCCACAAGTTGGAGTATGTGAATCAATATAACTTAAAACCACATGAATTGGAAATTAAAGAAAACAACCAAGTAGCTCAACCAAGCAAGAAAGTAGCTCAACCAGGAAAACAAGTAGCTTAGGCAAGGAAGCAACAACTCAAGCACATATGCAAGTAGCTCAACCAGGAAAACAAGTAGCTCAAGTAAGCAAACAACCAGCTTAAGAAGACAACCAGGTAGCTCAAGCACACAAGCAAGTAGCTCAAGCATGCAAGCAAGTAGCTCAAGCATGCAACCATGTAGCTCAAGCACGCAACCAAGTAGCTCAAGCAACTTGAAAAACCACTTTTTTTAACATTTTCATAGTTTTTTAAGCATAAAGTAATCATAAACACAATGATGAGTTCCACCATACATCACAAATACATAATGACTAGCTCTAACATTCATCACATACACAATGGCCAACTAGCACATCACAATGGCTGACACACACATGTTCATAATGCATCTCAAATAAAAAGAATATCAGTGCATTGCACACTACACCGTGGGTCCTATCCTCTCCTCCAGTCTTCTACACCATTGGAGAAAGGGGAAGAGGATTTGGTGCATCCCATACTACACTGTGGGTTCATCCTCAACCCCACAAGACCAAGTATACAGTTTGACAACTAGGAAGGGGATTCGATGAATCTCATATTACACCGCGGGTCCGTCCCCAATCCCAAGGTCACCCAGTATACACATGAGTACACAATATACATTTGAGGTCATAAAGTATATGCAAGGTATACACATAGTTGCATAAGTACATGTAGGTCACAAAGTATACACATGAAAGGAACACACATATGGAGATACATTAACAAAGGTTGGCAGGAACATGCTTTGATACCAATTGTAATGTCCCATTTTTAGAAAACCCTAAATCTTGTCTTAGAATCACAAGATTAATGTAGTTAGGGCTATAACTCACCACTTAGATGCTTCAAACAAGATAAACCTCGGCTTTAGGACCTGCAATCATGTTAGATAATATTGGAAATGCAATTCATGTGATTAGAATATCATAAATGTCTTATCTATTTAAAATACATAACTATTCCAAGACTATCTAAACTACCCATATCCATAATGCATAGTGGAAGTTTTATTCATAACAGGAATTGGATAAGAAGCAGGATAAGTCTGCTTAAAGCTATCCATATAAGCCCAAGAGCACGAGTGTCCGACCAATACAACCCACCCCTTGGCCTCGAGTTGCAAGAACGTCCGACCCAAGACAATTCCACCCTCAAAGTGGCATGCTTAGTGGATACACTTGTATCTACTTTTCCTATCCATGTTGTCTTATCCATCCTTATGATTGAGACTCCTTGAATCCATCCTAACAATCAATCATAGTTTGGCTTGACAGGGGAGCCTTGAAAGGGGTGCTTGTAAACTACTCGACCCATCTAAGCCCAAGAGCACGAGCATCCAACCAAGACAACCCACCCCTTGGCCTCAAGTAGCAGGAACGTCCAACCAAGACAATTCCACCCTTGAGGTGGCCTACTTAGCATGGGAGGCCTATAAAATGCATCCTCCTAACTTGCTTCCCTCAACCTTACACTTGATTGATCATAGGATAAAGACATATATATATATATATATATATATATATATTCATTTTTATATTAAGATCATAATTACTTATAAAGCTCAATAATTGCTGCAAACATCATTATTGTATACTCAATATATATATATATATAATCTATTTCCTTAAAGGGATATAATCTAAGTATTGATTCCTTACATCAATACTATGAAATATGCATATGTGAAAATTCAAAATGTATTCATAAAATAATTACTGTATACTATCCCTCTAATTTGTACCACTCTGATTAATATTTTTGGTCGCAAATAACTTAATTTTTATAGATGATTTTGACTAATATTCAAACAGATATTACTTATTGTTGATGGTTCGATATGCTTGTAGTATTCTGGTCTCCTCTTGTCCCTTCTCATTTGAGAATCATTTCCTTTAAGTACTCGATATATTTGAAAGTATCTGCTAGGGATGTGTCTCTTAAATGAATTGCTTCCTTAGACCATTCTAATTGCATCACTTCATAAGGTAATTAATTGTTGCCTTCAAAGTTTATGAATTGTTGACTAATGTTATGGTTGGGAATCACTGCCAATGCTTTTTCAAAGAGACACACAACCTTAGATTATTATTTGTTATCTTCTAGTTAACATAATTTTGACCGATGCCAATTAGTATTTGGTACTTCCATGAATTCTATGCATTGTCTAATTTGATTGGGATCAATCCAATCATTATTCCTAATATTTGTATTAGAAATAAATATTTCTATGGGATATATATATAGTAATATTTATTCATTTATTTTTGTGAATGTTTTATTATTATAATAATTTATAATTAACAATATAATAAGTTTAGTTTTGTACTATATAATAATGGTTTTAATTATAATGTTATCTCTATTATTACGATATTTATAATTAGTAATTATGATAATTACATTATAATTATAATATTATTTAGGATACTATAATTTTAATAATAATATTTAGATTGTGATTACTTATATTTATATTTTGATATTTATTGGATTTTGTTATTCGTATTTTGATGTCATATTTGGTGCTACAATTTCGGGGACATGACAAGCTTCTCTAGATGTAATAATATTGAGTAGAAGGCAAGAACAAGTAGTATGCACACACTTCTACATCCATCCTCATATGAGTTAACAAGATAGAAAGCTTTAAGCTAGATAAACTTTAAGGATGCTTGAAGTAAAAAATGCAACTTTAGTTGTGAATATATAATGTCAAATAGACCCAATTGTTGGCATACTCCATACAAAAACAAGGCCCTTAAGATTCCAAGATATAATATTCATATGAGGTGATCCTCCATTGAGTTATCTGAAGGGTCATCATCATCATTGATTAAAGTGTTAGAATTTGAAGTCAAATCTATAACCCAAAATCAAGCGCATAAAAATTGATTTTAACTAGCTTAATAAAAATTAAATTAGCTAAATTTATTGAATAGAGTTTGCTCACAAAATGCTTACTTCATTATTTTTATTTCCAAAAGATGGAAGGAGAGTTACATTATATAGTCTTATTGTTTCAAATCCAATGAAGACAAGGATAAGGCAAAAATTAAAAAAGCAAGGGATTGCTTATACAAGTTTTCAAATTCGTGAGGATAAAGAAAAAAGTAGAATCCCATGAATGTGCAACATTATCCTTCCTAACTTAAGTAATTACAAGTAATTACCTCAATCAAATTTTAAAAATGTACAATAATATACTTAGAATTAAAACATATCCTAAAGTATTAATATTACACTAACCTAAAACTTTAAATTAGTTTCCTAATAGTAGACACTAGCGGGTTGAAATATAATCTCAAAGTAAAATTGATTCATTTGTGCCACTAAAATCTTCTCTTCATGATGTGTCTCCATTAGAGGAACTATAAGAGCATCTTGAGGATTGGGCACTCATTTGAGAGACATTAGAATCTCACATCAAATATTCATGGCCAACATTTTCAATAACTAATTGAATAGATGCAACACTAGATGGTTGAGATGTTAGAACCACTAAGTTTATGGGTCATCATGGGGATGTTAGGTTTGTATATAAAGGCTTCAAAAAAAGCTCATTGACCTTGTATTGCCTAAGAACCATTTTCTTTTTACCAACAAGAGTTGACCAACCAACTTCTTGAGTTGGCTAAGTTGCTAGTTGGCTTTTGCATGAGTGAGGAGTCTTTGATTTGGTGGTTCAAGGCTTAACAATTGAAACACGTGTTTGATAAATTGATGTAGGCAATGTTTTGTAACGTGTGCTAGCCACCCACTTAAATCTCAATGGATTCCTTAAGGTTAGAGGCAAGGTCCACTTTAATATGGATCTACTTGTAGGGCTAGGTGTTGATTTTTTTTCTTTCTAAATCATGTCAAATAAAATGACTCACTGATTGAATAATTTATTCCATAAAGACCCACATAAAGATGGAGAACCCAAAAAGCTCGACCACACAAAAAATTTAAGATATGCTTGTTCTCAAACTTTAAAGTCAACCATTTAAATGTTTCACATGAACTAACAACTAGACCAAATAAACAACATGCTAATAAGCTATGGTCTTGAAAAGTAAACCCAAAAAAACCCTTGGACTCCTTCCTAACCCTATATAACTTAGTGGCTCTCAAGAAAATTTGACAAAAGAGTAGATATTATTTTAAAAGGATAGGTACAACCCACAAAATAAATAATAAAACTATATGTCTCATACCAATTTATACGACCCACAAAATAAACAATAAGACTATATGTCTCGTACCAATTTCATACAAATTCAACAATAGAACAGGAGAGTTTGAAGACAAATCTCATCAGGCACTTTGACAGCCTTCTGCATGCACTTGCGAACCATTTTCGCTACTTAATACAATAGTAATTGCAATGCCGTGACTTTGGCCATTATAAAAGCTCTACACCACTATTTCAAGTGAGATATAAACTAAATATGTAAGCAGTCTAAAATGTCCAGCAAAGATGTTTTACCCTAAGAACTCTGGGAAAAAAAACCTTGCAATGCAGAAACCTGTTGTGACCTTTTCACACATCGCCCCATTGCAAATGGGAACCCTTTGTTTTCACTTTTTTCCTTGGCATCACAACTGCTTATCACTTGTCTTTTACAATGAGGTCATCATTTTGAGAGTTTCAAGTCAGTCTTTTGAGAGCCATCTGAGCCAAGTTGAGAATCCATGCCTGAATCAGTGCGTAAACATCATGGAAGGGTTCAGAAGGTCCGGGAGACGAGGATTGCCTGTGCTTTGGGCCAATTCTGACACTTCCTATTTTTTAGGGAATCTGCTTTTTTGCTTTTTTGCTTTTTCATTTTTGGACCAAACGAGGTTCCCTATTTTTTAGGGATTTTGCTTTTTCTATTTTTAGAAAGTCAACCCTGGTCAAACGAGTCAATGTTTCCATCTTTAGAACCAGAAATCAGCCAAAAAAAATGAAAAATCAAAGTGAAAATAAAAAAAATCAATCAAAAAAATCAGGAAAAGCATGGAAAAGCAAGGGAAAAATCAGAAAATCTGGAAAAATTAGTTAAAAATCATGGGAAAATCACCAAAAAAATCAACCCAAAGGCATGAAATTCATGGACAAATGTGCCTAAGTCTGGAGAAATTCGCCCTTGCCATGGAGATGAGAGAATGTTCAGCATTAACAAAGTTCACCCTAGAAAGAAGGGAAGGTGAAGATGGAAAGCTCACCATCAAGAGAGAATGTCAAGCCATTAGCAAGGTTTTCCCTTAATTTGACAGACGTGGCATGAAAGCAAGGAAGTCCGCCCAAGCCTTAGTGAGAAGATGGCATGAAGTTTTGGAAGTTGGCCTTTAATTTGAGGGATGTGGCATGAGAGCAAGGAAGTCCGCCCCAACATAATGATGAAATGGCTAAGGCATAAGGAAGTCTGCCCTTGACCTGGCATGCCTTCTCCAAAGTCCGCCCAAGCCTTGGCAAGACATTTGTGAAGTCCGCCTAGCATAAGAAGAGGGAAAATTGAAAATTTTGGCTAAGTATTTGATGCCTTGGAAGGAAAATTCGAAATTTGTCTAAGTATGGAGGCCTAAGAAGACGGAAAATGCGAATTTTGGCTAAGTATTTGATGCTTTAGAGGGAAAATTGAAAATTTTGGCTAAGTATTTGATGCCTTGGAAGGAAAATTCAAAAATTGTCTAAGTGTGGATGCCTAGGGAGAAAAATTTCATGATTTTGGCTAAGTATAAAAGGAAAATACATGTGGAAAATTAGTTGGCAAGTCCGCCCAAGCTATGTGAAACTTTGGCAAGCATAAAGACGAGTCCGCCAGGGAAATGTCAAGGTTGAAGTAAGCCTGCTTGGAAGAATGTCAAGCCAGCCTCCAAGTCCGCCCTCACCTTGGAAAGAAAAATGGCATGAACATCTTGAAGTCCGCCCAACACTTGGAAGGAAGGTGGAAAGAGTTTCTTGAAGTCCGCCCAACAATGGAAAGGAGAGTCTAAAGTCCACCCTTGCCAAAATGTCAAGCATCATGGAAAGTCCACCCAACATTTTGGAAGATAGGATGAATGGCATAAAGAGTGGAAAGTCCGCCTAGCCTAGAGCAAGGTAGAAAATTCAAAATTTGGCTAAGTATAGATGCCTTGCCTATGTAACATCACCTTGGAGACACTTGGAAAGCTAGCTTGGAAGTCCACCATGCCATAAGAAAGGTGGAAAGAAATTCATGAAGTCCACCTTGGAGATATGAAAAATAGCACAAAGTTTTGGAAGTCCGACCTGACTTTGAAAAGGAAGAAGGCATAACATTTTGGAAGTCCGCCAAGGAGTGGAAATACATGAAGAAAGTCCACCTTCAAGCTTGGAAAGAAAACTACAAAGTCCGACCTTGGCAAGAAGACTTCAAAGATTTCCTAGACATCAAAGAGAACATGGAACAAAAGTTTCAAAGTCTGCCATGAAGATAAAGAAATTCCAACTGTTAACAAAATGGATGGACGTCACAAACAGGAAAAAGTTTGACTTACCTCCAGCAAGGAATGTCTAGAGACAGGCAAAGTCCGGCATGGCCTAAGAAAGAAAAATATTTAAGTATTGATGAAGTTCGCCCAAGGAGAGGATAAGAAAATTGGCTAAGTGTTGATACCTTAGGGAGGGAAATTCAAAAAAAAAACATTGACTAAGTGTTGGAAAGAAAGCAAGAAGAATGGAGAAGGATAAAAAAGGAACGCAAAGAAGAAATGAATAAAATCCTTGTCCAAGGATGGAGTCCGCCCTATTTAGCACAAGCCAGATTTAGAATTGAAGGCAAATCCATAGGCAAAGTTCATCCAAAACCTTGGCTAAACGTTGAATGGTCCACATGAAGGTGTTACAAAATAGCCAAAATTTGGCTAAGTATGGGAAATACTTCACAAAGAAAATTCCAATTTCCTCCATTAGGGCGAAAGCATAGAGGCATTCTTCTCCAAATTCAAGACACTTGAAAGAATATACATCTTGGAAGGATTTCATCTACAATCCTAGGCCTATTGAAGCAATCCAGGCAACTTCTTGAAGGATTTCATCTCTTGAAGAATTAAAAACAAGCTTCCAATCAAAATCAGATGGTGACAAGAAGAGTGTTCCAAACAAATCTCCATACTTGGACAATTTCTCGACACAAATTGGAGAATTCAGAGAGGAAACCCAAAGGAATAACATTAAACCAGTTCAAGTAGGAGGAATTTCAAAGCAACCAACTTCAAGTCCAGACATTTGCTCCAAGGGGAGACTTCCAAACCTCAAAGATTCCAGTATAGGTGAGAAGAAGAAATCAAAGTCTCAAAAGGAATATGAGATCAAAGCTAGGAAGAAACAAGCACAAAGGACATAGTCATCAGCAAGGAAAATATTCCAAGGCATGCACGTGGAAGAAAAACAAAGTGACCAAGGAAGACATCCAACACGTTGAGGTGGCGCTTTGTCATCTTCCAACCAATCAAATTGTTCCAAATCAACATGCAACAACTTTCTATTTTATTGTTGGTTTATATTTAGCAGAAGGACAAGTGTCCCAGAATGTAATTTTCTCATTGGTCGAGAGGTAGTTGGTTATGACAAACCCTAATTAGGGTTTTATTTTGTAATCTTGGCCGTTGATCCTAAATCAATCTTGGCCATTGAATTGTAATTGGGGAGCCTATAAATTGAGCTCGCCCCTCATTTGTAAAGTGTGGAGACAGTGTATGAAATTGTTGCATTTAGACTATTGCCGATAATAAAAGCTCTTATGCATGATTTATTTTGAACCACTTTTATTGTCAAGTAGTGAGCAAGGTTGCATAACTTCTTCTACCATAGATTAGAGTTAGATTACAATTAAGTAGAATTTGCTTTGAATATTGGTTAAGTGAATGCAAGATTGATCATATAGATTAAATGGTGAAATATTGCTCATACTTTATTCAGATGGATGATTTGCATTCGATGCGTAAAGTTAGCCTGAGCTTGTGATTGTGGATGCCTAACTTTGGTCTCATTCGAGGCTTGAAAATTATAATCACACCCTTTGAAGATTGCACCCACTTTGTGTAGTTGTCTCAGGGAGGCGAAACAAAGCGTGGTTATTCCTTTCACCGAATCTTTACTGTCTCTTAAATTCCTAGGCGTAGAATAGATCCTCTAAACCTATCTTTTTGCACCTTTTTTTTGAGATCCAAATTGAAAGTTCCAATTGAATAAGCCTTTAATGATAAATCCGTCTAAGTCCCAAACTTGTGAAGAATTCTTTAACGTAAGTCCCTTTGTGTATTACCAACAAATCATAACGCCCATTGAGCTTATTCACACGTCAAGACCCGACGAAAGAAACCTTGGAGTTGCCATATGATCTTCTTGCAATCTTAGCATACCCGGCGACTTTGTTCAAGAGAGAATATAATGTCTCTGGTCATTTTATTCTATTTTGTGTGTTCGGTGAATGATAAAACGTACACCAACAAAACCGAACTTAAAACACCGCAGATTATCGAAGCACTCTAGACTGCGCTCCCTCCTCCCAATATAAAATGTTAGCTTTCGCATTCCTTATTACGACGACTACCTACTCAATCACCTCACATGCATATATATCGGAACAAAGTGGGTGAAATAACTGTTCGGAATGAATCGACAACGTACCCCACACTAGTTATTTGAGCCACTTTCGGGAACGCGTTCTATCGGGGGCGTCCAGAGGCATCGACTGTGTCCAAATCCCCATATTGAAGACCTGACTGTTTGGATTGGTTGGCGGAGGGTGTCAAGGTTTCTGTTTTTTTTCAAGTTTAGGAAAGGGGAGGATTAAGCAGGATCGCGCTGACGCAATTCTACAATGAGCTAAAAGATTTGAATGTGAAGGATATGCCTACCTACGTGGAGACAATGCTGCCAGGACAATACATTTCAAGCAGCCCGAGTAAGGCTTTCCACAATTACTACGCCAAGTACATCCGGACGAGCTCAGTGGCACCGCTCAACCACGTGGTCTTCGATGGCCTCTTATTCTCTTAGCCACTGGTTCTGCCTGAGGAGGGCCGCCATCTCCAGCACCAGAAGCACAGCAAGGACCGTGCCCATTAATTTAAAGGTACTATTTAACCCTTACAATCGTTTCTTCAGAAATGCTAGATAATGAAGTCTTTAACATGCACTGGACCAAAACCTAGCCACATTTACTGAAATTTAAAAGCAGAGCATGGCGTCGATACAACTGCTAAAGGCTAGTAAAACCTGATTGTCACGCTCAGATGGAAACCTGCTGTTAACACGCCCTTGCTTTGTGACTCACACTTTGTTTTTTAACTTTTAAAAACTGATCTGTCCAAGATTCCAATACAATTTCAATTTGGTTTGAAATACAACGATCCAACCAGTCGACGCATACGGCGGGGGATGACAAGCAATTTTTGAGAATCTTACTTTGCTTTTCACTATTATATTTTTGGATAAATTATACAAGTTGAACCGTTCCTCAGATAGCCGGAGCTTCCTGAAAGGGTTTCCTTCTATATTCAAGTCATATATGCATTTGAATGGTCTTTATCTGCAGGTCAAATATTATATCAGACTTCCATTTTAGTAATTTATTCACTCTCATTCCACATTTTATCAGTGACTATTCTTCTTTGTTGAAGTGTTTCTCATCTATATGAGATAGTCATGGATGTAACATGGGAGATCACATGCTACAAGCTAGAGAAGCCAGCGTGTTTTGATGCATTTTCATGTCTGACCTCCATAACCATGCACACACCATTCTCAGGAGCTATTAGGCAGAGACACAATATATAAAATCCATCACACATATTCTTCATAGAATGGAAATAGAAGACAAATCTGGTATTTTTACCTAAATTCAACATAGCTGTTTCCCTGCAGCAGGATATTAATGCCGAATTTCTTTGGACAAATATTTTATTGAAACATTGAAGTTACTTTCCATCCTGCATAAATCATAATGAATATGAATGTAAATAAACTAATTGCAACTTATTGCATATGAACATATTGTGAAACACATTTTGCATCGCCTTCAATTCTAAGTGTTGCACGTGTCTATGAGGACAGTTCCTACAGAGACATTTAACTTACATTTCAGTTATATAAGTATATATGCTCTTGTTCTATTTTGAGCTGCTAAATGAGCATTTGCTGGGAGAAAACAGTTAGTGATAACTTCTCTGGCTTATTCATTTTTGTCCGTTGCACTCTCTAGCATTGCTCTTTTTCCACACCCAGCTATATGTTCAATTTTGGCTTCACCTCTTTCAGCCATGAGTATTGTTTGACGAGAAAGTATGAAAGGCTCACCACAAAGTTCATTCTGGGTATAGCCTCTTGTGTGTTTCAATTTTCATGAGTCTGTATCTATGTTAGGATTTTACCAAACATCTAGTCTGCTTTGTAAGAACCCCTCTAGTTCTCCGGTTTCCAATGCTTTGTAAATGATGAATGTTTGTTTTGATTTTTGAAACTAGGGGAGAGGACCCAGTAGTTGTGCACCCTAACTTTGCGCTTCTAATTATCCTACGTGGAAATTTCAAATCACTCCCAATTTTTTACAGCAGCTTACTTGGCAAGTCCCCTACTTATAACTAAGGTTTCAGGGCCACATCATCAAATATGATGCCACATAAGCATGCTTTTTGTCAAGGTGTCGAAAAAGGCCCAAAAAAAAAGTGAGACCAATACTTGTGAATTCACAGCATGTTTTATTGAGCGCTGATGTGGAATCACATGATTGGTTGCTTTTTAGATCAAAGGAATACATTTTGTTTAATTATGGGTAGTTATCATCAACACTAGCAACTTTAAAGTCACAACTATTGGTCTAATATTGATAAAAATATTGGGCATTATATAAACAACTACTATCACAAGTATTGAAACATGCTCAGGTACTGGGTCCTCTCCCCTATATTTGATTTTTTTTGTGTTTTCTCCAATATAGAAATGCAAAGTAACAATGCATAAAAAAGACATGCAAGAAATCTGGAAATAACTAGCTGCAAATGAGATGGTTTTATTAATAGATTGCCTCTATGAACTTTTTACAATATAAAATGCATACCAAATCATAGAAGATGCTGAATATATTAAATTCTGGAAATGTAGCAGCCAACCCAGAATTTTGGAAATGATTAACTGGCAGCAGCAGATAGAGTTTTATTCACAGCATCAAATTATTAAAGCTTTTCATCATTCCTATACCTGGAATGATCGCTATACATTAACCCTTTAATACTGCAATCTTCTGGCAGCAAGGTGACAACCTGTAGATGATCAATTTGTCCCTTTGCAAGGCTTTTCCACTACTAAAATGGCAGCAAATGGTCTGATATATCCAGACGCCTCCCAAGATAACAATCTATGCACTTTTGACTAGGTGTTTTTACCATGAAGAGACCACGTCTGGCACTTATGTTGGGACGGCAAGCTGCAGCAATGATCACAGCCAGAAACGTCTTTAAGTGAGCCCAGGTTTCAATGAAATATCTGCAGCAATTAATCTGGTATAGTGCAGCAATTAGAACCCTTTCCGAACTACTCAAAACTTGTAATAGATTAGCGGGAATAAACCCTCCAACTTGAATGCCACTGTAGCGAATCACTATAGCGCGGGTACTATTCACGTGGTACTGTAGCATGGCACTGTTCACGCCACTGTAGCAGCAGAACAATAACTTCTGATTTGCAATATTTGTAGAATCCTTCAAACCCTCAAATGTTTCTTCTAAAGTATGCACAAACTGGACCCCTGTATGAAGCCCACAGTCAAGCAATAATTCAGCTGATAGTTTCACAGCCTCAAAATTGCATAAACCAATGAGAGTTTTTGTTCCCAATGGTTGGAAATGGCAAAAACCCTAACTGGCTTCTTCTCCAAGCACGAACTCCAAAGAAACACAAGTTTATAATCTTCAAACATAATCAATTAAATTCATCTTGATGCCTTTATATAATCTCCTCAAAGAGGTCGACCTCTTAAGTGCTTTTAATTCTCTTTTGAAATCCACTTTAGGTTTTTAATAAAAACTTTATAATATCTCTCCAAACTTGGGTGCCCAAAATAATAATATAAAAATGTACTTTAAGTGATTTTAATTGAGGGTCATGGCCTCATCGGAAATAAAGTACACTTTTTGACTTTATAATTTAACTTTATATTATTTAAGTATCATTAAAGTACCTTTAATGATAATTACTCATTAAACATTTAATATTTCTCCTATCCAATTGAGTAAGAGGTCAACACTGCATCTGAGACCTGTTCAGGTGCCTTACTAAATATAGCAACCCTGACTCTCCTGAAATGGTGACTTACTATAAATAGTAAGTGTGAAGAATTGAGTCTAACGAAGGCCAAACCTGAACCCACACTGAGCTTTGAAGGAGAAAACACTGATCACTGCCAAGAAGGACCCTCTAACCATCTGTGTTTGCCTATGAGGGTCAAGAATAGGCTAAACCATCCAAAAACAAGACCAGGCTAAAAAGGGGACATTATAGTCCGCCCTCCCTGAAATTGCTTGTCCCCAAGCAATCTCAACTGCAAAGGAAACTCTCCCCCACCTGGATCCCAAGGGAAGCTCTATGTAATGTCCTTGATGTCACCAATCAGCTCCTGTAACACCAACACAAGAACAACTGTCTGAACCTGTCAAACCCAATCAATCTCGCCATCAGGTGTCGTAGGAGTAAGAGCCTCAAAAGGAAGCAACTCAAAAGACTGACAACATTTGCTTCCTATCTCTGCGCAAGGCAAGCTGTCATACACACTGTCTAACACATGCACGATTGAACTGTGCATTTGAAATAGATCATGTACATGAGGATCAAACGTGAAATTGTATGCACTTCGCACCATGTACACACTAGAAAACTCCTCTGCAAGCCCTGTTTGAAATCCCGATGCACTGGAAGGATCCCAAACACTACGATCAATGTACATCTTAGGATAAGGGTCAAGAGAGTGATCGACATCAATCTCAAATAGCAAATTGTCATATGACAATGTAGCATCTGCCTCAAACAAAGGGTTGGTCACAAATTGAACCATACCGCCAAGCTGATCCCAATCGACTACCTTTGAACCCTTGAAGTACTGAAATAAATCATGCCCAATCTTTTGTATAGACTCCTTCTCCTGAGCTAACTCCTCCCCTATCCTCTCGCCCTCCTCACCAACAAGAGAGATAGAGCGCAAGCTCCCATCTGTAATCCCCCTCAACACATACCTCTTGCCTTGTAACTCAAATCTCATCTCTATTTTAGGCAAGTTGAGGGTGAACACACCAATGTCCTGGAGCCATCTCATACCCAACACTATATTTATCCCACCCATGTTGACGACATAAAAGTCAGTCTGTAACTCATAATCATTCAGCATAAGGGTGAGATTACAAATTTGTTTAGTGCAAGCAAGGGTATAGCCATCTGCAACTCGAACTCGGAATCCAGCGAAGTCCTCTGTCTAGAGTCTACACCTGCTAACAAAACCCTTATCAATAAAATTATGTGTGGCTCCCGTGTCTAGCATGGCAATACATCACTATCCATCCACTGATCCCCTGAACCTAAATGAAGATTCATCCTGTGTACTAGCAAATAATGCCAACGGGGATAGATAGGCATCAATTCCAAACCTTGTAGAGACATTTCCAGCCTCATTATGCTTTGAGACAGCTTGCTGGTCTGAAATTTTAGACTTCTCATCCTCATAGTAAACCCACATTGTGCGGTTAACTTTTCCCTTTGGCCTCATAAGGCAGTCATGCTCTTTACTGTAGGGTTCCTTACACCAATAACAAAGCTGTTTCCTTCTCAATTCATCACAAGTTGCATCAACAAGTTTTGCTGCTGTCTTTTTCTTTGTCTCAACAATTGGTTGATGACTCTCTTCAGCAGGCAAGGTGTTTGTTTTTGGCGGAAACTGTTTTTTTGGAGCAGCAAGCCCCATACTCCTTGCCTTCTTAATAGCACCATGCAAGAAAGGCAGGTCAAAGGCCTTAAGCCAACCTCTCAAGGGCTCTTGTAAACCCTTAGTGAACAACATAACCAAACGCCTTTCTGACAAACTAGGCACCATCATAGTGAGCCTTTGAAACTCGCTAATGTAAGTATCCAAGCTGCCCACCCGTCAAAGCTGTGCGAGCTTTTTGAAGTACAACTTCGGATCATTCTTATCGAAGCGCTCGTTCAACCTGTCTGTGAACTCATTGTAGGTGGTAATAAGGTTATGTTGCAAGGTGATCATCCCATGATGCCACCAATCGTGAGCCACTCCATCTAGGTGCAATGTGGCAAACTTAATTGCCTCGTCCTCGTGCATAGGTTTTAGTGACAAATAGTTGTCGAGCTTTTGCACCCACGATCTCGCTGAACACTTGTCATTGCCATCGAAATGTGGCAAGATAACCTTGCTCACAGCATGTTGGAAATTCCTGTTAACTTGTGGGGCCTGCAATGCTCTATGCTCCTGTCTGCCTCTACCTCTAGGTCTCTGTAAATCCAAAAAATCCTGCACTGACAATGCCTGTTTAATCTTAGGAGCTAAAGACATGTACTCCCCATAAAGCCTAGTAACATCAGTAGCTGAAAAGGCACGTGGTGACTGCACCTCTACCTGCGGAATTTGTTGCTTTGGTGGAGTCTCTTGAGGAATAAATGTAGGTTGACCGAGTATAAGAACGAACCCACTAGATGATGGATCATTCTGAATTGGCATTCGAGGCTGCTCAACTCTAGGCTGATCAACATGACCTGCTGGCTGTAGAAGTGGACTCTGCCTCAAGGCACCAACCAAATTTGTAACCATATCCATCAAATTCTCATGTCGCCTCCTCAACTCTTCAACAGGACTATGAGGTCTATGACATCCCCTATCTCTGAAAACCTCTCTGTAATCTCGGTGTATCTCTCTGTCTCTGTCCCCCATTAAACTTGTTATGCTATTGTCACTGTCACTGGAACTGGACCTGTGTATGCCCAAGATGCCTGAAGCTGTATCACCCTTAGGAATCATAGGTGGTTCCCAATGACCTGTCCCTCTTCCTCTAGTATAAAACAAATTACCTCTGCTCATGAAATCTAACACTGCACAGGATGGCTGGATGACTGCTCTGATACCACTGTAAGAACCCCTCTAGTTCTCCGGTTTCCAATGCTTTGTAAATGATGAATGTTTGTTTTGATTTTTGAAACTATATTTGATTTTTTTTTGTGTTTTCTCCGATATAGAAATGCAAAGTAACAATGCATAAAAAAGACATGCAAGAAATCTGGAAATAACTAGCTGCAAATGAGATGGTTTTATTAATAGATTGCCTCTATGAACTTTTTACAATATAAAATGCATACCAAATCATAGAAGATGCTGAATATATTAAATTCTGGAAATGTAGCAGCCAACCTAGAATTCTGGAAATGATTAACTGGCAGCAGCAGATAGAGTTTTATTCATAGCATCAAATTATTAAAGCTTTTTCATCATTCCTATACTTGGAATGATCGCTATACATTAACCCTTTAATACTGCAATCTTCTGGCAGCAAGGTGACAACCTGTAGATGATCGATTTGTCCCTTTGCAAGGCTTTTCCACTACTAAAATGGCAGCAAATGGTCTGATATATCCAGACTCCTCCCAAGATAACAATCTATGCACCTTTGACTAGGCGTTTTTACCATGAAGAGACCATGTCTGGCACTTATGCTAGGACGGCAAGCTGCAGCAATGATCACAGCCAGAAACGTCTTTAAGTGAGCCCAGGTTTCAATGAAATATCTGCAGCAATTAATCTGGTATAGTGCAGCAATTAGAACCCTTTCCGAACTACTCAAAACTTGTAATAGATTAGCGGGAATAAACCCTCCAACTTGAATGCCACTGTAGCGAATCACTATAGCGCGGGTACTATTCACGTGGTACTGTAGCATGGCACTGTTCACGCCACTGTAGCAGCAGAACAATAACTTCTGATTTGCAATATTTGTAGAATCCTTCAAACCCTCAAATGTTTCTTCTAAAGTATGCACAAACTGGACCCCTGTATGAAGCCCACAGTCAAGCAATAATTCAGCGGATAGTTTCACAGCCTCAAAATTGCATAAACCAATGAGAGTTTTTGTTTCCAATGGTTGGAAATGGCAAAAATCCTAACTGGCTTCTTCTCCAAGCACGAACTCCAAAGAAACACAAGTTTATAATCTTCAAACGTAACCAATTAAATTCATCTTGATGCCTTTATATAATCTCATCAAAGAGGTCGACCTCTTAAGTACTTTTAATTCTCTTTTGAAATCCACTTTAGGTTTTTAATAAAACTTTATAATATCTCTCCAAACTTTGGCGCCCAAAATAATAATATAAAAATGTACTTTAAGTGATTTTAATTGAGGGTCATGGCCTCATCGGAAACAAAGTACATTTTTTGACTTTATAATTTAACTTTATATTATTTAAGTATCATTAAAGTACCTTTAATGATAATTACTCATTAAACATTTAATATTTCTCCCATCCAATTGAGTAAGAGGTCAGCACTGCATTTGAGACCTATTCAGGTGCCTTACTAAATATAGCAACCCTGACTCTCCTGAAATGGTGACTTACTATAAATAGTAAGTGTGAAGAACTGAGTCTAACGAAGGCCAAACTTGAACCCACGCTGTAATGTCCCCTTATTAGAGACATAAAATGCACAAGTTAGGGTCAAAAAATTTATTTACCAACACCTAATTTTGCACATGTAATTTGCCTTGAGGGCCTGCGCACATCATGCATTCCCGACAAATACACATAGTTCCTTAATCCAAATCAAATTAGACAACTCCAGATTGAGCATTTTAAGGATAAGACAGATGCATTATCATCTAGTGCATAAATACATCATAAACTGATATGACTTATTACTCTTGATTAGAATAGATCTTTGCCTTGTTTCCTCTTTCCTAACCTCATTGGACGATAGGTTTACTGTGCCAAGGGCACGTGCACGATCTCAAAGTGGACTCTGTAATAACCCCGACCCGGTGGATCAGGATTATTATCGATTTGTCCAAGTTTTGATAATGTTATTTGTCAAACTAAATTAGTGATCTTCAAATGCTCAATTCAAAAACTATTCTTAAAGGATTTAATATCATTTAGTTATATGTAACTACTATTAAGAGTCCAGAAGTTGCATGCTCAAAGAATATTATATTTATATTCAACTACTATATTAGAATAGAACTGTTTGTAGAAATAAATATGATCCTTTATATTAACTCTCAGAGTCCCATATAATAAATATAGTTAATGTCTCATAATATGAATATTGCCTCCAAATATACAGACATATGCGCAATATTCCTCAAAACAACACCACAGGGAATATTGATAAAATACTGTTCTGACCTGAGAATGACTTTAGCACTCGATAGGCCTCTTCAACGTCCAATGTATACGCCAATAAAATGGACAACAGCATACAGGGGACTCACGTGAAGCTCTTCGATCAGAATTAATGTGAGAACATATAGGAATCCCGATTCATCAAGCAGCAATAGAAATGGCTTCATATTAAATAGAGGAGGCAGTTATAATGCAAGAGGAATAGCAATAATTATAATGGCTCTAGAGATTGTTGATGCCTTGGGACGGCTATGCAATCACAATGATAGTCGTTCTTCAATGATACTCCAGGAGATTGAAGCTCTGCGATGCCAACATACACAAATACTCCAACGGCAATGGTCTCTCCAGGATATAATCCTCAAGTTGTTAAAAAGGGATGTGCCCATACGCATTTCCGATTATCGTCCATTCGCGTCACACCAATGAAGATTTCCGACGGATTCCTCCAGAATGTGAATACTCCCAGTCACAAATGTATCTGCTATTCGTCTATAACTCCCTCTATAATCTCCGATAGCCACCAATATTCTAATGTTTGTAACTTATCCCCCTTATGGACGAAGATATGAATAGCTCCCACGACTTCTGTAATATTAAATAGCACCACGATGACGGGAAAGTAATGGACACTTCAATCCGGCACTTCAGAATTCAATGTCTGCCCGATATTACTTTTTATAGACCCACAATGATGGAAAAATTCCTACGCTGGCACTGGTTGATAATGTTTGATTACAAAGACTCCTGTGATTGATATACCACCGTAAATATCAGAGGCAATCCTTGATTTCGAATATCTTTTCATATTCTCCAATGGTATGGTCACCCTGTAGCGGTTGATTAAGCCCAACTTGACTTGCAAGTAGAATTCAATACATTCTTAGATGTTGCCCGTCTTCAGTTCCTGGTTCAACAGGTGCCACTAAGAAGACACCGATAGCTTCATTATATTCTTTCCTTTGATAGAACACTAAGATAAAGCCATGTTGGATTTCCGTCCAAACACAACAGAGAAACCTGAGAGTTCTCATTCTCAGATCCCGAGATACAAATTTGACCAATATGCAATTTCCGTGATCCCCAAAGGATTTGCCAGAAGCTCCTTAAAACTTCACTGCATTCAGTTTCCATAACTGATTTCCTGTATCGACTTGGGAGAGGCTATAGTTCCCCTTAAATATTTCATAAATATCTTAACTTTATAAAAACAATAGTTTATCCATTAATATTAAATAAAGCCATATTTTATAATTAATTAATTAAATAATAAAAGGTCTTTTAAAGAATAAAGACAATTTAATCTTTAAATCATTAATGATTAATCAAATCTCATTTCGGCCTTATTAGAAACGAGGACATCACAGTCCTCCCTTCCTGGAGATTGCTTGTCCCAAGCAATCATATACCAATCTGCTGCTCCATTCTAACATGAATGCCATTAAGCCACAAGATACGAAGCAACTCACCAAGATCCATGCGGACAATGTAATCAACCATGACGATACCTGGATCCCAAACCAATCTCAAAAACACTGCTTTGCCAATTTGCTGCACCAATCTGTTATCAGTCACCTTGTTATACCGCAACAACCTGTGAAGCGCTCGATCTAGCCATGAGATCCTTGGATCCCATATTGTAATAACTCTGTCATAGCACACCAACTTGTGAAGCACTCTGCTTGCCAAACAAATTTTTGGATCCCACACTGTAATAATCTCGTCATGCCCAAAGTTGTGAAGCAACTCAACAAGATTCAGAACAAACAATGCACCAATCATGTCAAGGCCAGGATCCCAGATTATCCTTGGTGCATAATCAATCATGCCGATCTGCCATGTGTTGTTGTTATAAACCCAAACATCATATATCCAACTGAGAACCTCACTCCAGAAGAAGCCACAGATACCTCTAATGTCAGAAGATGATAAAAGCTCATCACTATGTCTACCTCCATCATGGAAAGGATGATGCAAATCCCTCCGACTTCTCCAATCAACTGCTAAAAGAAAATTCCATTCAGTAGGAGGAACTATGATCATGCATGCCCCATTAGCTCCATATGCATTATAAGAGAGTAGTGAATCATCTCCAAGAGTGTTTGCATGCTCAAACCGATATGAACCAACAATGCCACCATTCATGCATACTCCTTCATAAGTTGGTCTAAAGAACGTAAGCTCTACCATGCGAGCCTCTAGAAAAGATAACTCCTCAAACTCATCATGAAAAATCAAAGGTTCAACCAAATCTGCCTTATGGAAATCATTATGTGCATATGAAGACATGATATTAGTGGCTGGTCCACTAATTGTATGCTCAACTTTACAATCACATCCCACACCTGAAACCCGCATATCAGTTGCGTCATCAGGATCAAGAGCCTCCACATCATCCAACTCAAAGAGTGGATTATCTAAAGTCAAGTCAGCATTCAACTCAAAAAGAGGGTTGTCAACAATGGTTGAATATATATTATCAACTTTTTCATGACCATAAACAACAAACTCATGAGGATGGGAAAGTACACTGCTGCTGTCCCAAATAAGCATTTGGGATTCCTCCATGCTTCCTTTGGAGTCGCTGAACACCACCAAATCTTGATCCTCCTCTTGGTCTTTCCAAGTGAGAAGTGGTAGTGTCTCACCTAACTCATCGTCAAATGATGTCATCAAGCTGCAAGATGTTTGCTCATGAAGCTCCTCAATTCTTCCATCAACTTGTTCACATTCTATGCAACTTGCATTGTCATTTTGCATCATGGTAGAGGCTGCTATATAAGATGCATTTTCTAATTTATGCAATGAATGATGAGACATATTCAACTGAAGATGAAGATCCACAATTTCCCAGTCTTGTATGCCCACTTCTGATTTTTCAACATGTGAAGGAGTGGTGCCAATTTGAGAGTCAATGATCACACTTGAAGATGCATCCATACCATTGCCCTTGGAGTCCAAACTATCACTATCCAAATCAACCTCATGCTCTTCATCAATTGCTGATACAAAATCAGACTCTGAGCAATCTGAATACTCATCAAGCTTCTCATGGATGACCTCACTGCAAGGTTCATGTGATGACAAGGAACTGCCGGCCAAACTTAGGAAATCAGAACCGTGTTCATCGATAATCTCTCCATGGGCTGTCGTACCTTGCCCATTGCTTGAAGCTACAAACTCTTCCTTCACAATTTCCACCATGAATGATGGGACAGCGCTGTGGTCAACCAGAGGAGCACCAATAAAACCCCTACCTTCATATGATTTATCAATCGAAATCTCTACGTCACCCACCATAAAACTCTTGCATTCCTTTGTAGATGCCTTATGTGTTTCTTTTTGTAAGATCACCCAAGATTCTATCCTTTTGCCTTCATGAACCGAATCTACTTGTCTATCAAATTCTTCACATAGATTTTTGCAAACCTCACCTGTAGCCATCATATCTACTTTCTTTCCTTGTTCCTGATATGCACTTGGAAACATCAAACCATCTTCATCAAATTGTTCACGTTTCATGTCTCTTGCATTGACTTCTTGCTCTTGCAAAGTGGCTGCAACACACAACTGATTTTCTGCTTTGTGCATTGAGTTATGAGCCTCACTCAATTGAAGGCAAAGATCAACAATCTCCCTATCTTTGTCCTTCACCAATTTGACAGCCATGTCTTTATCCCTAAGTAATTGCAAGTAATCATCTTTTATGAATTCCAATGCTTCTTTAATGGAGTGCAAGTGTGTATGAGAAATACCAGTTATCTTTCCTTTTCGCCTTTCCTCAATTTGGGCTGTCCTAATGAGGTCTTCAACATGCTTATGAGTATCATCCATCCTCGATAATACTTTCACAATCTTTTCTTCCTTCACCCTAAATTGATCTTCCAAGTCTTCCAATACGAGAGGCTTTTGTTCAAGGCTGTCATGAACTATCTTTTCATGTGTAGAAATTTTGTCAACATTGGAATTTTCCCTTTCACTTGATGATGCATTACAATCTTCACCCAATAATGATTGGACAAGGTTGTGATCAAACAAGTGTTCATTATTACAAGAGCCTTCCCTTTTATCTTCATATACATGAGCATGTTTCTCAAATTCTTCATGAAGATTTTTGCAAATCTCCCTATACTCTCCCTGTGCAAACAATTCATGAGTTCCTTTACTTGTAGGTGTGAAAGAGTCATTAGTATGCTGAGATTCTCTTGACAACGAATCAGCAAAACGCAGTAAATCCCGATTAAATTTCTGTTGTGATTGAACAAAACTAAGAGTCATCTTTTGTTGTAATTGAGCAAAGTCTTCCAATTGTTTCTCCATAGCAGGAAGCAACCGTCCATCTCTTGCCATTTGATGCAATTGTAGCTGAATACCCTTAGGTTGGCAGGATAGTGGCTTTGATACCACTGTAATAACCCCGACCTAGTGGATCAGGATTATTATCGATTTGTCCAAGTTTTGACAATGTTAATTGTCAAACTAAATGAGTGATCTTCAAATGCTTAGTTCAAAAACTATTCTCAAAGGATTTAATATCATTCAATTATATGTAACTGCTATTAAGAGTCCAAAAGTTGCATGCTCAGAGAATATTATATTTATATTCAACTACTATATCAGAATAGAACTGTTTGCAGAAATAAATATGATCCTTTATATTAACTCTTAGAGTCACATATAATTCCAGATACAGTTAATGTCTCAAAATATGAATATTGCCTCCAAATATACAGGCATGTGCACAATATTCCTCAAAACAACACCACAGGGAATATTGATAAAATACTATTCTGACCTGAGAATGACTTCAACACTCGATAGGCCTCTTCAACATCCAATGTATACGCCAATAAAATGGACGACAGCATACAAGGGACTCACGTGAAGCTTTTCGATCAGAATTAATGTGAGAACATATAGGAATCCCGATTCACCAAGCAGCAATAGAAATGGCTTCAATATTAAATAGAGGAGGCAGTTATAATGCAAGAGGAATAGCAATAATTATAATGGCTCCAGAGATTGCCGATGCCTTGGGACGACTATGCAATCAGAATGATAGTCGTTCTTCAATGATACTCCAGGAGATTGAAGCTTTGCGATGCCAACATACACAAATACTCCAGCATCAATGGTCTCTCTGGGATATAATCCTCAAGTCGTTAAAAAGGGATGTGCCCATACGCATTTTCGATTATCTTCCATTCCCGTCACACCAATGAAGATTTCTGACGGATTCCTCCAGAATGTGAATACTCCCAGTCACAAATGTATCCACTATTTGTCTATAACTCCCTCTATAATCTTCGATAGCCACCAATATTCTAATGTTTGTAACTTATCCCTCTTATGGACGAAGATATGAATAGCTCCCACGACTTCTGTAATATTAAATAGCACCACGATGACGGGAAAGTAATGGACACTTCAATCCGGCACTTCAGAATTCAATGTTTGCCCGATAATACTTTTTATAGACCCACAATGATGGAAAAATTCCCACGCTGGCACTGGTCGATAATGTTTGATTACAAAGACTCCTGTGATTGATATACCACCGTAAATATCAGAGGCAATCCTTGATTTCGAATATCTTTTCATATTCTCCAATGGTATGGTCACCCTGTAGCGGTTGATTAAGCCCGACTTGACTTGCAAGTAGAATTCGATACATTCTTAGATGTTTGCCCGCCTTCAGTTCCTAGTTCAACATGTGCCACTAACAAGACACCGATAGCTTCATTATATTCTTTCCTTTGATAGAACACTAAGATAAAGCCATGTTGGATTTCCATCCAAACACAGTAGAGAAACCTGAGAGTTCTCGTTCTCAGATCCCGAGATACAAATTTGACCAATATGCAATTTCCGTGATCCCCAAAGGGTTCGCTAGAAGCTCCTTAAAACTTCACTACATTCAGTTTCCATAACTGATTTCTTGTATCGACTTGGGAGAGGCTATAGTTCCCCTTAAATATTTCATGAATATCTTAACTTGATAAAAAAATAGTTTATTCATTAATATTAAATAAAGCCACATTTTATAATTAATTAATTAAATAATAAAAAGTCTTTTAAAGAATAAAGACAATTTAATATTTAAATCATTAATCAAATCTCATTTCGGCCTTATTAAAAACGGGGACATCACAGACTCCCTGGAGGTGCCCCATCTGTCTTGGGACCGTCCATCAATGGAGCGATTTACTAGCCTTTCCCTCCACAAACTCCCTATCCTTATTGAGTGCTAGAGAAAGGGAATTTTTGCCCGAAGTCTATTCTAGTAGTAAAAGTCGTAATATCTTATGATATACAATAATTGCTGCAAGCATCATTATTGGGTAATCGTAAATCATGTATACATATATGTATATATATTTATATCATATAATTATCATCCCTATAATTAGTATAAAATGTATTCACTCCTAAACAGCATTAGTAAGAACATCAACAACATTGCTGTATATTACAAATATGCATCCTAACATTATCTTATTTATGACATTACCATAATGATAATATTATGCAACTAATATTCTCTTATTCCTAATAATGGAATGATGTTATCCTCAAGATATTCTAAATAACATCATGCATCTAATCTTATCTTATTCCTAATAATGGAATGATGTTATCCTCAAGATATTCTAAATAACATCATGCATCTAATCTTATCTTATTCCTAATAAGGAGTAACACATCATACCTATATCCCAAATAATGATATTATGCACCTAATATTATCTCCTTCACAATAAAGAGTAACATTACTGTAATCTCTGGTTTTCCAATATTATCCGATGCTCTTAACACTTCTGAGTTTTCTCTGTATTCTCTTGATACCCAATGCTTCCTATTTTTTCCTTCCACCGTGGTTCATATACTTGTGTAATACTATTGATGTAATTGACATATATATAGATCTATTGTAGACTATTTAGATATGTATATATATATATATATATATATGTATATAATCTTATAACTCTATATTCATTATTTACTTAAACAATAAATTTAATACACTTACCTTATCTGCTGTATCTTTAATTTACCTTGGCTTCTTTTGTGTAGATCCTTTATTTATTTATGCTGGTTGTTCTGTTAGTAACTGCAGAACTGATCAATTGTTTTAGACTGCTGAATGTTCAAACTTTATGCTGATTGATCCCTTCAAATCCCAATCGGATTATCTATTTCTGTTGTTGCTGAATGTTCAATAGATATATCCCTCATCGATGCTTTATTTATTATCTCTCCTTGTACTCCATACTTCTCCTCCTTCATATACTTGTTGGTGATGTGTGTTATCTCCCCATATTATTGTGGCAGCAAACAGTATTTACATATAGCAGATATCTTATTATTTATTTCTTTCATCTGCTTTAGCTATATATATATATATATTAATTCTTTCCTTTACACAAGCTGCTGGTGTACATAAGACATGTCTTCTAATCTTCTTATTTCTGGATACGTCTGTAGTTTATGTTTATTGCTATACTCCAAAGAATATTCCAGCTTTTTTTCCTATCTCCCCCTATCTCCAAACACAATTACTTTTTATACCTTCATATCTCTATGAAGACATGCGTCCCTTATGAAAGATGATGTCCTCCCAAATGGACATGACTCTTCATAAACCTTGATCACTGCCACTTAATAATGGATTGATTCCCTTATATTAATTGCTGGGATATATATATTAATGATAATCTCTCCCATATGCTTCAAATCATTGCTGCTTCCTTGTTAATGATCTTTGTAATTTAGAATTGTTGCTGTATATTGATAACAAATCCCAGCGCTTCCCTTATTCCTTTCCTTGGAAAATATTCGTGCCCTTCTTATTTTATTCGCTGCTCCCCTTTAATCACTGCTTTTGTCATTATCCTCAAGGGGGGCCCATAAATGTATTTAACTTTATTTGCATTGCTTATAAACTTCCTTTATAATGGTCGGCCACTTTAGTTAATAGATTAATCTATTAATATTAGTTTATATTATATGTTTCTTATTAAATTATATTTATTATTATTATTTGTATATGTTGGCGTTTAAATTCGCACCTCTGGAATGCGGATTTGAAAACGGACAGCTATGCACAGATAAACTGCTCTTCAAATTAGGAGGGGAAGCTCCCTCTTGCTGATGGTGTTTGAAAGAAAGTAAACTAAAACTAAGTTGCCTATCTTTTTGGATCAGCTTAGAGCACAAGGTTTTTTAAACACAAACGCCGTAGCTGAGATTTTCTGATAAGAAGTTCAACTACGACTAACTTAAACTAAAGACGCTCCTAACCTCTCAAGTAATAGCAGAGCAAGAGAAGTTAGAAATTAACAAGGCAGATTTTCTGACAAAATACTTTAACAATCTCTCTCTCAACAAACAACTACACACTTCACTGTAAGCTGAAATAAAGATCATAAAAGCATAACATAGATAACGGAAATCTGAGATTTTAGACCAAGGCAAAAGAGGCTCATGATTTCATTACTCAAATCTCTGAAACAAAAACTCCCTTCTAACATGCCTTGAACAAGAAATTGCAGCTAAGGAGGCTTGCAAACTTATTCTTAACACAATAGAAAACAGCAATCTTACTAACTCCTTGTTGGCTAAAGAGGCTCAACAATTTGCTTATCACAATACAAATGAACAATACTTGAGCAACAAATAGAAGGCACAATAGGCTCAGCGTTTTGTTCTCACTAGCACGGTTAAAGAAAAATAAATGAGCAAAGGCTCTTATTTATAGAGAAGCAGAGGAGTAGGGAACCCTAAAATCTCCTTGCTTTCACAATCTAGGGCTTGCTCAGCAAGCAAGCTTTATTACTAAATCTAGAAAGAAGAACCCTAAAAAGCAGAAAAAGCGGGAACCGCCAACTATTACAACTTATCTTCTTTCTATCCTCAAAGAATGGATAAGGATTATTCCAAGAATAGAAAGAAAGCGGGAAAGAAAGCTTCTAGAAGAAAGCTGCTTTAAAGCTCGATCACATCCGCTAGGAAGTCTGAGATTGTGTCCCGGTTCGGTGCATCTATGCCATCAACAGCAAAACACCGCTTTTCAAGAATATCTTCGGCATCTGCAATAGATCTTAGGAAATCTTCAATCTCATTGGCCGCTTTATCAAACTTTGCCGACATCACTGAAATATGACCTATCCTTCCACAACCGGATTCAAAATCATGAAATAACATTCTTATGTTTTCTTTTCATTCACTTCAGTACCATCTTCTTGTTGTATTTGTCTTTATGCATGTTCCACATCTTTTCACATTCATCCCTCGAAAGAGTTACACTTTCAGGCCATGGGGGAATGGAAAAACACTTTTCAACCATGTCAGGCTTTAAACTGCAAATCAACCTGCCATCTGCTGACTGGATCTCCCTAGTAGCCGGGTTGTAATGTTTAATGCAAGCGATTACGAACTCAAGGCTCTGAACTGATATAGGAATAGACGCTGCTGCGAGGAGTCCAGAATGACTGTGCTCCGATTGAAATGCTGCTCAGCTTCTCCAAGGGATATAGATCGAATAATCGCTTGAATATTATAAGCCCACGTACCGCTTTTGATGCAATTAAGGAAAGAGAGCTGATTCGACTTCCTGAAAACATTAGGAGGTACCATTCGTAAAACTGGAAGAACAATCAGAACTCACCGGTTCAGATAAGTCTTGTGCAATTTCTAGAATGCTGATTTTGGTGCTCAAATCCATCAATTTTTGAGAGAATTTTTTCCTCTAGATATGGGTTTTGTTCAATATCGGAATGCAAGATGTTCCGCATCGCCCCGCTTTAAAAATCTTTTACTCTTTGATCAAAAGAAACCCCTACTTCTTCACCTTTCTTGAAAGCGGGTATCCGGCTCTTTGTTCGTAATATCATTAGGTCAACGCTGATTGATTTGCAAACTCGATTGGATCGGAAAAAAAGCAGTCAACCTAGGTTTTCAAAAACCTATGGGGTTCTTTCTCTCAAGACTGGATCAAGGACCCATATGGTTGAAATATGAATGCTCGAGGTTTTCTAGTTCACATGCAAGATGCGCACTTGCTGCAACTTGACAGAAGTTTTGGAAAATTCTTTTCGTATGGAGTGCCATCTAGATGACCAAAATTGAAAGTTTCGGCTTTGAAAAACTTGATTCTCTGAACAAAAGCTTGAAAAGCAAGGGTTTATGCTTGCTGGTCTGAAAATCCGGATGTAAAACCAGTAACCAGGAATTCCTTTAATCACAAAAAAATTTCTCAAACTTGCTGCTCCAACTTTCTCCTCTAGATGCTACCTGCAAAAATAATGAAAAATACATTTAAAAGAGGTGTTAAATAGACTTAGGGTCTGATTTAGGTTTTGCTTTCTTTTCTGCTTTTATTTCAAAACCCTAAAACTTAGCTTCTTGGATTTGAACGCCATCTTCCTCTTCTCACAAATTTGAAATTTTGAAAATCTTCAAAAATTTCTAAGGCATGAAGATTTGGGCGCCCTTCTTCAAGAGGGGCGCTCAACTTCACCAGACTTAGTCAAAATTTCAACCTTTTTTAACTTTCCTCCATCTTAACATGCCACTTCGCCTCTGATTTCCCGTTGACAGATCAACCCGACAGACGAGCTGGGTGATTCACGGCGAAGCCTGACTGATTCTGAAAAAGACGTTCTGGAGGCACCTCCGGCTAAAAACTTGATTTCGACCTCCGAATTCACGGGAGGCTTTTCCTTCTAGGGGCGCCCAACTTCTTCAGTGTTAGCCATTTTTTCTGATTTCCAAGTCCTTCATTAACTTCTCTTCCACGGATGATCTTGTTAAATCTTGAGCTTCGGACGTCGGAATGCTGAATGTTTGTGCTCATCGCGAAGCTGACGGAGAATGAAGAGGGGTCTTTTGGAGACACTTCTGCCAAAAAGTATCTTTGAGGCTTCCAAAAGTTTGGGCGCCTTTCTTCAAGGGGGGCGCCCACTTTCACCAGGGTTAGTTTTATTTTTTGATTTTCTGTGTTTGCTTCTGAACTTTGGTTCTCAGCCTTTGTCGGACCCTACTTTTAACTCTTCGTATCTGGTGACTGCGAACTCCGATTGACGTGCCGAGTGTCTCGCTGGAAAGCCAGTTGAATTCAGAAGACCTCCCGTTATAGCTTTGACTGCAAATTCATCTGTTTGCACCCTTGAAAAGTTGGGCGCCTTTCTCTTCTTAGGGCGCCCAGTTTCACCAGACTTAGAAAAATTTTCAATTTATTCATCTTCAAGTTTCAGATCTTCATTTTATACCTTCCACTTTGACTTAAATTTGTTGGAGACTGGATTGTCGGATGCTCTGACTGGGATATCCATCGCGAAGCTAACTGAAAACTGAGCAACTTCCATTTGAGATTCAAACCCTAATTCCTTCATCTGGTGCCCTAAAAAGGTGGGCGCCTTCCTTCAACTGGGGCGCCCAAATTCACCAGACTTAGAAAATTTTCATGATTTTCCAATTTTCTTTCTCGTTCTTCGTGCATGTTCGCTGTTTCACCTTCTGCCGGAAATTTGAATGCTGAAATTAACGCCTGGCAGTCGGATGACCTCCATTGATGACCTCGGAACTCCAGATATGCTTCTGAAAAAGCTGAATAGACCTAGTAGGGCAAAACTGATTATTTTAAGATTCTCGACCGCAATTTCACCGATACTTTACTATTATTTTGAGCTACAATTAAAATCACTGGACCTTGTCAGACCAACTTTCTATTTTTAGAAAATTTTGCCGGTATCCGTTTCGAAAGAAACCCAGAAAAACCCAGAAAACTTTTCTATTTCGAGAAAATTTCTAAAAATAGCAGTTTTCCTAAAATTTAGGGATGAAAAACTGAGATCTGGGTTTTGTAGGTTAAGCTGCTCTTAGCAGACCCAGATCGTCAGAAATTGAGAAATTTGTGTTTCAACCCTCCATGCAAGACACGCACACCCAAATTTTGACCTTTTTGACTGATTTGACAAGACTTTTACTCATTTCTTCAAAATGTCTAAGTGTAACAAAAATTTTAATTTTGGGGTACAACAGTATATTAGTTTTATATATAATTTATATATTATAATAATAATTAAATTGCCAATATTTATTTTATTTATTATTATTATTTTTGATATTAAGTTATTTAATATTAGAATATAATAACACATATGCCAATATGTTATTATTATAATTGTTATTTCATATTTATATATTTTTATATTACATATTTATTTTAAATTTAATATTAACATTGCTATTTATTTATTTATTAATTTATTTGTATTTTAGCACTTGGTTTTTATGGCATTGCTATTTCGGGGATATGACAGTCCACCCCACCCAAGATTGCTTGTCCTCAAGCAATCATACAATATTAGCTTTAGTTATAGGAATTCGGAAATTCTAAACCGAGTGATGGCTGTTTTGGTTATGCGGAGGGGGGGTGAATCAGTATTTTTCAGCTTTATAACTTAAAACCACATGAATCAAAAATTAAAGCAGACAACCAAGTAGCTCGACCAAGCAAGCAAGTAGCTCAACAAGTAAGCAAGTAGCTCAAGCAAGCAAGCAAGCAACTCAAGCGCACATGCAAGTAGCTCAAGCACACAAGCAAGTTGCTCAAGCACATAGGCAAGTAGCTCAAGCACACAAGCAAGTCGCTCAAGCACATAGGCAAGTAGCTCAAGCACACAGGGAAGTAGCTCAAGCACACAAGGAACCAACTCCAATAGACAGGCAAGTAGCTCAAGCATGCAAGCGGCCAGCTCAAGCAAACAAGCAACTAGCTCAAGCAATTAGGCAACCAGCTCAAGTAGACAAACAAGTAGCTCAGCATGCAAGCAACTAGCTCAAGCAAGTAGGCAACCAGCTCAAGCACGCAACCAGGTAACTCAAGCAAACAACCAACCAACTTAAGCAACTTGATAGGCAACATTTTTAACATTTTCGGAGTCTTTAAGCATAAAGCAATTATAAGAACACATCTTGTTGAAGATACATGAAGTAACATATAGATACATGTCATACATAAAGTATGAATATGAGGCACAAATGCATGTAATACATAGAGTATACACAAGAAGCATGAAGCATATATGCGAATAATACATGAAGCATACACATGAGTACATGAAGTCACAAAGCATTTATATGAATACATGTAAAGTATACACTTAAATACGTAAGTCGCATGAATACATGTATACCCACAAGTCACAAAGCATGTATTTTACAAAGCATACACTTGAATACATGTAAGTCATAGAGTATACACTTGAATATACTGGAATACACATAAGTGACAAAGCATGCACTTGAATACACACAAGCTGCAAGGTATACACTTGAATACAATTGAACACACATAAGCCACATAGTATACACTTGAATACACATGAGCCACAAAGTATACATTTGAATACACTTGAATACAAGGTCACAAAGTATACAAATACAAAGTCATAGAGTATACACTCGAATACATATACAAGTCATAGAGTATACACTCAAATACAAATACATCTCGAATTCAAATACAAGTTATAGAGTATGCACTCAAATATAAATACAAGGTCATAGAGTATACACTCAAATACAATCATAGAGTATACACTTGAATACAATTGCAAGGTCATAGAGTATGTGTTGATGCAAGTAGCGGCGGGAGATTTCTTTCTCCCCAAATTCGCAATATATATATTAATTAATTAAGGCCGACCTTTGTGAAGGAGCGCCTCTTTTCAAACAATATTTTATATTTTATTTTATCCAACATCAAGGCCGACTAAGTGACGCATTGCTTGAGGTCGACTTTTCAACTTGAAGATACGTCTTGTTTCATAGAAGCCATATCAACTTGTATATAAAGGAGACGATGCACATTCCTACAATCATGATAATAATTATCAAGTAATGTTCACATACCAGCAGGAGTTCGCTTCATACAGCAGATCGATCTTTGTTTCAAGGAGTTCGATTTTCTTCATTGATTATATATTTGCATCAAGAGTGGTGCCATTATCATTGCATCAAATTGGCCTTGTGATTGGCCTAATTGTAAAGCATATTGCTGCTATTTTATTCAATATATAAGTGATATATTGTTGCTAGGTTTTTCTCCCTCAAGAAGGAGGGTTTTCCCAGGGTATATGCTATGTTCTATTGTGTAGATTTGTCTTATTTCTGCTTAACTCAATTTTTTGATCCTAAAATTAACATGGTATCAGAGCTAGGTTTAAGCAAGATCGAGATCAGATTTGTTTAAGCAGCGAAATCTTCTTCTCATCTAAGGGAGTCTATCTTAGCTTCAAAAATGGTGAATGGACTCAAGGTTGAAGAATAGGCTTGATGGTGCATCTAACTTCACCTCTTGGAAGTTCAGAGTTCTTATTGCATTGGAAGAAAATGATATTATCGATTTCGTGGAGTCATGCCCGAGCCTTCCGATGAGGCTTAGAAAACTCAATGGAGGAAGAATGGCACGAAGGCTAAGAAGATCTTGATTGATTCCGTGAAGGATCACCTTGTGCTAATTATCTCCAAGTTGAAGACGGCCAGAGATATGGCTTTGGAAGGATTGTATGAGATACAGATGAAATAAATCCATCAAAATGACAAATTTACAAATAAGGCACAATATCAAATTAATGAGACACAATAAAATATCAAATTCCCTTTATCAAAACAACATAATTGTAGTTGAGAAGGAAACACTTGGTTTGTTTTATATTGTAATAGATCAAGACTTAGGTAGAGAGAATGATAATTTCTCAAGCCATAAATTAAGCCACCTTAAGTTATAAAAAAAAATAAAAATTAAAAAAATAAAATTGTGATGGAATAATGGGAAATGCATACTATGAAGAGAAGGATTATTAAGTATAAATAAGTCATTAAGACGATATTCATGCATTCATGACTACATGAATATCCCCTTTTCATATTCCAAATATAACTGAGTAAAACAAGTACACTATTATTGGGTTGATCAAGTCCAATAATAAAATACTTGTGAAGTTATTTAAAAAACAAACTTTTTATGTGAAGTAACATGTTGAGATGCACCTGAATCAATAACCCATTCAAAAGGCTTAGAAACATTAAAACATGTAAAAGCACGTCTAGATTGATTACCATTGTTATGAAACTTTTGATTATTTTGATTCATAGGATTCTTCTCATTTTTCTTTTTAAAACAAGTATTTTGCCAATGACCATCCTTATTACAATAAGTGCAATGTGGTCTCTTAGAAGAGTTAAACTCTCTAGGATCATTGCCATTATTATAATGAGGTTTGGAATTATAATGTTGTTTAGAATGAGGTTTAAAATTTTGCTTATGATTAGACAAAAAAGCATATTCACTAGACTTGAGAGTACCAAACTGAATTAACTTAGCCTCTTCTTGACTTAATAAATCACGAAAAATATCATAAGTTAATTGAGTAGCTAAAGAAGGAATAGCTAATTGAACATGAATATTAGTAATGAATTGCTGAAATTGTCTAGGAAGACACTTTTTAAGAATAAGATGAATTAATCAAAGATTATCTAATTTAACTCCTAAACCATCCAATTGACTATTTAAAGCATCAAATTTCAATAAAAAATCATCCATAGATTTAAAATCAGAATACCTCAAATCTTCAAGTTGATCTTGAATTTGAATTTTTCTTGATTCATTTGTACTATCATAAATTGTTTTGAGTTTGTCCCATGCTTCATAGGCAGTTGTTCATGTCCCAATGTGAACATAAAGTTCAGGTGACATGGAGATACCTATGAGGCCAAGGGCTTCTTCATTTTTAAGATTCCATTTTCCGATTTCATCTTTGGATGCAGACGAACCTGGTTTAGATTTAGGATCTGTAGCTACATCTAAAAGATGTTTAAATCGAAAAATGAAAGAAATGTGAGTCTTCCAAGAATGATAGTTAGAAGAATTTAACTTGATTTTAGGAATTAAAGTTGACATTGTAAAATATTTTAGTGCACAATTTTTTTTTTTCTAAAAGAAATACTTTACAACTCAAGAAATGAAATAACACTAATTGAGCTTGAAAGAAATATTTAGCCCTCTTTGAATAAAAAGATTTTTGAAAAGAAAAAATAATCATTTGAAAAAAATCTTTAATATTGAATTAAATTGCAAAAGCTTTAAAAATAAAATAAACCCCTTTATGATATAATTTTTTTTAAAATATTGTAATAATCTCTTGATAAAAAAAAAATTGAAAATATAAATTTGATAAAGAACAAATAAATAATAATAATAAAAATAATATTGATTTTGGATTAAAGCAATGGTCCAAAATAACTATTAAAAAAAAGGTTATAGAATTATTATTTTTTAAAATAAAATACTTATTTTAAAAAGAATAATGAATATTAAAAGGCTAACATTTAAATATTGTTTATTTTAATATTAAGAATATATATAAAAATTAAAAGAAAATAGCCTTTTATTAAAGGTTTTAAAAGAAATAAAGTTTTTAATATAAAACTCTTTTTGCATACGTGGAAAGAAGATTAAAGGGATAAAATGTTTTTTAATACAAACATTAAGAGATTCATCTTTTTAAAACTTTTTTGAAAAAAAACATATGATTTAAATTTTCATGCCGATGAAAATGGGCGGGCTTTTTATTATTTGATTTAAAACTTTATATGGGCAGCGAAAAAAGTAACAGAGAAGTTTTTTAAAAGAACATAAACTTTTATGAAGATTCATTTAGGGTTTTAAAAGAGGCGAAGATGGAGGCGGCAGAGCAACGCGAGCAACGGATAAGGGACGACGAGGTGGTGGCTGAAATTTTAATCTACGAACCTGCACAAAACCAAGGGGTCGAGACCAGGGGCCGAAACCCTTAAAATAATTTATTATTTGTTAAAGATGTTTTTGATATTTTATTATTAAAAAGTAGAGATGATTTTTTATTTTATTTTTTAAAAGCGGTTTTGAAAAAAAGAACAGATATTTAATGCAACATTTATTTAAAAGAGATTTTAAAAAAAGTTTGAAATGAATACTTTGTTTTTTTAACAGATTTAATATACAGATATGAATATATTATAGAGATTTTAAAAAAACTTTGATTTTTTAATAGAAATTTGAACATGCAAATATGAAGGAATTTTTACAGATTTGCAAAAAAGTAGATTAGCCTTTTTCTAAAATGTAAAATATAGTGATATTTTTTTAGAGATTTAGCCTAATATTCCAAAAAGATTACAGAACTAATGAACTGTTCTAAAAAAATTGAAAAATAATCCTATATTAGAGGGTTTTTAATTTTTTATGCAAAAAATAAAACATGCATGCAATATATTAAACAGATTTGAAATTTTAAAATCTTAGAAATACTTAGATAAGAAATCCTGCACAAGGGTTAGAAGACAAAAGCTACCAAGATTAGACACTTGCTCTTCTTCTCCTCTTTAAGAGTGTCTCCAATGGTGTGCTTAAAAAATTTGGTAAACCTTCAACAATGTAACTCACAAAATATTAGTAATACCAAGCTCTGATACCGTGAAAGGAAATAGAAAAGAGAAAATGGAAAGAACTAATAAATGAGCAATTGTTTGAAGGAAAGATATTACCAAATAGATTGAAGAAGCAAAACCGAGCACCACCAAAGCAAGAGAGACACAAGAATTTGATAAGGGGAAAAAACAAGAAAAAACCCCAATATTATGAATGGAGGCAAAATGCTTAAAGAATAATACAAAGAGAAAGAGCTTAAGCCTTAACTTGCTTGCATGAGTCTTGAAGAATGAGAGGAGAGGCACCTCAATAAGTAGAGGTGAGAAGAAGGAGTTAGAATGTAACTCCCAACTCAATGAATGCCACCATTCATCTATGTGTGTGCAAAGTGTCACCTCTTAAGGAGGTGGTTACAAATATTCCTTAATAAAGGAATTAAAAATAAGCCATCCTCACACATTTGTGAGATGACAAAAAAAGACAAAAGACTTGTAGGGATACTTTGGAATATTCCTACAAGTTAATAAATAATTGCAATTAAAGAATAACCTTTACCAAGTAAAGATTAATCTTCTAACAATAACACTAGCAGAGCTCTTGCCTTGAGGCAACGACTACATCACATCAAGATGGCTAAAGGAGATTCAATCATCTCCTTCTTCATGAAGATCACTGAGTTGAAAGATTAACTATATGCCATTGGAGATATAGTTGAAGATAGAGATTTGGTCATGTTGGCATTGAATGGTCTTCCTCAATCTTGGGAGCCGTTTATCCAAGGTATCAATGGAAGATCTAAATTACCCAAGTTTGATCGTCTTGGAGCTGATTGCATTCAAGAGGAATCCAGGTTGGCAGTAAGAGGTAATGGACGAAGCTCTCACAATGAAGACAATCATGTTCTTGTTGCTCAAACTTCCAGAAGGAAAGGAAGAGAAGGGAGAAAAGGCAATTTCAAGAGGAATAGAGACAAAAAATCAGATTTTGCTCCTGAACCAAAGAGGAAGAAGGATCTCTCCCATATTCAGTGTTTCAGATGTGACAAGTATGGTCACTATGCTAGAGATTGTGCAACAAGACCAAAACAACATGCTTCTATTGTGGATGTTGATGATGTCTCACCTCAAAAGGAATCAAGAGACAACTCAGGAGGATTTCTATTCATCTCTGCTCTATCAAGCAATGTTCCTACCGACAGTAGCACATGGTTGATTGATAGTGGTGCTTCTCGACACATTATAGGATATCAAGAGCATCTTTCAGACTTAGTAGAAAGAGAAACCAACCTTCAAGTGATAATCGGAGATGATGCTTGCTATTTAGTGAAAGGTGCTGGAGCCACCTCTCTTCATCTAGATTCTGGCATCCCTCTTCGTTTGAGTGATGTTTTGTTTGTACTAGGAATCTTGAGAAATCTTGTATCAATTTCAGCTTTGGAGGACAAAGGATATCAAGTTGCATTTTCTGAAGGAAAAGTTCTTGCTTGGCCGAAGAACTCTAGCATCAAAACAACCCGTGTGATTGGTGTTCGGCAAGAGAGTCTTTATAGACTTTCTATTCGTCCAGTTCAAGCATTGTTGCATGATTCCACTAGTTCGAGTGAGCTATGGCATAGGAGACTTACTCACCTACATTTCAGAGCTCTTCCATCCATGGAGAAGATGGTTACTGGTCTACCAAAGCTCAGTCAAGAGCATGATGGCGTTTGCAGAGGTTGTGCAATGGGTAAGAATTCTAAGGGTCCTTTTCATAGTAGTGAAAGTAGATCAAAAGCAATGATCTTGTTCATTCTGATTTATGTGGTCCAATGTTTGTGGCATCTTTGAGTGGTTTTTGGTACTATGTGATTTTCATTGATGACTATTCTAGAAAGACTAGAATTTACTTTTTGAAATCGAAAGAGTCTGAAGAAGTAATTGATAGATTCAAAGAATTTAAGGCTCAAGTTGAAAATTTGTCCGGAAAGAGGATCAAGGTCCTGAGATCTGATAATGGAGGATAATATACTTTTGGAGGCTTCCGTAATTTCTGTATTGAGGCAGGGATTAAGAGGGAGTTTTGTGTTCCATACAATCCTCAGCAAAACGGAGTTGCAGAAATAAAGAATAGATCCATAGTTGAGGCAGCCAAAGCTATGATTCAAGATCAAGACTTACAAACCTTCCTTTGGGTAGAAGCTTCCAGATTTGTGATGTATGTTCAGAATTGGAGCCCTCATCGAATATTGGAAAATATGACTCCTGAAGAAGCCTTCATAGGTGTGAAACCTGAGGTTAGTCACTTAAGAACCTTTGGTTGTCCTGTTTATATTCATGTGCCTCAAGATAAAAGATCTAAGTTAGAACCATCTGGCAAGAAAGGAATATTTGTGGGTTATAGTGAATCTTCAAAGGCCTACAGGATTTACATTCCAGGACAGAAACAGATTGAGATCAACAGGGATGTCTCTTTCGAAGAAGATGTTGCATTCAAAAGATCTAAGGGGTCTTACATGGAGATAGATAGTGAAGAACAGGAGACACCTCAGGATATGGACATTTCTCCTGATCATACTCCTGAGATTCAGAGGGAGTCTACTGAACCAGAAGAGACTAGTGACCTAGTTGATCCCATAGAACCTACTGATGGTCCAAGAGACATTGCTATAGGTTGAAAGAGACCTCTATGGGCTAGATAGACTATGCAAGAGGCAGAGAAGTATGCAACTCTTAGAGGCACATTTAGAGAAAGCAAAAGACCACATAAGTTTCTAGGCTATGTAGCATTGATGAGTCACATCATTGAGTCTGAACCTTCCAGTGTTGAGGAAGCATCAAATCAGCAAGTATGGAGAGATGCTATGACATAAGAGTATCAGTCTATTATTAAGAATGATGTTTGGGATGTTGTACCGAGACTTGAAGGGAAATTAGTTGTATCTTCTAAGTGGCATTTCAAGATCAAGCATGCAGCTGATGGGAGCATTGAGAAGTACAAAGCAAGATTTGTGGCTAGAGGTTTCTCTCAGAAAGAGGTAATAGATTATGAGGAGACATTTGCTCATGTTGCTCGTTATACATCCATTAGGACTATTATTGCTATTGCATCAGCTAAGGGATGGAAGCTACACCAAATGGACGTAAAGACAACATTTCTTAATGGTGTGATTGAAGAGGAAGTGTACATTGAGCAACCAAATGGGTTTGTGATTCATGGAAAGGAATCTCATGTATGCAGATTGAAGAAGGCATTGTATGGCCTTAAACAGGCACCTCGTGTTTGATATGAGAGGATTGATCGATACTTGATGAGTTTGGGATTCTCCAAGAATGATGCAGATTCAAATCTTTACTTCAAGGTAGTTGATGGTGAGGCTTTAATCTTGGTTCTTTATGTTGATGATTTATTTCTTATTGGAGCAGAATATCTCATAATCAAATGCAAGGAGTTAGCTTCTGAGTTTGAGATGAAGGATCTAGGTCTTATGCATTACTTCCTAGGATTGGAAGTGTGGCAGAGACCCAATGAGATTATTCTAAGTCAAGGAAATATACAATAGATATCTTGAAGAGATTTGGGATGATGGATTGCAAGTCCATAGCTACACTGATGGAAACAAATTTGAAGAAGTTGAGTGATTCTACAGCTAGTTCAGTTCTGGTTGATCCCACCATGCACAGGTAGTTGATTGGATCGTTGATGTATCTAGTCAATACTAGACTAGACATTTGCGATGCAGTGAGTGCCCTCAGTCAGTTCATGTGTGAACCAAGGCAAATTCATCTAGTTGCAGTGAAGCATATCTTGAGATACTTGCGTGGCACAATAGGATATGGCTTGAGATATACTTCCAGTGAAGATCTAAAGTTACAAGGCTATTTTGATTCTGATTGGGCCGGGAGTGTAGCTGACAGGAAGAGCACCTCTGGATGTTGCTTTAGCTTGGGGTCTACCATGATTTCTTGGTGTAGCAAGAAGCAGTCTTCAGTGGCTCTAAGCACTGCAGAGGCCGAATATATTGCAGTATGTGTAGCAGCTCGAGAAGTAGTGTGGCTTCGGAAGCTCCTTGCAGGATTGTTTGGACAATCATTGGAGCCGACTGTTATTCATTGTGACAATCAAAGCTGTGTGAAGCTATCTGTCAATCTAGTGTTTCATGACAGAACAAAACATGTGGAGATCAAATACCATTACATCAGAGATATGGTATTGAGAAAAGCTATTCAACTGAAGTATATTTGCACTGATGATCAGACGGCTGACATTCACACCAAGCCTCTCTCCAGAGTGAAGTTTGTGCATTTTCGAGACAAGCTTGGAGTTGTGGAGAATGAAGCTCTTGTTGAGAGGGAGACTCAGCATCAATGATCTTTGTTATTTGCTATAATGCATATTTCTATGAGACGGAGAAATATGAGGTGAAAGCCCTTGTCCATCTCTGAGACGGAGATGTGGTTCTTTCCACCCAATGGGAGTAGCCATGGTGGATGTCATGTTGAGAGACTCCATGACAACATCACGTTGAGAGACTCTGTGATGAATCCTTTGTACTTGTGTTTATCCACACATGGGAGTAGCCATGGTGGACATCATGTTGAGAGACTCCATGACGACATCACGCCGAGTGACTCCGTGATGGGCACTTGTGCACATGTTCCTTTCCACACATGGGAGTAGCCATGGTGGACGTCATGTTGAGTGACTCCATGACAATATCACGTTGAGTGACTCCGTGATGAACTCTTTTCCACAAATGGGTGTAGCCATTGTGGGTGTCATGTTGAGAGACTCCATGACATAGATGTCTGGAAAGATATCTCCCTAGCTAAGAGGGAGTGTTGATGCAAGTAGCGGCTTGAGATTTTTTTCTCCCTAAATTCGCAATATATATATTAATTAATTAAGGCCGACCTTTGTGAAGGAGTGCCTCTTTTCAAACAATATTTTATATTTTATTTTATCCAAAATCAAGGCCAACTAAGTGACACATTGCTTGAGGTCGACTTTTCAACTTGAAGAGACGTCTTGTTTGATGGAAGCCATATCAACTTGTATATAAAGGAGACGATGCACATTCCTACAATCATCATAATAATTATCAAGTAAAGTTCGCATACCAGCAGGAATTCGCTTCATACAGCAGATTGATCTTTGTTTCAAGGAGTTCAATTTTCTTCATTGATTATATATTTGCATCAAGAGTGGTGCCATTATCATTGCATTAGATCAGCCTTGTGATTGGCCTAATTGTAAAGCATATTACTGCTATTTTATTCAATATATAAGTGATATATTGTTGCTGGGTTTTTCTCCCTCAAGGAGGTTTTCCCAGGGTATATGTTGTGTTCTATTGTGTAGATTTGTCTTATTTCTGCTTAACTCAATTTTGGTCCTAAAATTAACAATATGCACTCAAATACAACCACAAGTCATAGTGTATACACTCAAATACGAATACAATCAAATGAAGTATACCGTTAGAGAATTGGGAAGGGGATTCGGTGCATCCCATACTACACCGTGGACCCGTCCACCATCCCAAGGTCATCAAGTATACACATGAGTATGAAGCATACACACGAATACACATAATACACAAAGTATTCACATGAACATATGTTACAAAGCATACATATTAGTCACAAAGTAAACCTTTAAATACACTTGAATACACATACATGATCTCAAAGTATACACTTGAATATATGTAAGGCACATGTAGTATACACAGGATGGCAGGAACATGCTCTGATACCACTTGTAATGTCCCCTTATTAGAGACAAAATGCACAAGTTAGGGTCAAGAAATTTATTTACCAACACCTAATTTTGCACATGTAATTTGCTTTGAGGACCTGCGCACATCATGCATTACTGACAAATACACATAGTTTCTTAATCCAAATCAAATTAGACAACTCCAAATTGAGCATTTTAAGGATAAGGCAGATGCATTATCATCTAGTGCATAAATACATCATAAACTGATTTGACTTATTACTCTTGATTAGAATAGATCTTCGCCTTGTTTCCTCTTTCCTAACCTCATTGGAGTGCATAAATACATCATAAACTGATATGACTTATTACTCTTGATTAGAATAGATCTTCGCCTTGTTTCCTCTTTCCTAACCTCATTAGACGGTAGGTTTATTGTGCCAAGGGCGCGTGCACAATCTCAAAGTGGACTCCCTCAAGGTGTCCCACCTGTCTTGGGACCGTCCATCAATGGAGTGATTTACCAACCTTTCCCTCCACAAACTCCCATCCTTATTGAGTGCTAGCGAAAGGGAATTTTGGCTCGAAGTCTATTCTCATAGTAAAAGTCATAATAGCTTATGATATACAATAATTGCTGCAAGCATCATTATTGGGTAATCGTAAATCATGTATACATATATGTATATATATTTATATCATTTAATTATCATCCCTATAATTAGTATAAAATGTATTCAGTCTTGAACAACATTAGTAAGAACATCAACAGCATTACTGTATATTACAAATATGCATCCTAACATTATCTTATTTATGACATTACCATAATGATAATATTATGCAACTAATATTCTCTTATTCCTAATAATGGAATGATGTTATCCTCAAGATATTCTAAATAACATCATGCATCTAATCTTATCTTATTCCTAATAATGGAATGATGTTATCCTCAAGATATTCTAAATAACATCATGCATCTAATCTTATCTTATTCCTAATAAGGAGTAACGCATCATTCCTATATCCCAAATAATGATATTATGCATTTAATATTATCTCCTTCACAATAAAGAGTAACATTACTGTAATCTCTGGTTTTCCAATAGTATCCGATGCTCATAACACTTCTGAGTTTTCTCCGTATTCTCTTGATACCCAATGCTTCCTATTTTTTCCTTCCACCGTGGTTCATATACTTGTGTAATACTATTGATGTAATTGACATATATATAGATCTATTGTAGACTATTTAGATATGTATATATATATGTATATAATCTTATAACTCTATATTTATTATTTACTTAAACAATAAATTTAATACACTTACCTTATCTGCTGTATCTTTAATTTACCTTGGCTTCTTTTGTGTAGATCCTTTATTTATTTATGCTGGTTGTTCTGTTAGTAACTGCAGAACTGATCAATTGTTTTAGACTGCTGAATGTTCAAACTTTATGCTGATTGATCCCTTCAAATCCCAATCGGATTATCTATTTCTGTTGTTGCTGAATGTTCAATAGATATATCCCTCATCGATGCTTTATTTATTATCTCTCCTTGTACTCCATACTTCTCCTTCATATACTTGTTGGTGATGTGTGTTATCTCCCCATATTATTGTGGCAGCAAACAGTATTTACATATGGCAGATATCTTATTATTTATTTCTTTCATCTGCTTTAACTATATATGTATATATGTATATATATGTATATATACATATATGTATATATACATATATATATATATACATATATACATATATATATATATAAATTCTTTCTTTTACACAAGCTGCTGGTGTACATAAGACATGTCTTCTAATCTTCTTATTTCTGGATACATCTGTAGTTTATGCTTATTGCTATACTCCAAAGCATATTCCAGCTTTTTTTCCTATCTCCTCCTATCTCCAAACACAATTACTTTTTATCAAGGTTACCCCAAATTTTCCGGGACGGGGACAGCAGGGGACGGCTATATAAAAATATAGGGAAAATTTAAAAAAATATAGGGAAATTTTAAATATTCAATAGATATCATGAATAAGGCATGCATAATACACATTATAGAACATTAACATATAACATTTGTGTTCAACATTATGCCAATACTCAATACGCATTCAAAATTAACATACATGAATCATGAAACAACCTCCAAGTTATAATTTATAAACTTATATCAAAATGCCCAAAGGCTACATTGCTGCCATATAGTTTTAAAGTTTGTTATGAAAATCAAAATACAATATCGTATGTCAATAATGAATACAAAATAAACATAGAGCACTCCTGCCCCTGATCATCTCTCATAACCGCATCAAAATCAGAGTCATCCTCTGAGTCACTGCCACTGTGATGCTCCTCCTTAGCCAATGGAACCCCAACCAAACCCTCAGCTGTCTCCTCCTCATCTATTTGAGCCGCGTCTTCGGGATCAATATCCCACCGTAGAGCTGGAGTATGTTGATACTTTGGAGTCTACCGATCCTGAAGCCGAAGAGCACTATGAATGACCATTAGCTTCTCCGCTTGTCTAGAGGTAAGTCTATTCCTCTTGAGTGATTGGATAAAGCTATACGTGGACCGATTCCTCTCTGCAGCAGAGGAACTAGCAACCTGTGCAAGAAGGCGAGTGGCAAGTATCTTCAACTGTGGTGTATCTCTCCCATGATAGGACCACCATCCAATAGGGTTCAATTGAGCTAATATAGCTCTATCCAACCTCTCCTATGGTTTACTCAAGTTTGGGTCATTAAGATTAGCAAAGTCTAGAAATTGTGACCGAAGTAGTGAAGCCTTCTCTGGTGGATAAATTTTTTCAATGGCCCGTGTGAACCCATCTAAAACCTCAGCATCATCACATGGAGGCACCCTATCATCCCTTGGTGCATACCATTTTGGATTTAGAGCAAAGGTAGCCATATGAAGTGGGGTGTTCATTATATTCCACTTCCGCGTCACAATGGGCCTAATGTGTTGCTCATATAAATCCAAAGTGGGGTCCTTTGCTGAAATAACTTGCTTGATCTTCCCAAGCATACTGTCAAATGTCTCATATATCTCTCCAAGACTAGGAGAGTCTGTATTAGCATATCTGATGACATCTACAATAGGCGAGATGAAGGAGCAAATATATTTGCAAAATGCAAACAAAAAGTTCAAAATAATTAGTTGACAAGTTAATTGACATGTTAGAAACTTCAAAAGTTGGAACATTGGACAATAAAATTAAAATATTAAAATCGGAAATTTAATATGAAAATTAGCCATCTAATATGTCTTACCTCACATTGGCCCACCAATCGTCATCGAGGATCTTTTGTTTGATGGTCTTTCTTTGAGTAGAACTTGCATTAGGCCATCTAGTCCACTCAGCATTGACCATCATCAGTTGTAGAGACTCATGCACCTCAAGCATCCTCTTCAATAGGATGAAGTATGTGGCATATCTACATTCATTAATTCAATGATTCATTAAAAAATAAAAATTTAAAACAAAATCAGATTATGAATACAAATTGAAAGTGAAACAAAATGAAGTAAATGGCATACCTTGTATCAACAGGTTTGAGAAACTACTTCTTTTAAAATGTCCTGAAGAGAGCAAGTGAGGTGTGGTGATTGCAAATGAACATCTGAATGTCTCTAGCTTCTGCCACCGTTTTCTTCACCCAATCCATCTTCTCTATGTCTTTCAATGCATTGTTCAATGCATGAACACAACATGGGGTCCAAAATATGTGCTTGTAAGTACCCTCCACCATCAACCCAGCCGATTTGCACACATGTGCTGAATCGGTGATCACCTGCACCACATTTGCAGCCCCAACTTCCTCTATGGCATCTCTCAAAATGGAAAATTGAAAGTCTGCATCCTTACATCTCCCTGAATAATCTACGGCTCTAAGAAAATAAGAACCAGTAGGGCATGTGACTATGACATTGATGAGTGACCGATGTCTACAATCAGTCCACCCATCCATCACTATAGAGCACCTCGTCCTCATCCATGTTTGCCTCATCTCCTCCATTAACACATTAACTTTGGAGTACTCTTTGTCTAGGAGGGTGGTGTGTAGCTTATGATCTCCAGGGGGTACGAATGAAGGACCAACAGTGGCTATGTCTTTCACCATTTGTTTGAAATAAGAGAAATGGGCCACATGAAATGGAATGGCATGGGCAAAAAAGAATTTGGCAATGGAGGATTTAGTGGTTTCTCGTGCTTGGTTTTGAAACATGGACTCAACTGAGGCTACCTTATCACTACCAATCACCATCCTCTTTCCTCTTAAGAAAACACTACTACCAATTGTGGAAGGACTAGGAGTAGGAGTAGGCATAGATGATTGTGAACTTGGGAAAGAAGGAGACCCACCTTGAACCCCACCATCACACTCCATTTGAATTTTTTGGCACTCTATAAATAGTGCATCTGTCAATGCAGGACACAGTCTAACTCCATGGCCCACCTCACCCAAAAAATGAGACCTAACTCTTGTGTAGCTGCCCCTAAACTCCTTTTCACAAACATGGCAAAACCAAACCCTACTCCCCCCTGAATTTTTTTGTCTTTCACCCCTGGCTATCACATATTGAAGGAATGGTTTTTTTTTGTCTAATGGGTGTTTTGCATAGTCCTTCATGGTTTTGGTATTGGTTGAAGAAGGAGGGCATTGGGTAGGGGTTATTTGCTCTCTAGTTTCCCTTCTAGCTTGCATTTCAACTTCACTATCACTCCCACCCTCATTGCTGCTCATGTTTTTTGTTTTTAGAATGCAAGTTTTGACTTAAAATGCAAAAAAATAAAAAAAATCAGACTATGTATGTTTCATATTTTGCAAAAAAATGAAAAAAATAAAAATGGAAAGGAAATGCATACCTCTTTGGTGGATTTGCATTCCCAACAACAATATTTCAACCTCCTCTCCTCCTTCAATCTGCTGCAACTTCTCCTTCAATGGCTGCAATTTTTTTTCCTCTCAAACCCTTGGCTGCTCAAACAAACAAAATGAATAAAATGAGGTTAGAGAGGCCCTTTTTCCTTCATAAAGGAGTAAAAAACACTTGGGCCCACACATGCCACGTAGGCAGGGGCATTATTTTTTAATTTTATGCATTTTTTTTCTTTTATGTTTTGAACTTGCAAAACACGGGGACGCCGGCCGTCAGGGTTGAGGGCGGTCCCCCATTGGGTCAACGGCGTCCCCCTTTCCCCGGGACGTTTCCCGCAAATTTTCAAAAAGGGGGACAGTCCCCTGCCGTCCCATGGTACCCGGGATGGGGGATTGGGGGGGGAGGGGGGGGACGCGTCCCCGGGTATCCCTGCTTTTTTATACCTTAATATCTCTATGAAGACATGCGTCCCTTATGAAAGATGATGTCCTCACAAATGGACATGACTCTTCATAAACCTTGATCACTGCCACTTAATAATGGATTGATTCCCTTATATTAATTGCTGGGATATATATATTAATGATAATCTTTGCCTTATGCTTCAAATCGTTGCTGCCTCCTTGTTAATGATCTTTGTAATTTAGAATTGTTGCTGTATATTGATAACAAACCCCAACGCTTCTCTTATTCTTTTCCTTGGAAAATATTCGTGCCCTTCTTATTTTATTTGCTGCTCCCCTTTAACCACTGCCTTTTGTCATTATCCTCAAGGGGGCCCCACAAATGTATTTAACTTTATTTGCATTGCTTATAAACTTCCTTTATAATGGTCGGCCACTTGAGTTAATAGATTAATCTATTAATATTAGTTTATATTATATGTTTCTTATTAAATTATATTTATTATTATTATTTGTATATTAGTTTTATATATAATTTATATATTATAATAATAATTAAATTGCCAATATTTATTTTATTTATTATTATTATTTTTGATATTAAGTTATTTAATATTAGAATATAATAACACTAATATGCCAATATGTTATTATTATAATTGTTATTTCATATTTATATATTTTTATATTACATATTTATTTTAAATTTAATATTAACATTGCTATTTATTTATTTATTAATTTATTTGTATTTTAGTACTTGGCTTTTATGGCATTGCTATTTTGTGGATATGACACACACTGAGCTTTGAAGGAGAAAACACACTGATCACTGCCAATAAGGACCCTCTAACCATTTGTGTTTGCCTACAACGGTTAGGAATAGGCTAAACCATCCAAAAACAAGACTAGGCTAAAAAGGGGACATTACATGCTTCCCCTGGACCCCACACTTGATTATTGGAAAAAAATAAATTTCACATGAAATATCCATCAAAAGTTCTCCTCTGATTTTATACTTCATAGTTCATACTCATAATATATTACCTATGAAGCTTTAAACGCTACAAATATTTCGTGTAATCACACTAACAACACAAACAATAGTGTTGAACCTAGGTTTTACACAGATCTTTCATGTGGGATTATTACTAATCTATGGCGTCGAGTTCTAAGTTCTAACAGTGTTTGTAATTTCTTTGTCAGTGATATGCTTGAAGTGTTTAAAAGTTATGTCTTGTCTAATGAAGGCAAGGGAGGTTTTGGCTGAAGATACTGCACATGGCCCATTTTGAAAACTGATTGGACAAATTTTTAATTCTTGCTTGCTTTATTTTTAAATTTTTTAAACCTAAATGACTAATGGAACTTTCTAAGAGTAACTGCAAGACCTTGTATTAGTAGAAGCATGGATAATGCCATAGTTGCTTTTTTCAAAAGTAACTTTGTTTGACTTCCCGTGTTTTGAATCTGTAGCTTGTAGTTTTTTAAAGGAAAAGATAGAAACTATTGCATCATGTCCTATATTGTGTAATGTTGCCATTTTTATGATGTCCTCTTTCAGTTGGGTTGATTCAGGCACACTTACTATTTTTAGCAGGGGGTTTGGTGCAGTGTTTCGGTCTTCGGAGAGCCATCTCGAGTGCCTCAGTTTCTCTTTGGCTTAAGCTTTAGGGTACAATTTACTATTTTTAGTACTTTCTAAAAATAGTAAGTCAATTTGGGTCAACGGGTCCCAGTCAGGCGGGTCACTATAGCACAAAATTCAGTTGATATAAAGTTATTAAGGCTAAATCAATTTAATATTTGATTTATGCTTCGAAAAAAGGTATATTATAAAGTAACTTTATATTTTATCATTGAGGGTCCTGAGGGGACATAAAAAGTACCATGGCGCCTAGTACAATCAACATAAGTTGTTTTTAAAGTCTTTAAAGTATTTAGTATTGCATTAAGAGGATGGACGCCAATGTTGAGAAAAGAGATAATTTTTAAATAAAAATAAAGGCTAAAGTTGAAGTTAAGATTTTAAGTTAAATCTTTTTAATTGGGCAAATACTTTGGGCGCCCAAGTTGAAGTCAAAATATTAAAAATGAAATAAAATCAAAAGCAAGGGAGTTTTGGCGTGCCTTCTAGGGTTGCTGGAGACATGTTTATGAAAACTTCTTTTGAAGTCATTTTGAGCTTATGGATGTTTGGTATTTGCTTGAGCATTGGCTTTGGAGCTTGGCTCTAGGGTTTGATTCGACTTGTTGAGACGAAAACCTTTGCAAGATCGCCTTTCCCCATGTGTGGAAGATCACATCAGGAGAGGATTTGGGGAGCTTCATTCAGGAGCTTCATTGTGCTTTCAAGTTGCTAGTTACCGAGTTTAGAGATGAAATAATTTCGATTTTCTGAAGAAGTATTGTTGGTTTTGGCTTGATAATACTTGGTTTTGAATTGGGTGAATAATAAACTCATTTTTTGAAGAGATTTCTAATGTTTCCTGGATATTTGAAGGGGGTCCTGCACTCACATTTTAACTCATATCTCTGAGAAGGATTTTTTAATCCAAATGGGTATTGGCTCACTTTGAGAGTTACTGTTGGGCGATTCCAAAGAGCCATTGTTTGCAATTTCTGGTGCAGCAAATGAATTTATAAAGCAAATCGAATTTCCTCTAGGAGGGCGCCATTTAGGGTGATAAACTCTCAGTTTGGATTCTGGTTGTTGACCTGGCATCTGTTGCTGGTTATTGAAGGCCATGACAGTGGTTGGTGGTGGCTTGTGACCTAGAAGATTGGGGCTTGTCTCAGCTTCAACTCATTACTTCTTGAAGGACTAAAAATCTGCTGCCAAGCGTACTCTTCCCAGGTCTGAAGATGCATTTATTTCTGATAAGAATTGGAGGCTAAAATCTGTCCTTGTTTATTGATTTAAAAATCTGGTTTTTTTTAAGGAAATGAATGTCTTTCCTTCCAAGCAGTCAGGTCAGAGATACTAAAATCTGAGTTTGCAAATGTTCTTGTATGACTGAAAAAATATTGAATAGAAATCAGAAAATTTGTAGCTCCTGAAAGTGCTCTGACTAGTCTAATTTCACTTCATAATATATTTCTGTTTATGCTCTTCACTGAAAGTTTCAAAGAAAATATTAACCCCTTTCAAAGTATTGTCAAACACCTTCAAAAAACTAGCAAAAAAATTACAAGCAGCAAAAAACAGCGGAAAAACAAAATTCCATTTGGGGGTTGATCATTACATGTTGCTGGAGTGAGCATGCTTCATCCCATAATACCATTCAGGAACTCCAGTTTCCAATCCTTGCAAACTGCAATTGCATGTGAATTTTTTCACCAGAGTAACATTCAACCCTGGTTTGCACGTGCAAATAGATCTCTGCTTCATTTCAGTAGAGATTCTTTAACTTTTCTTGTGGTTAGGTCTCTTGTAAGGAATTCTAAGATTCTTTGTTGGATGGTTTCCAGTATCGAAACTGCAACATCTTCCAGGACTAGCATATTGCTGATTCTCATTTTTCAGCACTCTTTAGGGGGTCCATTCTGATGTTTAAGAGCCTTTTCAATGCTGACTAATTTTTTTTCTGATAATATAGTGAGGGTTCTATAGGGGCCCTCACCCAAGCAGTTGAACTAAACAAGAAGATTACAAGCGAAATGGTCATACTGACCAACTGTTGTTAAAACTAATAGAACACAAAATATTATTATTCTACTAGATATTAGGATCCCAATCATGATGAGGTTTGTCTCCTTATATAGAGTTTGGAGTGAAGATAAAAACAATGCATGACAAATAATCTAAAAATAATAAACTAATAATAGAAAACTCACTTAAGTCACTAAGGTGACTTTATTAAGTCTTATCTTCTAATAATTATATAATATTATTATAATACCTTTTAAGGCTTACTGCATTGGAAACTAAAGAAAACTAACATAATCATATCAAACTAAAAATACCCTGAACCATAAATTCACCATTCTTCAGAAGCTTTACTTTGGAAACACCAGGTAGAACTCCATGAAGCTGCTTTGAACCCTCATAAAGGTGTAGCTCCTGAGCTGAATTCCCAAGTTCCTGGATTACCACCTCCCAATACTCCCGAATCACTGATCTCCCAAACCATTGGACAACAATCCATTCTGAGCTACAGTCACAGAGCTCCATCAAGTAGTTTCCAACTGAGGGAAAACCAAATAGTGTGCCACTTTATAGAAAACAGAGCTAACAAAACAAACCAAAAACATTGCAACATAGAGGGGCTGAGCCCCCACCTTGAAAATTCTCACTGTCTACACCACTAGACATACCCCCAATACATACATCTGTGTTCTTTACAGCACCTCCAGCAGTCCCATCCAGAAAATCCCCAGAAGAAGCTCCCTATTGTAAATGCGCTGGTATCCTCCAAACGACCTCTAGAGTGGGTAACAAGCATGTGTTTCAGAACCATCTGCAGGTCCAAACAGAAGGCCTAAAGCTCCTGCAATTCTTGATACACTTCTAGAAATTCTTTACTAACAACACTTACATTGTGCCCATAGTAGCCGGAGGGTTCAAATCTCGGGGATTCTCCAGTGGCTCTGTAATGAACCAGTAGTCAGTCAAAGTCAATCAACAGCGAATCAGATTCATTTCCCTAAAATCAAGGGCAATTTGTACTAAATTCCAATTTCAATTAGGATTTGTGCACATAGTTAGATAAACAGATTGAACTCCTTCAATAAAGGGACTGTTAGCAACCAGTTAGAATTCTAGTCAGGATTTGTTGCACAACATTATCTAAATATATTGATGATGATTGATCAGTGAGTCATAGATTGAGGGTGATTGCTCAGTCAGAGGAGATTACTGCCAGCAGACTTCCTCTTCCAAGTTCTATCCTTACTGTTCCCAATATAAGAAGCTGTATAATCATTTCTAAAGGGTTTTTTGGAATGAAGAAGGTTTTTCCTAGAGTTGTTAAGGGAGGACTTGGTGGCTTCTCCACGTGAGGGTGGCTCAATGAAGAGCTTGGGCTGTTATATGTAATGGTGATACTAAAATAGATTTAGTTTTAAGGGAGGACTTGGTGGCTTCTCCATGTGAGGGTGGCTCAATGAAGAGCTTGGGCTGTTATATGTAATGGCGATACTAAAATAGATTTAATTTCTGTTGTTTTTAAAGTAATCTCATAAAGAAAAAAAATATTTGCAGATTTGTATTCCAAGTTCTATATTTGTGTACTGGCTTTAGTTAACATTTATAGGTTCAGGTTCACAACAGTGGTCAGAGCACCGATCCTGCCAACATTAATTCATCTGATCAGCACAATGAAGAAGATCAAGAGCAAGCAAGGTACGAGGACTGTTTGCTGATAGTGTATGGGAAGTCATACAACCGATGGTAGAGAATGTAAGGGAGATATGGCAAACAATTCAAGAACTGGCGATACTAAAATAGATTTAATTTCTGTTGTTTTTAAAGTAATCTCATAAAGAAAAAAAATATTTGCAGATTTGTATTCAAGTTCTATATTTGTGTACTGGCTTTAGTTAACATTTATAGGTTCAGGTTCACAACAGTGGTCAGAGCACCGATCCTGCCAACATTAATTCATCTGATCAGCACAATGAAGAAGATCAAGAGCAAGCAAGGTACGAGGACTGTTTGCTGATAGTGTATGGGAAGTCATACAACTGATGGTAGAGAATGTAAGGGAGATATGCCAAGCAATTCAAGAACTGCTTACAATATGCAGTCATTTTTCTTGTGGAGCTGAATCCAATCATAGGTTTGATGAGGTTCATCTATGTCCCATTTATCCCACATTATATCCTTCTTCCCATGCCATAATGACCACCGTTGCACTCCATTTTCATATCATATCACACCTTTTTACCACTTATGTTGCATATAATTAAATTAAAATATGAGATATTTAATTAAGTTTTGAGGTAAAATAAAAGAAAATTAATTATTTGATTGTATTTACTAATAATTGTAGTCATTATGTAGCTATACCTATTGCTAATAATAGCTCACGAAGCAGCATTAACGCTAAGCAAGGAAGTTGCAAATATGGGTGGTAAAAAATAAAGGAAAAATTCGGCATTCATGTAATTATTACTCATGTTGATGATCTACCATTGGTTGAATTGTAATCAATTCAGATATCATGAATGCCACAACTATTTTCATGGGAGACAACTACTTTCAAGGAGTTGTTTAGCGATTATTATTTTATACCTTGTCTTTTTGATAAATTCGTGGCTTAACAAACCCATGATTCTCTTGATTGCAATCAGTTTTTGTGGAGAAATTCTAGGCCATGAACGTAGGAAACATCTGAAACAACCCTTGTGGTGTTTGAATCTGACTTTCTGATTTTCTGTTTATTTGTTTTTGAGTGTTTTGATGCCGGAAATGAAAATAATTGAAATACACAAATATAGAAGGGAAATGCTTAAAATTATTGAAACCCAGTTGATTTTTATTGATTGTAAACACAAATATGACATACCCATTTGCTGATAACAAATGTCATGATTCTGATTTATTGACAACAGCCTTATTTGCACACTATTCAAGACACCAATCTCCAATTTGGTGGATCTTCATCTTGTAATAAATCTGGAAATGCTGATTCAACCTAAACGCCCTTTCTAGATGCAACAACAGTCAACAAAGTGAGTCGATTTGCCTTCACCAGACAACACGCCTCCCAAGAAGGTACGACTTGTACCTATAGCTAACATGTGCCAAAGAGAATTGACTGTATGCTGGTCTGTAAACCTGAAACTCACTGTAAGAGGGAATGCCTAAGCCATAGGAAGTAAATGGAAAGATACGGCCTTGCGCATTTGGCCCACATGTCTTGGAGAGTGAGAATGATGATTCCCACATGCTGGTTTGACCCTATGCAATTTGCAATTTACTTTATCTGCAAACCCTTATTCCAGATCTGCAATGCGAATAACAAAACCTGATTTATTCTTCAATGCAATACTCAATATTTATGCTCATATGTTGATCCCTGAATGAGACCAATCAAGTAGGATCCTTGGACCATCTTGCACGCCTGTAGAACTTGTTCTAAAAGAGGGTATCCATCCTCAATCGCCATGAAAGACAAAACTTGCAGCAGCAACTCACAAATGATATAATATTCTGGATAATGAATAATGAGCTCATATCCTTGCCTTATGGAGAAGTACGCCCAAATTAGGTTTGCAACCTTTGACAGATGAAAATCATAAATATCTTCTCTTGAAATCCACGCCACTTTTCAATAGCTACTTTAATTTAATATTAAATCATTTGTCTAAAGTGCCCCCTTTTCACTTAAATACTTTATAAAGTGAGTTATTTCACTTAAATACTTCATAAAGTGACTTATTTCACTTAAATACTTATAAAGTGACTTAAGATATTCTTTTAATAAAGTCACTTTCACTTTATAACATTAAATCACTAAATCACTTAATAATAGAATAGTATTAAATAACATGACTTAATAATTCCATAACTCTTGGCCTGGATATCAAAATGAACCCTCGAGAGTGTCCCATGACTGAGACCAACTGCAAGTGTGCCATCACTGACCCCAAATGTCACTTACTAAAAATAGTAAGTAACAAGGACAAGTCTTGAAACCCCTCAGAAAGATTCCCTAATCATCTTGTTAGCCTACGGGAACCGCGGTAATAGGCTAACCCTGTTCCTCGAGCCATTGGCTAGGAAGGGGACATTACAACATCTTGAAAAGTTAATGCATCATGTAAAATTAGTGAAATGGATATATGCCTCATTTCTTATGTAATTCCTAAAGAGATGGCATGAGAGAGGTACACAATGAATATTGTGTAAACTTTTGAAGGAAACTCACAATATAATCAGCTCCATTTTGAAAGGAATTTGCAATTATTTTTGTAGCAGATCATTAGCTGTGTGGAATGTGAGGAGTGTTAATTTTTATGATCAGATTAGAGCACAGAAATTTTATTCAAAATCAACACAATAACACAACAGATACCCTAGGAAAACCCTCCACTTGAGGGAGAAAAAACCAGCAACAATATATCACTTATATATTGAATCACAAAGAATGTCTCCTTTACAATAGAGGCTGATAATGAGGCCAAGAGTATGCACCACAATCTGATGCAAATCACAGTAACAAAATGATGCAAATTCACTAATGATAAAACTCAGCCTTCAACAATATCAATCTGCACTTGAAGATGAACTCGAACTTGATAATGAACAATGAATGGAATGGATGATCACCAATGAAGAACCATCAAACATATATACAAGATAAGAGGGAAGGATGTGCCTCTTCAAAACCATAAGTCGGCCTCCTTGAAAGACGTGTTTCCAATAAGCATAAAGTCGGCCTCTATAGAAGAATGTGACCCTTCATTAAATCGCGTCCATAATGAAGGAGTGTGTCCTTTAATAAATCGCGTCCAATGAGCATGAGGTCGGCCTCATCAAGAATTGCATCTCTTCATTAATTTGAGCCTCTTCAATAATTAAATATTGTTAATATAAATCATGCCTCTTCATTGAATATAATATATCAATTCAAATAGTTGTTTAGGCTATCATTTGAATTGCCTTCAAGGAGACGTGATGCGCTGGAAGTAGCAACCCGATGTTGCTCTAAAACATCAACAAGGAGGACCCACTCTTAAGAAGCGTTGGTGATGATTAGTTGTATTTATTTTGATTTTGTTGTGCGATTTTAATTTATATGCGTGTTATATTTATAAGTCATTTGATTTGGCATTTACTGTGTTATTTTATGCAATCCTTTCCAATAGCTAGCAATACCTTTATCATTTTTTCTTTCTAAAATAATTGCATTCATTTTACTCACCTCACTACCTACAGCCCTTGCACAAATAGCCACTACACTTTTCACAATTTTATGCCCCAGGTTGACACAAGGATCAAACTGAATTTAATTTCTTGACTTAAGCTATCCCATTATCTACCTAAGTTTTAGCCATTTATTTTGGCGCCATTCTTGAGGGAAGGCATTAAAGGCCTGTTAGCTTGGTGAGTAGAGTTAGCACCAATGCATTTGGAAGAAAGTGCATGCGATTGTCAACATTTTCTAGGTGATTAATTCTAGTTTGCATTGTTTTAAATCATATAGGTGCATTAGATAAGTTTGTAGTGATAAGGGTAGATTTATTGTTAGCAAACTATTGTGAGTAGTTGTATAGGTACATCTTAGAAAGGGAAAATTACTTATGTATCAACACCACATGTTGTGAGACAATTGGTGGACAAGAAGCAAGTTTGAATTTAATTTGAACAAACTAAGAATGAGTAGAAAAGAACATAAAAACATAAAAAATGTCGCATTTTTAGGGTAGTCCAGACATGCCAATTTACAAAGAAAATTACTTCAAAAATGAAGAATTTGAAGGCCATGGAAGAAGGAAAGTGTGCTTGGCATTGGGGGCTTTGCCCCTCGACCTTGCCTTGTCTTGCGATTAGGACCCTGCAAGGGGCGATGTCCCTTGACCTCGTTGTGGGCTTGCCCCTAGACCCCCACTTTTGAATTTAGAAACGAAAGAAAAAATTAGTGAGGGAATCACGTTAACACAAAGCGTTGTTTTTATGACCTCTCTACCTAATGAATGTAGCTTAGATGCTTTTGATCCTCCATTATCATTGCCACAAACTAAGCAAGAACAAATAATTCAAGAATTTTGAGGACAACGGATTTTTGAAAAGCAATGAGAAGATCAAGCTTTGACTATTTGTTATTCTAATTGTTGTAGGGAGGAAGCCAATTATAAATGCCAAGTTGCTTGGGAAAAGAAATAATGCATAGTCAAGAAGATATAATATGTGAGTCTTAAGAGAATAAAGATGGTAGCAAACAAGTCTTCTTTTTAACTCAAGGAGAACCTTTGACACTCAATTAGGAAGATCTAGGTATGCCTAATGGTTTCAATATGTTTTATAATTCTATTGAGTTAGGAGGACAATATGTTTCTTCACAATATGCTTCTCCACCTAGTAGGTGTGGTGGATGGGAACGACCCCCATTTTACCAAAAATGGCAAAATGAATACTCACAACAACCACACCATTAGCCATGGTGACAATCATGGCAAGTCACACCATCTCCACCATACCCATCCTATTTAATACCACTTGCTCTATATCCACAACTTTTACCATTTTCATTATTCCATCCATATCATCAACCCTCTCCTTCAACATGGTCACCAAGGACAACTACAATGCCTAATAATTTATTGCCTAATAATTTATTACCTAATAAGGTGGCTCAAACCGCATATAATAGTGAGATTTCAAGATCCCCTTGGTGTAATGCCACTTTTCTCCCAAAATTGTTAAATATTAGAGTTAAGATAATTTACAAGATGTAAAGTTATTAAAATAGATGTGAACAACTAATGTAAAATAACCAATGTAAACTATACATGTAATAATTTGGAAAGAATTCTAAATCAAATAATTAACATAGTAAATTGAATAACATAACCACATAATTTAATCATACTATGATCAAATTCTTATGTATAATATTTTCAATATCTTTTAACATCAAGGGTTTCCAATACTTATCTGCATCAAAGCACTTGGAATGGTCATTCTCACCCTAGGAAGATTTTAGTGGTCTTGGCCCTCATAGGTATGGCACATCCAGGAGGAACTAGTTCTTATTAAAAACTAACACACATGCTTCCCAAGCATCAGCCTTGGCTAGGACAATCCTGGGTGTACACTATACCCCAAGTTGGACACACATTGTGTGCCCCTTCTCCCATGCACATAGCTCGCCAAACCACCTTCTTCTTCCTTGTGTGTTCTCCATGCCCTTTCCAAGTCTCACATGAATACTTTATATAACCTTTTAAGGGGTGGTTTCCAAACCATCACACCCTTTCACAAAAGTTTCCTTTTAATAATCATTTAAATAAATAATTATTCCTCCCCTTTTAAAAGAGTTTTTACTAAATTTTCTTTATTAATCTCCATTTTAATTGAAAGACCATAATATCCTTTATTTTTTATCTCCTTTTAATTCTAAAGGGCTATTTCATAACTTTCTCTTCTCTCGGGGAAAAAGTTACATAACATTTGGTATTCCATTAACATGCTTGAAATTGATGAATCCCAATTAAAATATGTCAATACAACTAAGGGATGTACTCCTATAATAATTAAACTAGAAGAACAACATGATCAATTAGAAGATCCTCAACCTAGTACTTCTTATTTGTTTAGAAAATCACCTCTAGTGAGAATTCACACACATAAAGGAACACCCAAATCCAAGTTTGATTGTGTTGGTAAACTCAAAAATGTGTGTTAAAATTTATCATGCGATACAAGATGTACTATACACACTAATAATTTAAGAATTCTCTGAGATGAAGAATGAAAAGCTACATTGTCTTTTGCTTAGAAATGTTTTCTTTCCTAAACATCTAGATTCTTATGTGCCTATGGTAAAAATAATTATTCCTCACACACTTATTGATGTAGGTCCAACAATAATTATTGTGATTAGTACAACTAGAGAAAAGATGAGGTTGCATGCATTAAGTACCACACTAAACATGCTACAAATGGATGATCATTTATTAAACGAGGCTCAAGGTATTATTAAATATGTTATTGTCTTGACTGATTCTTTGGATTATCCTAATGACCTCATAATTTTGTAGTATGAAGTTAAGTTGAGAGGAAATCCCTTGAATTTTGGACATCCTTAGTTGACTACTACTAAAGCCTTCATTAATTGTTGCTCTCATGCTTTTGATAAAGCTTTGTGTGTGGCCTTTGAATTGAATCAAGGTATGAGTTCTTGTGTTAGTTATCACATATGTAAAAACATCACAAGTATGGAGTCGAATCATATAGTCCCTACACAAGAATTCATAGCTGAAGTATATTCATAGTGTTTATTCATATTGATCACTCTACCCTTCATTTTTTAATGAATAAATTAGTTATTAATGGTAAAGTTATTAAATAGATATTGTTGAATAAATTTAAAATTACTATACTGGATATGCTTGGTCATCAAAATATGTTTATACGCTTCTTATCTTGGTTAACCAAATATTTTTGTATCGGTACCAATTGATGCTACTTCTCCAAATGAGCATCTAAGTTTGCCCTTTTGTTGACCTTGCCAATTAAATGGTGATGTGCAAGTTTCCTTTTTATTTCTCTCTTGGAGATCATAGGAAGATTATTGAGTGAAGTGATCATCATTCATTAATGGAACTTCTCTTTTGCACCAGCCTCGATATTTTCATACTTCATACCAAACCATGTGCAGTAGATTATACAACTTTGTGTATGAGATCCAAGACGCTTTCCATAGGATATTTTTCACCAATTCTTCACAAGCCACACACATCCATGGACAACTTGAAGTCATGAAAAAGGAGCTTGAACACATTCTAATTTCCCAACTACCTTCTTGAAGTTTTATGGGCATATTGGATAAGTTGGGAGACTAGCATTGGTCTTTCACTACATAACCTTGTCTTTAGATTCTAAAAGCAACTTCTGTACATAGTGGCATGGGTTGAATGAGATTAGGATTGTTTGTAGCAATGGTGATGTTAAAATCTGTATGTGAGTTTTGATTAGATTATTTTATTGTTGGTCATCATTTCAAGTTATACTCGTAACCAATTTCAACAGTTACTTTCATTGGAGAGCTATAGAAGGAACTCTAGGTTTTGGATGATATCAATTTAACATCCACATGAGAGCTTCCATTTCTTTGAGTCATTATATGCAATTTACAACAAAAAAAGACAAAGAAAAAGAAAAAATGCAATAAATTCTAACAATGAAGGATTTTGGAGCTTGCTAGACAATTAAATTTGAAAGCTAGATTTTGGCAGATTGTAGATAAATTCTTATTGGTGAAAATTGTTTTCATGGAGCCACCAAGCGGTAGGTGATTGAAAACTGGCTTGCCAACAGTCACTTGTCATTATCAATTTAAAAAAAAAAGTGAAACCCTAAGATTTGATCCTAGGGTTTAGGCATTTTCTCAAATGGTTCATTAGATATTTGAATGGGTAGTGGGGGTTTGATGGAATAAGACAAGGTATGTGATTGACTTACAACTTGAAAGGTGAGTCAAACAACCCTTGACCAAATCTAGGATGGATTTAGGAATGAAATGCAATGATCTAACTAGGCTAATAGTGCAATTTATTGTTCTGATGCAAATACAAAAAACATAGAAAGTCACATGCAAATTCAGACAATTGAGCAGGACAAAGCAGGACACTATGCACTCGTGGTTCAAATTTGAGCCTGATTTTGGATTTTCGTAGTCCTCTGATGTCGGATTTGAGCTTCGGATTCCTACCTGCAAATTTGTCAAAACATTGTCGGATATTTCTGCAACTGAGTTCCCGTGGGTTGAAAAGGTGTAGGGTTTTGAATGCAACAATGAATAAATTATCTTCAAGATCCTTTCAATCGTCTTCAAACCTGAGATCTGCACATTCACAAAGAGAGGAAGTGTTGGGCCATTTAGGGGCTTGCCTCAATCAAATCCTGTGCAAGCGTTCCACTTCCACAATGGCAATGTCAATGATAAATGGATAATTGAAAGGAAGGAATGATGAAATCACAAAGTGCTGCAACTCTCCACCCTTCAATGGCTTCCTTGAAGGACTAAAGTCATACACATCACTTCAAGGTCTTGGGTCTTGCTTTGCTTGATTGCTTGGAGACCTACAAAAGTGTTAGTGTTCACAAAACAACGACAATATGAACATACATAAACTCACATAGAATTTGACATGATGTTAGGATCTTGAATTGCTTCAATAAAGCTCTAAAAATGCTGCTCTTGACTTGCTCTTGATAATAAGTTTGTCAATAGTTTTCTTGTTAGATTTGAAATGATGCAATAACTAGGTATTTATAGGCATTTGTTCAATTTTCTGAAAATTAAATCTTGATGGTTGACTTTAGACACTTGAATTGCAAATATTAAATTGCCACTATTGACATATTTGAATTTGGAGCCAAAATAGGGCGTGAGTGTCCTTGCCCCATTTTTAAGGATTTTAAGTGTCAGGGGCAAGGTCTCAGATAAATGCAATTGTTTCTTGCTTGCAATTCCTTAGGGATTGTTAAAAATGGGCCATAGAATACATAATTTAGGAAATTAAATACTAAATTAGGTCCAATAATTTAAGGGGGGACCAAACATAAGGTGAAATTGTCAAGGGTGACAATTTACGATGCTACACCAAGATATTATTGAAGATATAAATCGATTAGGAATGAAGGACCAATGTAAACTTAGTCATAATATACTGAGACCCCCCCTTCATGCTAGCAACCCTTAGCCAACCATTAGTGAGAATGGCGATTTTTTATAGTTGTTGGGAAACTCCATTTTGGGAACATAGACAACGTACTAGTCCCCGTACCCAAAATTTCCGGTGAATCATTTACATATAAAATAGCCGTCTCCTTATTCATTTAATTCACGTACCCTAATTTGATTGGCGTCCCCGTCCCCGTACCAGTACTAGTACCCTGCGTCTCCCGACAACTATGTGATTTTTCCTATAGCCGTAATTTTTCAGTGGCAACTGTCATGCCCCCAAAATTCTAACACTAAGATATAAAGCATTGGAATGCAAATAAAAAATTGTAACACTAAGATATAAAGTATTGGAATGCAAATAAAAAAAATAAATAAATAACAAAATACATATTAAAATATAAAAAGAAATATTAGCAATCTAATATTATTATAATTATAATTATAATTATCAAACATACAAATATAAATATTATAAATATAAATATAAATATCAAACAATTTAAATGTTATTAGTGATAAAATCATACTATATATATATTCAATTTATTATAATGGTATTAAGGGCCCCACAAAGGGCAGCGATCAGATTCAGAACAGCAGCGCTAGACCAAGTTATAGTGCCTATTTAAATTACAGCGATTCCTATAAAAGAGAAGAGCAATGTTACTGGCTGCATTAGGAAGTAATAAAGGAAATAACTTAAGATAAAAGCAGCGATTGTTTTTAGACAAACTAATTTATGATTTATGAAGGCAGCGATCAAGTTAAATAAAGGGACATGTCTTTTAGAAGGTTGTCCCCATTCAAACGATGTCTCCCTTCAAAGAAATATAAAGGTATAAACAAGGGATGAAAGGGAAGGTATTGGAGATGGATCATTATATGGAAAAACATTCAGAAATAGGATCTGCACTCAGAACAGTAGCAACAGTGATACAATCTATGACTGATATGCATTGGAATATAAAGCCATTTAATATATATGTATTATTTGATAGGCATACAAGTATATATACATAGATATAGATAAATTTTATATTGAATAATATGCAATGAGTAAAGAATATATATATGAATACTAATATAAGAAAAGAATAATTATATAAACATATATATGAATACTAATTTATATAAGTAAAGAATATATATATATCATCACAATTATGCAATAATGATGCTTGTAGCAATTATTGAGTCTTATAAGTAATTATGATTCTTTAATATAAGTATGAATAGTAGAATCAATAATTGTGGAGGAGAAGAGGATATGCAAGGAAGGGGAGTAGATACGAGAATGCCATCTAAATAGATCACCACATGATGGATGTCCAATGTGCCTGCCACATGTGGCCAAGAGGGTGAGTGTCCGCTCTTGGGCTTAGATAGGAGAATTTCCGGGCACCCTATTGCGATTTCCTTTCCAACCTCTACGATGTTTGATAGTTGCAATTCATATTGCTTTATCAATCTAAATTATTAAGGCCTTTATAATTTGATCATGGGAAGAAGAGCTGGAAGTTCAACGATTGAGGGGTAGGGATTCCTTGCTAAGCAGGAAAGACTCCTAGCACTCTCTTGAGGTTCCTAGAGCTGGAAGTTCAATGATTGAGGGGTAGAGATTCCTTGCTAAGCAAGAAAGACTCCTAGCACTCTCTTGAGGTTCCTAGAGCTAGAAGTGCAATGATTGAGGGGGAGAGATTCCTTGCTAAAGCAGGAAAGACTCCTATCACTCTCTTGTGGTTCCTTCTCTAATCTTCCCTAATGAAGCATTTATTGAGGGGATAATAATTCTGATCCAACATTGTGAATTACTCATCCAGATTAGTGCATATACATGTTAAATATTGTAATAGATGTAACAATACTAATAGTCAGTTGATTATGTTATATTATGGATCACGGCTAACATTATTGCAGGTTGTATTTAATAAACATGTCTCTTACTTGGAAATTGTGATTTTAGGGCAGAATTCTAAGTATACCAAATAGGGGACATTACAACAGCGTGGGGTAATAAGGAACGTTTGGAGCTGATGAAGACTTTCGAACCTAGTCTTTAACATACTGTAGTATCTACAAACAATGTATATTTGTAGTGAATAAAATATCACAAGATATTATGAGGAACATCGCTAAAGTAACATTAATAAATTTTAAGTTACATAAAAACCTGATATTAGTGCTGCAATCCCTTGAAGCTCCTAATCCTTTTCTACCATGTCCTTTTTCAAGTGTTGGTGATTGGAAACACAATATTAAATACACTCAATTCTGGTCGCCGCCTTTTATATTCTCGCACTAGCTTGTTATTTCCCAATCACTCTTTTGTCTATCATCTCTATTTTGGTTTTTTTTCCCTAAGATTTTCCCTTGAATGGGAGTGGCCAAGTGTTTAGTCTACAAAGGTTCTTAATTAGCAGTGCCTCACTTCTCTCTTCCCTCGTGCCCTTTTCATAAATTATAGCTTCTTTCTTTTTGGTGTTTTGTGTGCCACATCACCCTCTTCCAAGGCTTCCCTCACCAACATGTGATTTTCTTTTTCTACAAATTCCATGCCTATCCAAGGTAGTTTGATGACAATAATATATTTCTCCCACCGCAATTCTCCAAAACAAACAAATTGTTGTAGTCTTCCATTTGCCACGTCAACCTTCAAAAAACCCTTATTTTAAATGAATTTTCCTTAGAATGCTTCGATGGACTTTGAGTCACTACCACCTCCCAATCGGTATGACAATCACAACAAACTCAAACAATCACAACAAAGTCAAATAATAATTCAAAATCCTCTTTACCTCCTAGATTGGCCACATCCCTATCTAGGAAGGTTGGTATGGGACTTTGGATCCACAACTACTACTAAACAAGACTCACGTCCACTTATTTGAAAACCAACCTGTACTGTTGGGAATATTTATTGTGACCAATACATGAAACATTTTATTATGAGAAATAACTTGTAAAATATAAATATTTAATATTTGTATTTTCAGATCTGCTAAAACCTACAATAACCTGTAATTGTAAACTCATTTGACTTTTGCATGAAGCCAACAATGCGAACCAAAAGGTTTACATCTTTTGATTTCATTTTTTGGGTAATCCATGATGGTTTTCGTCTTCAAGGAAGAAGTTGAGCCAAAACTCTGTAGCAAGGGTTTCTAGAAATTGATAATGATAGAATGAAAGCTTTTTCCCAATAATTGTTTTTTTAATCCTATTTCCATCCAACTCTAGAACTAATTAAAAATTACTTATTTATTTATTTGAATATTCATCCTTTTTCCCTTTTATAATTATTAATTATCTTTTAGGTAATTAATATTCCTTTTAATTGAATATTCACCATTTTTTTCCACTTTATATATATATATATTTGGCCCCATATAATAATAATAAAGTGCCGTTTTTTCAATGTTATAACTAAAGGTACCTTCTGGACAATTTATTAAATTATTATTATATTATTCTTGTGCAAATGCCCCCTTTAGTCTATAGGGAATAAAAATAGGCTTTGGGTCCTCTGATTTGTTTTAGTTCGAAAAGGGGGACATTACACACCAACTAGCATTCAACTCATCTAAAAAATGCCAAGGCAACTTACCTACCAATGCCTTGTTTTGCAACACCAAATTCTTAAGCCCAACCCCTTCTTGAGGCTTAAGCCTGCAAACTTTATCCTGACTAATCAAGGGAATCTTCCTCTCTTCCCTTGTTCCCTGCCAAAGTAAGGTTCTACTAATTCTATTAATCTTCATCAAAACAGATTCGGGATGGGTAGACCGTAGTACATATAAAAGATAAATTGAAATCATTTGCAAAACTGCTTTAATCTTAGTGAGTTGTCCAACAAGTATTGGCTACTTACCACTCCAGGACACCAATCTCCCTTGAATCCTACTTACTATCTCATCCCAAAGTTTGGCTCTACAAAAACCAATAAATAGAGGAATCCCCAAATATTTACTTGGAAGGGAAGTAGAACGAAATCCAGAGTTCTCTCAAATGTGAGGCTGAAGCTGATGACTCACATTAAATAAGAAGATTTTTGATTTGTCCACTTTGATAAGCTGCTGTGAAGCCAAACCATATCACTCTAAAGCATCTTTGAAGGTCCAAGTTTCAGCAATTTTAGCCTCCCCAAACATAGCTATATCATCAACAAATTGCAAATGAGTAACTAGAGGCAAAAGCAGAGCAGGGCTCCTTTGGAACATAAAGCCCTCGTAACAAAGGCTTCAGCCATAATAATGAACATATAAAGAGAGAGGGGATCACCTTGATGGATACCTCTTGAATGCTGAAGAAAACTAGCAGGTTTCCCATTAATCAGGATTGAGAACCAATCTCCCATCACTGAGCTAAGAACCCAAGCAATCCACTTAGAAGAGAAACCAAAGGATCTTAATACTAGGGCAAGCAATGCTCAACTAACCCTATCATAGGCTTTAGCAATGTTCAATTTGATAATCATACCTTTAATATTACTCTTACTAAGGTAATGTAGGATCTCATGAGTGACAACAATACCATGTAGAATTAGCCTTCCTAGAATGAACTCCCCTTTTTAGGGAGAAATGATTCTAAGGAGATCTTTTAGTCTCTCAATAATAACTAAAGGGATATTTTTATTAATGGTGTTACATTGAGCAATCAGCCTGAAATTTGCAGAGGAGGAAAGATTTGGTTCTTAGGAATGAAGGCAACAAAATTACCTTTGAATTCCATAAGAACCTTGCTCGATTTAGGCGAGTCATTCACAACTTCAGCGATGTCTTTCCCTAGCAGGTCCTAGAAGGATTGAAAGAAAGCTGCTTGGAACTTCCTCCCCTGAGAAGGGCTTCAACATCCAACTGCTTTGAGAATGCGAGATCAAATTGAGGATGTATCCCAAAAGCTTACCTGAAAGATCCCTACCACCTTCAGCAGCAGAAAACAACTCTTCATAGAACTGCACAGCTTCTGAAGCAATATCATCTAGAGAGGAGAGGATACCCAAAGCAGTGGAGATACTTGAAATCCTGTTAGCATGGCATCTTGCCACTATAACCATGTGAAAATACTTAGTATTCCTATCCGTTTCACAAATCCACTGATTCCTAGACTTTTGGTAATAGAAGGTTTCCTCCTTAACCAACTCCTGAAGCACCAAAAATTGAGCTTCTTTCTTCAATAAATTCAGTAAGACTCAAGGATTGAATCTCTAAGCACAAGGATGCTCATGAGGTTAAAGTTTCTTAGGCTTATTGGGTTTTTACTGTTGGTTTGTTGAGAACATTCTAAGATTGCCAAACTTTTAACTGACTGAACCAAAGGAAGATCGACACTCTGAATGGACTTTTCTTTAACAGATTTTCAGGCAGCCTTAGTTCGAATGTATAGAACAACATTTACTAAAACATTAGCAACAACAGAATAATGGGAATGATAAACAACAAACTTAGATTTGAGAATGTTTCAAACAATATTTTCTTTAATTTTAGGGGTTGAGTACATATCTGAAAACTCTTTGGAAATTGGCTCTGCGAGATCATGGACGTGGGGTTGAGGGCTGGAAATGTGTACTCATTTAGCACATATATTTTGATTTTGATGATAAATATCTAGACATTTTGGATTATAGTAGCAGTGAGCCTATATTACTTCTAAAGTAATGAAAATCTCTGCTTATAGCTTATATTGTTGTTTTATATGAGCTATCCATATTAGGAGGCCTTGAAAAATAGCCATATCTGTACCCGATACTATATATGTATCTGTATATGTTTCCATGCAACTCTGCTGGTATGTTTGAAACAAAAGGATTTCAGGTTGGAGTGGTACCCTTAAGCTTGATTTTTTCAGTTAATGTGTAATGCATTGTTTTCCTCCTGAAATTTAGTTATATTTTCCGTTGGTTCAGGAAAAGCCCTTTGCTTGAATGTTGGGGTAGATTAATCATCTAAGGATGTTTGTTTTGTACATTAATAAGAATTGTGAAAAAAGTATTTTGGAGGTTGATTTGTGACATAGGAACATGGAGCTGATGGTTTACCTTGGTGGGTTGTAGAAGGAGTTGATCAAGAGAGATTTGAAAATTCCATTTAGTTTTGCTTTTCTTTATGGAGACACTCATGGGTATTAATATGCATATCAATCCCTTTGTAATGTGCTTGAAAATTATTTTTGTTTTTGGCATGTCAGCATTTCTGTCCAAAGCTGACATATGCTATATAAGGTTTTTTGTGATTTTGAAAGCAAAGGATGTGAACAAATTCACCATGCCTCTGTGATTGAGATGCTGAAAGATGTATCATTTAGAAATTTCAGTTTGTTTGTATATTATGTTTGAAGCTGTTGAGCAAGTTTGTCCTCTCATTACTGAGTCATCTTCCTAGGTAGACAAATGAAGAATTTTTGCAGCATAGGATAAGAACTGTAGGCTTAGGCCAAGATAGACTGTCAAAGCATTTAAAGCTGATTCTTTCTTGTGCGACTACTCTGGTTTGTCTTGAAGAATAAAACAAGTTGCATATTGTTGATTGATTTAGATGTGTTGCAGCCATTTGTGGAAGAATCATTTTATTGATCTGGGAATATGAGGGACAGATATAAGTATTTGTGTAATAGTCTTAAAGACACATTTTGGTATACTGATAGATTAAGGATTTGGCAGACAGAACTTAGAAGATTGGAATGACTGAATTGTTCTTTCAAAAATTGATATAGTTGATAATGTAGTTACTAAATTTTACCAGTTCCAAGTGTATTTGAAGTCTTGTTAGCATCATGTTGCTGATGTTATATATGGAGTTTTCCTCTGTCATCTTGGCAAAGGCTCTTTATACTGCATATACAAGTTCTTGTAAAAATCCAGAGAGGAAAATACTTTTTGTCATTTATTAAGACTCAGTTATTGGTCTCATGAAGAATATTATAGACACTATTGAGAGTACACAGTAACACATGTTAGCTTTCTATTGTGTTCAAAGCTAGCATGTGTTTTGAAGATCACATGTTTTTCAAGCCTTACTTTGGGTGTTTATATTTTGTTATTTATGAGGTGCTGTTATACACATTCTCTAAGTGTTGTGGGTGTCTTTGTGTTAATGGTCTGTCTATTGTTGAAGTATTCAAAATCTTTTCATTCTTATGTCTAGAAGTAGTAGATAATACTCTGCATACAGGGTATTGAGGGATTTTGTGAATGTAAAACCACAGGGTGAGGAAAAGGATAATGGATTTGCTATAGAAACAAAAAATAATTTGGAAGCCTTGATTATTATCAGCCTGTAAGACTGTCACAACTTTACTCTGCATATTAGAGTGAAGATGATGGAGAGTTTTGAACTTTTTCAAGGACATTGTACAAGGCAGCAAACCCAGTAAGAGTTATACAACTGAATCATCTAAATTAGAGATGAGAAGAGTTAGTCTCCAATCACATAACAAAATTAAAGGACATATGAGGACCATTAATAGAATTTGTTGATGGAGAGATGGTGTGAATTATATGCAAATTTGGAGCATTCTTTACAAGAATGCATATAACAATGGAGCCAAAAGAAATGAGTTTTGAAGTGTTGGTTGGGTTACTCCTACAAGAAGAGCACATTAATTGATAAGATGAAAATACAAAGCAAAAGTATTTGTGACTCAAGAAGTTTGAAACATTTGGTTGCATTACTCCTACAAGAAGAGCCACACTAATGGATAAGATAAAAATACAAAGCAAAAGCATTTGTGATCTTAGAGGAAGTTATGAGAAAAAGGTAATAAAACTTGGGAAAGAAAAAGAAAAAGATTTGTTATTTCTGGATTTTGGTTGTGTTGGCATAACAATTAGCATCTCTTGAGTGTGAGTTGGTACGGACAGCTATGCATAGTACGTAATGACTGCTCTTCAAATTAGGAGGGGAAGCTCCCTCTTATGCTGATTTGCGTGAAAAAGTAAAGTAATCTAACTCCTATCTTTTTGTCTCAGTTGGAAGAGGCACAAGGTTAAGGAAACCAAGAACGTTTCAGCTAAGGGTTTTCTTTGGTTTTGCAGATCCTAACTACAACTAAACTAAAAGCTTTAATCTATCCAATCTCCTCAAGAAAATAGAGCATGAGGAAAAAGGAGCAGGAATGGTTTTACGATAATCTTTAAGTCAGGATTTCCAAGGAGATGACAACACCTATCCGAGGCATACGCTGAAAGAAAGATTATTAGCACAACATTTAAACGACAATCCTTACTTCTAAATTCCCAAGGAGGTGACAACACCTATCTAAGGTGTAGATATGAAACAAAGATTGTTAAACATAACATAAGAAAGCCAACTAGGACAGAAAATTGCATTGGTGAGACACGCATACAATAAACGATCAAACTAGCCACTCTATTTAACTAAGGTGAACAAGTACCATAATAATAACATTCAGGTAAGGCTGCACAACTATTTATTATCACAACAAGAGTTCTTGAACAGATACAAAATAACAATACTATAGGTAAGGTTGCTCAACATGTATGCTATCACCTGCAAAAGTTGATTACAAATGAGCAAAGAGCTCTTATTTATAGACATCAAAGGTGTAGGGAACCCTGAAATCACCTTGAGTTAACTACAGTCTTGCAAGCATGCAAAATCTTATTGCTAAACCCTAAATGTATGCAACTATACAATTAACTGGAAAACTACCATCAGTTAACCGAAACAAGACTAAACTAAATGGACATCTGCAACATGCACGTCCTTATTGAAATGAAAACTCCAACTGTAAATTGATAATTCCAAGAAAAACATAGGTTGAAATGAGGAGCAACGAGTTAACTCGGAAAGAGGCATTGAGTTAACTGCTGTGTCTGATGTCTATCCTGAAAAGGTGGAATGTCCTAATCTGAAGTTCACTGGCCCTGATCTTAGGCAATTAACCCCTCCACGAGGTTGTTGACTGCATCACCATCTGGGGCACTTACACGTCACAACTGTCAATTCACTGCTTGTCAGCAACTTGAGCAATCTTGGAAATCTTTGCACACTCAAACTAGCATTTCACTGACTGGTAACTATGGTGGCTCCATAACTGAAGTGATGGCCTCTTTTTCTCCTATAGCTTGATGTCTCTGACGCTTTTCCTTTGCATGATGAAACCACAAATTTTGATTGCGCACACTCTAGTTGTGAGAAATACACACTAACTTGTTGCATACGCAGATTCCCAACGATATTCAACCCTCTAAACTGGCCTTGGAAGACAATCAGCTATACGAGGCATGAAACCATGTGGACTTGAGTGACTATCCCTGTCAACCCTTCGGATGCGCTTGATACAAATCAGTGTCAGCTTTTCTGATGAAATCATGAATTAAGACCGGTTTGGTCTTGAATTCAGTTTGCGTGAATTGCATTCTGAAAAACTTGCCCGTTGATTGTAAACACGGCTATGTTTTGACAACTTTCTTTGGAAAGCTAAAATGACTCATGATGAGGCTAAAAATACCCTGTCGGGGGCAATTCTCACGAAAAATTCCGAGACATGGGTTTTGTGCAAAAAATGATTTTAAGCAAACCCTCAACGTCAAAAATTCAAAAAAATGCCTTTTAGCTTGACATGCGTAGACTTTTCCAAAAAAAAAGCAACTGGGGGCAGCAGGGGCTGCGAGGATAGATTTTTCCGAAAATTTTTGGAATATGGGTTTTGTGTAGAAGATGACTCTAAGCCAACCTAGATCCTCCGTTTCGAAAAATATTGACTTTTCCTTTACCATGCAAAGGAATTTCCGAAAAGAAAGTAGAGCTTCGAGAATTGAAGCTATGAGGCAATTTTTTCTGAAAAATTCTAGCCCATGGGTTTTGCAGAGGAAGCCCTGCACAACCAACCTAGATGATCAAATTCGTCAAAATTCGCCGAATCTTGGACATGTGAAGAAAACCTAAGATGAGAATAGAAGAATTTAAGACAAAAGATAGAAGTTTTATGTTTCTGCTTCTACAAAAATCGCCATGCTTGTCCAATGTCTGCTGATTAATCTTGACCTGTATCTGCAAGGAAATTTGAAAAACAATAACTGTAGTACCTTCAAATGTTGATTGCTGAAGAAATTCACTTGCTCTTCAACTTGCTGTGAGAGAAATGGACGCCACCTTGCAATAAATAAAGAAATTTGTAGCTTATGGCACCAACTACAAGAAGAAACCCTGATTTGAAAAGGAATTATCTGATTGGACCCCACCTTTCTCAACATAAACTGACTTGGAGTTTCAAAATATTTAAAATATTAAAATATTTAGTCTCACTCAACATGCGAATTTGCAAATGAGTCTCAAAAAGGCGCCAATATTGAAATATTGAGGAAAATCGCCCCATTAAAGCTGACATGCTGAGACTAAAAATTTAATATTATTTTATTAAGTTAATTGAAATCTCTCATTCTGGGTTCGCTTAGAATATTTCACAGATTTCAAAAAGTCCAAGTTTGACTTTCCAGGCGTTCCCCTTAAAAAGTAGAGATTTTAAGCTAACTTCCTATTTTGTAGCTTGTTGAAAACGTCACGGTTGCCTCTTTTAACCTCTGATTTCTGGGTGCTCGGTTGATGTTGGAACTGAGTTGACATATCCATTGCGAAGCCAAAACTACTGAGATGAAATGTCTGTTGGGAGCTGCAAGTGTTAAGAACCACATCTGGTGCCTCAAAATAAAAGTTGCCTTCTATTAAAATAATATACAGGCCACCAGACTTGGCCATTTTTCTGTTTTGCCATTTCGTGCTTCAATCTGCCGTTGCCGATGAATGATGACTCCCGTCGACTGGATGCTGGATCCATTGTGTAGCTCGAAGAATTCCGCAAACAATGACTGTATGAAAGGCGTCTGAAAGTTGATTTAAGAACCTCAAAAGCAAGGGTGCCCCTGGCTTGCAGAGGCGCAATTACCATTTTGAGAATGATTTTGCAATTTGCAATTTTCATGTGAACGCTCTACTTTGACCCTTGCTACCGTGAACTAGATTGCTTCGATGCGCACGCCGTTGATCTCATTGCGAAGCTGGAACAACTTGGAAGAGATGTTCCAGGGAGTGACGAAGCGGGAAAATTGCTTCTAAGACCTCCAGTAGAAGGGCGCCTTTTCCAAGGGAGTATGTAAATTCCATACTAAGCCATTTTTCTGCTTGTTTTCATTCTTCAATAATCTCTGTTGATTCTTCACTCATGAGCATTCGACTAACCTTGAGGGTTGACGGATGGATTCACTGAATAGCTAGGAGGATTCTACACAGGTCTCGTGAAGACGACAACTACTAAAAACCTCATCTAGCTGGCCAAAAGGCTAGGCGCCCCTGGCCTATAGAGGTATAGTTTGATATTTCTACTTTTATCCACCCTCTATTTTACATGCTTGCTGGAACAACTATCACGGTCACTCAGCACATCTGACGATCTTGCAAACGGATGCATCGCGGAGTTGGGCTGAATAAGAAAAGATCCCATGGAAATGGATTTTGCAAATTCATTCATCTGACATGTCTAATTCAAGGGCGACCCTGGGCTACAGAGGTGCAAAAACTGCAAATTTGACTGTCTTTGTGATGTGTAAACTCTTCGTCGTGTCTGCTTCCTCCGATTGTTGGAGTTCCGCAACTCAGATGGACTCGCTTGATAGCTTGTCGGAAAGCTGACTGAAAACCGAAGAGAATGAATGTATCTGCAACCAGAACCAACTAAATCTGAGCCTCCAAATTGAAGGGCGCCCCTGGGCTACAGAGGCACAGATTTGCTTTGGACTTGATGTTTTCCTCCACTTCGCACTCTGCGAGTGCGAACATTGTGTTGGCTGCTGAGTTGACCACGTAGAAGCATTGCTGCTACTGACGCATGTGTGTGACTGTATTTCACCATTTTCACATGTACGGACACAATAAAGTTGATTTGCACGTTGATTGCGCAAGCGTCTCCCACGTTACAAATTGAAGTGTTTCCATACTTAGAATATTTTTTGCACTTTTTGCCATTCGAAAATCCCCTTCGCGATAAAGCATCTTTTTCAGCATCTTTCATCATAGAATGTTCTTCTTAGAGTTTCAGGCTTAGATTTTGACACTTGGTACTGGCCAATTGCCATTGACGACCTCAGAGGTCCTAACTTTTCTCTTGAAAAAGTGAAAACTACCCACCAAGCTTAAATTGACTTTTAACTGAAACTGATTTCACCATTGTGATCATGACATGAAATAAGCGAATCAAAATTAATTTTAGCCAATTTTGACAAATTTCAATTTTTAGGGTTTCGCAACCTAAAACAAGGGTGCTTGAAACCATAATTTTCAATTTTTCCAAATTTCACTAGTATTTTCTTTACACCAAACTGACTCAAAGTCCATACTTGATTTGCCCAAAAGCTGTGTTTTGACATCATTTTAACAAGGTTTAGACTCTTTTAAGCAAAATGCCTTAATGAAGCAAAAAATTTGGTTTGGGTACAACAGGTTGTGTTTGAGTAATAACAAATCTTAAGCATTATGGATTGTGGAAATCTCATAGCATTGAGAAAAAGATTGTCACAATTGTGAAAAGCTCAGGCAGTTCAAAAGTGGTCATGTTAAACAAGTATGATATCCAGTGGCTTATGAGTTTGAAACACTGTTTGGGTTGCTCCTACATGAAGAGCACATTAAGCACACTAATGGAGAAGATGAAAATACAAAACAAAAGCATGTGACTTGAGAGGATGTATTGTGTAAAAGGTAAAGGAAAGCTGGGAAAGAAATTTTTGTCACAAGTGTGAAAAGCTCAGGCATTTCATAAGTGGTTGTGTTAGCAAATGTGATATTTAGTGGCTAGGAGTTAGTATTTGTGACTTAGAAGTTTGAAGCGTCAGTTGCATTGCTCCTACAAGAAGAGCACATAATTAGATAAGATGAGAGTACAAATAAAAAAGCGTTTGTGTCTTGAGAGGAAGTATTGGGAAAAGGTAAGCAAAAGCTGGGAAAGAAAAGTTAAGGTATTTTAAAAGTGGTCATGTTAAATAAGATTTTTATTGGTTTATAAGAGTCAGAAAGGAATGTTCAGAGGTAAGGAAACCACATTGATAATGTTAGCATGATGTGGTTGCATATGGATTACAATTCAGGTGTGGTTTGCAATGAGACATGAGAAGGGTTTCTCTGGTGCCAGGTTCAAGTATTTATTATGGTAGAAATACCAAACTTACCATGATGAGGCATAAACCAAAGCAATCTTGCACAAAAGAGATCGATAGTTTAATGCTGCAAAATTTTACAGAGGAAAATTACATAAAATAAAATAACTTTAAAAGCAGTACATTCTCTTGGATATTCAAAACCAAGACGTCCATGTTGTTATAAAGGCAAGTTCATGAGCCTTAATTGAGTAGCACAATGAGAAGAAGTAAAACAATAAATATACTCTAAAAGGTCGTTCAGGTTAAGCTTGCACTCAACTCGGAATTTAAGTAGTAAAATAATATAGCATGTGGGAGGTGAAGAGAACATAAGAATGATGTTATACTTTATGCTTCCTCTTTAACATTCATCTTTTGTCAACATTGTAACTCAGGATGACTGTCTTTGTCACCCAATAAGACTATTCAGTTGTGCTTGGGCTGAATATTTCCTTGAGTCTCTAGCAATGGGTGTGATCAATAACTCAAGGGTGGAACATCTGATTTTGACTTGAAATGGACAAATCCATGAAATCTTAAGCATTATGGATTGTGGAAATCTCATAGCATTAAGAAAAAGATTGTCACAATTGTGAAAAGCTCAGGCAGTTCAAAAGTGGTCATGTTAAACAAGTATGGTATCCAGTGGCTTGTGAGTTTGAAACACTGTTTGGGTTGCTCCTACAAGAAGAGCACATTAAGCACATTAATGGAGAAGATGAAAATACAAAACAAAAGCATGTGACTTGAGAGGATGTATTGTGTAAAAGGTAAAGGAAAGCTGGGAAAGAAATTTTTGTCACAAGTGTGAAAAGCTCAGGCATTTCATAAGTGGTTGTGTTAGCAAATGTGATATTTAGTGGCTAGGAGTTAGTATTTGTGACTTAGAAGTTTGAAGCGTCAGTTGCATTGCTCCTACAAGAAGAGCACATAATTAGATAACAAATCTTAAGCATTATGGATTGTGGAAATCTCATAGCATTAAGAAAAAGGTTGTCACAATTGTGAAAAGCTCAGGCAGCTCAAAAGTGGTCATGTTAAACAAGTATGATATCCAGTGGCTTATGAGTTTGAAACACTGTTTGGGTTGCTCCTACAAGTAGAGCACATTAAGTTGCTAATCTAGCACCAATTTATGGTTGTTAAGTTGCTAATCTTCTTGTATATATCCAATGATACTTGTTCATTACCATGAAGAAACACCAACAGTCCATTATGCTGAAGAAGATCACGCATATAGGATTTCCAGGTAGATTTATTGCCATGTTGTAAAGGATCTCAGAAGGATAACTAGCCGTAGTGCTAATTAAAATCTGAAAGCAGGATACACAGAAGTGAATGGTATCACTGAATCAGAAAATCATACGTATAGGATTGCCAGGTGGAGTTGTTGTCACTTTTCATATGTTACAGGATATTCAGAAGGATAAGGAGCCATGGTTAGCTGATAGGCTTATTATTGTGAGAACACTTGGCAGAGAAATTATCAGGTAACCTGGTACCTATTGTTACCTATTGTGATCAGAATTTTTCCAGTTGCTACATCCAATCAAACTTTTTAGGCATTTATTGTGGGATTTGTTAAGTTTTCTCATGATACAATGCATATCATGACATTTTGAGAAGTGATACTTCGAATATTCTTTAGATGACATACTTTGAGTCAATATTGTGACATTTGGAGAACTGATACTTCAAAAATTTTTAGTTGACATACTTTTGAGTCATCATTGACAACTAATAGACGATGGAAATGTTTAACTATCTTGTCTAATAATAGAACACAGCAGTGAGGAAAAATTCACAAATAAATTTAAACACCATACATGTTTGAAAGTATTATAGGTGTTATGTTGTTTCTTAACACACAAATATATATCAAAGAAATGTAAATAAAAATGTTCATACATCTAATATAAAATATAATATAGTCCAACCCTAAAAGATAATATGAAAACTTTTCTAAAAATACTTTTAAGAAATTTCATTGTTAGACACATACAATTTCAAAGTGGTGGTATCTCCACTGCTTTGCAACAGGGCAGCTGTTACAGGCAAAACTTTAATTGTTTTCTATGATTGACACTTGTCTCCACCGCTTGCCATCGAAGGGCGAACAATCTACTAAGAGGGGTGGGGGGCAGCGGTGAATCAGTAGATTAAATCAATTTAAAACTTTTTAATTCAACAATTATGTGAGTCATGATACTTGAATGTAATATCCACGCTATTTTTTTTAATTTTTCTGGAATATCAAATAAACTACAGCCAACTGAAAACAACCAAATGCACTAACCAAACTGTTGTATCAAGGGTTACCAATGATAAATATGATAGCCATATCAATTTAGAGCAAAGATATTGAATACCCAGATGGGCAAATCAAATATTTTAATAAGAACATCAAAACCCATGTGCTGCAATACAAATTTCAGACTGATACAACTTATAACAGTGGATGTATAGGCTGTTTTACACTCAGAAATTCATGAACAGCAGATATACAAACTTGAATGACAATTAACAATATCCAATGGGTGTATTACATTGACTAGACCATTTTTGACATACCCGGAAGCTGCAATACACTACAGGTCTGAAACTGTGCTTAACCCAGCAACTTGGGACGCTGAAAATGCTTGTAAACAGCGCCAAAGAATTGCTGCTCCACTCCTATTAACCCTTCTGAGTGCTTAACAGTCTAGGACACCACCAATGAAGGTCAAAGATTGCCCAAAAGCTGGACGTCCAGCCCACAAATCCTCATGCCTAGCAAGCCAATAACATAATCACTAGTCCTTCATAAAGCTACGCCCAATATGACAAACAATACTTCATTCCATTCTAATAAAATCTTCAAATCAATATAGGTGTCCAACCTTCCCTTGACCATAGATAAGTGAAACTCCAAGACAAATCTTCACCATGAATAATAGAAATCGCCCATAATGGAAGTCAGGCAATAATTAATAAATCTATATTGAGATATTCAACCTTTCACTTGAAATTTGTCTTCAATGAAGATTCAAAAATTTCAAAACCAATCATTGAAATGCAAATGCGAGAAACTTGAATGATTTCTCTTGCTACCAGCTAGGGAGGAATCTTTCACCACCAAAACTGATCTTCCCAAGAGGGTTTTCGTCCTCCAGAGGCTGAGATGAACCAAGTTTGATCTCCCAAACCACGAGGGTTTCAATCAGAGAAAATAGAATAAACTCAACATCTCAAATGAGTTCACAATTCCCCTTTTATAAGCTTTTTAGGGAACTTTCCTGAAACTCATTTTTTAAAAGCACTTTATTAATTTATTAAACCTTTTAACTCAAAAAAGTGATTTATTTTATTTTTAAAACATTTTCGGGCACTGGAAGTCATTTTTCAACATCCCAATATTTAAAGCTTTTCATCCTGGTTCCAACGAGCTATAACACTAAGGTGCCCCCTTAAATATTTTAATTAAAATAACAACCTTAATGAAATTAATCAAATAAAGCTCAATATTACTTCCAAATTACGGAAACGGTTGAAATGCATTGGAATCGAAAGCTGACTGTGTAGGAGTGATCTCGATGATGAAAGATGATAAACGAACTTGGCTAGGTGACTTACTAAAAATAGACACTCCCTCCAAGAATCTTGGAGCCGAAACAAAAAGTTGGAAATAACATTTGAAAGCATCATATAACTCCTTTAAACCGTCTGAGCTCATTGGAAACATCAAATTACCCCCCTGATCAGGTTAACACAAACCTAGAAAGTCAACTCCAATTGCAGAGCAACAGAACCCGAAAATGGGGACATTACAGTCCTCCCTTCCCAAAGATTGCTTGTCCTCAAGCAATGCCGTCACAACCTTACGATCAACAGGTTGAACGAAACTGAAATTGAGAATGATACCAGGGTCCCAAACAAGAATCATGAATAGCAGATTACACCATTGCCATCGCATGCATCAGGAGGTGTCTCACAACTTAGATCATGAATAGCAGATTTTGCATTAGCTCTGTAAGCCTTATCTGCAAACTTGATGGCAAGGTCTTTGTCTGAAAGAAAATGGAGGTAATTTGATTTCATTACCTCTAAAGCATGTTTGATAGTTTGTAGAGTTGGTATAGCAACTCCAACCGTTAACCCTTTTTGCTTTTCTTCTAGTTGAGCTGACCAAAGGAGGTATTCAATGAATTTGTGCATGCTATCAAAGTGAGTTAAGGTTTGAACAACCTTATCTTCAGGGACTTTTAGCTGATCCTTCAATTCACGTGATTCATTAGACCAATGATCACAATCAGCTGCATAAAATGAATTTTATGTTTTGCTTTCATGAGTAGGAAACATATCATCATTGTCATTAGTTTTTACATTAGTTGATGCCCTACAATCGTCAAGAAAAAATGATGGCACAACGTTATGAACTAACATACTGCCCTCAAAAGAATCTGTCTCCTCACATGGATTATCAATAACAATCTCTACATCACCAATATAGAGACCTGTGCATATTTCACTTGTGGATGCACTAAATGATTCTTTTTCATGGAAACCCATTGTATCATTTTGCTCCCTTTTAATCTTAACTTGTGCACTCATTCCACTAATGTGATCTGAACCTGTAACCAAGATTGATGTGTTCACATCTTCAATATTTCCATTCCCACAATCAATGGATGCATACACTTCACTGTTGGCTGGTCCACAAGGTATATGCTCAACTATCTCATCTATAGCTATGACTTGAGCCTTCAATGGGCTCTCCAAAAGAGGTGGCTCATGATCCCCATGATGCAAACTATGTGTATAATCAGTAATTTCTGAGTCATACCTCTCTTCAAGCCCATGGAAATCTGAATGCTCCTCATTCTTGACCATCACAAGAGGCTCTTCCCTCAAATCATGAGTACCACTAACATCCTTGAGTGTTATGGCTGCCATAGATGACTGAGTTTCTACTGTGGATGATGAAGAACGCGCCAAACTCATCAACTTGAATTTCTAATTCTTGAAGGGCCATTTGAGTGCTCTTCAAAGAATCCTTGGTAACTTTAAACTCATGGGTAAGCTTATCAACTTTCTCTTCTTTCTTTTTTAGCACATCAAAATAAATCTTATCAAGCATGAGAAGATGATTTCTATTTGAAAGTAGGTGTAAGTAATTAGATTTCATTACCACCGATGCTTCTCTGAGTGCTTGAAAATCTGCAAGGGAAAGTTCTTCAAAATTCTTATGTGTCCCTGGAGTCCAACAACACCAATTTGCCATCAACTTATGAGTATCATCAAAATGTTTTATGGCTGCAATAATCACCTCTTCACTTACCTTGAATCGCCCTGTCAAATGATGGGACTCATGGGAACTATCATCTTCATACAAATTTTCTGATTTGTATTCACAATCATGCTTCCCAAAATCAGCTTCCTCTTTGTCATCCTTCATGCATAACTCCCGAGAAGTTAGATCAGCATCCAAAGGAAATTTATCCAACACCAAATCTTTATCATGATTAGGTGCTAACACACTCAAATCATCATAAGCATCATCACTAAGATAAGATGTCGAATCATCATCATTAGTTGATTGGAAAACTTCATAATATGTGCTATCAACATGCCCATCATATGCACTGGTGTTATCAGCCTCATAGGATAGCTCTAACGGTGTATTAAAGGTTGCTGTTTTGTCAACCTCATTGCACACATCCTCAACATGAATGGATGCATGCACTTGCAAGAAGTCATCCTGGGGTTCTGTCAAACATCCATCATGAGGTGAGGCATTCATGTCACCAACCACTTCAGATTTGAACCCCTCTTCTTTCTTCCCAACTGATAAGTGAGGCTCCAACAACTTAGGATGCTCTAACAATGTTGTTAGATTCTTCTGATATCCTTGAAAGACTTGCAAAAGTTATACCATGAGTTCCTGATTTTTCTTCGTATTTCTTAAGCCACTGAATGCAAGCCTTGATACCAAGTTACCACTGCTAAAATTGAAATGTATAAGTGCTGGTTACTTATCAGAAGCAATCTGAAAATATCTTTTCTTTGATTACCCCTCAGGCTGGCAGGATGCATAGCTTTGATACCACTGTAATATCCACCCTACTTTTTTTGATTTTTCTGGAGTATCAAATAAGCTACAGCTAACTGAAAACAACCAAATGCACTAACCAAACTGCTGTATCAAGGGTTACCAATGATAAATATGACAACCATATCAATTTAGAGCAAAGATATCGAATACCCAAATGAGCAAATCATATATATATATATTAATTAGAACATCAAAACCCATGTGCTGCAATACAAATTTGAGACTTATACAATTTATAATTGTGGATGTATAGGCTGTTTTACACTAAAAAATCCATGAACAACAGATATACAAACTCGAATGACAAATTAACAATCTCCCAATGGGTGTATTACATTGACTAAACCATTTTTTGACATACCCAGAGTTACAATAGACTACAGGTTTGAAACTGTGCTTAACTCAACAACTTGGGACTCTGAAAATGTAGGTAAATAGTGCCAAAAAATCGCTGCTCCACTCCTATTAACCCTGCTGAGTGCTTAACAGTCCAGAGCGCCACCAATGAAGGTCAAAGATTGCCCAAAAGCTGGATGTCCAACCCACAAATCCTCATGCCCAACAAGGCAATAACATAATCACCAGTCCTTCATAAAGCTACGCCCAATATGACAAACGATACTTAATTCCATTCTAATAAAATCTCCAAATCAATATAGGCGTCCAACCTTCACTTGACCATAGATAAGTGAAACTCCAAGAAAAATCTTCACCATGAATAATAGAAATCGCCCATAATGGAAGTCAGACAATAATTAATAAATCTCTGCTGAAATATTCAACCTTTCACTTGAAATTTGTCTTCAATGAAGACTCCCAGATTTCAAAACCAATCGTTGAAGTGTAAATGCGAGAAACTTGAATGATTTCACTTGCTACCAGCTAGGGAGGAATCTTTCACCACCAAAATTGATCTTCCCAAGAGGGTTTTCGTCCTCCAGAGGTTGAGATGAACCAAGTTCAATTTCCCAAACCGCGAAGGTTTCAATCAGAGAAAATAGAATAAAAACATCCCAAATGAGCTCACAATTCCCCTTTTTATAAGCTTTTTAGGGAACTTTCCTGAAACTCCTTTTTTAAAATCACTTTATTAATTTATTAAACCTTTTAACTCCAAAAAGTGATTTATTTTATTTTATTCATTTCCGGGCATTGGAAGTCACTTTTCAGCATCCCAACATTTAAAGCTTTTCATCTCGGTTCCAACGAGCTATAACACTAAGGTGCCCCCTTAAATATTTTAATTAAAATAACAACCTTAGTGAAATTAATTAAATAAAGCTCATCAATATTACTTCCAAATTACAGGAATGGTCAAAATGCATCGGAACCGAAAATTGATTGCGCAAGAGTGATCTTGATGATGAAAGATGATAAATGGACCTAGCTGGGTGACTTACTAAAAATACACTCCCTCCAAGAATCTTGGGGCCCAAATCGAAAGCCGAAAATAACATCTAAAAGCATCGTATAACTCCTCGAAACCATCTGAGCTCACTGGTAACATCAAATTACCCCTCTGACCAGGTTGGCACAAACCTAAAAACTTAGCTCCAATTGTAGAGCAAGAGAACCCGAAAACGGGGACATCACATTGAATGAAAACATATATTGACAATCAACCAACCACATAAGCACACACATCTGCACATGAGAACACTAGATATACGTGGAAACCCAAGATGGGAAAACCACGGTGAGAATAGCTGCTTGGATCTACTCTCAAAATCTAGCCTCACAAAGCATAATAAGGGAATTACAATATGAAGTAGGCACCAACCTACCAGAGATACCAATCCCCAATTGTACTTATAGGCACCGACCTACTAGAGACACTAATCCCCAATAAGGGATCTCATCGCCAACTGGGACCGCCCTACCTTCCTATAGTGGGATCCCCCCGGGCCGATGGGGCCCTATTCATAGTAGGGGCCCCCCACGGCTAATAGGCAAAGGTAGGGGCCCTACTGTATCGGTAAGGGTGTTCTCCCTTTCCACGAAGCTGCATAGGCATAAATGAAGTCTCTCATTAGCGTCAGGAAGCCGGCTTAGCTCAAGAAGTGGATTGATTCGGGTCTTGAATGCCCTACTCTCCCCCCTACTATAGAAAGGGACCTGGGGGTCTCTGTGGCCTCTATTGCAAGAAGTTGTCATTCATAGCTCTGGTTCCATTTCCGACAAAGTCTAGCAGGGAAGGCCCACTCGCCATTGTTCCACCCACCATGAGCTAGGAATAATGCATCTTCCTCGCGCCCCCTAGCTAGAATGGAATGCAGCGCCCAACTGTAGTAATAAGGGGCGCCCCTGCATGCATGCACGGGTGGGGGGGAATTGAATAGCTAATAGTTGGGGGTTGATTTAGAATAGAACCCCCCACTCACCCTTCCCCACCATCCATTGGCACCAACCCCACCATCTGTTGGCACCAACCCCACCGACCAAGGCATCCGCCACCACCCATATTTTCCGCCCAACTCTATAGCCTCCCACCCAAGGCCTATCCCGGCTATCCTCCTAAGTTCCCCCCCTGAAATTGATTGCCTCCCACCGCCTTCGGCACCGGGGGGGCGGAAGGCCCCCCCCTGCATGCAGGGAGGTAGATTATAGTTAGTTAGCCTTAGGTGGGGTTGGGTTTGTGGTGGGTGAAGCCCTGGTTAGTGGGGTCTTAGGTATGGTCAGTGGGGTTGGGGCCTGGGATAGTGGGGTCCGCCTTGGGGGGGGAGGAGTAATAGCAGAGGCGACTCACAACCACTAGAAAAGAAGGGATCGCGGACATGACTGCCCTAGCCGTTTCTTTGGCCGACCTGGGAATAACTTATTGAAATAAACATAGGAGTTTTAACTCTATTTTCCCACCCACTCGGAACATGAATCAGTCTATTACGTAATTTGACTCGCGATCCGAGGTTGGAATCTGACTGAAACTACAATCGATGGATGAAAATTTGATCAAAAGTATTATAGCTATCCATCCTCTAGCTATAATAGGAAAGAGTGATGGGGGGAGTGTTCCAGATGAGGTCGAGGGGGTCTCTATGGAGAGAAGGTAGGTAGGTAGGGCCATGATGCCGTACACTGCTGTTCGATGAATAGAACACCAATCCTACCGGATTACAAAGATAAAGCTTGCATAATTTCAAATGCTGATTACATAGCTTACTCTAGATTTGAACTTGCTTCAGACACTCTCCTGAACTGCTTATGATATGATAATGGCGTAGGATGATTGAGACGGAACTCACATTGAATAACACTTGCTTGCACAACTACTTCTCACACTCGCGGTCATGTATATTCACTTACCACCTTCTCTTCAATTATGCTTATCATGTGAAGTGAGATTTGAATTATATACAAGACTTACATCAATCCTTCATTCATGTCGGCCATGGATCCACAATTAACTAGGACGACATAAGGTGGACCTAAATTCAAATTACATGAAACATGTAACGGGTAGGTCCTAAATCAAGTTTGTTGCCGCCAAAACAATATGATGCCGTGTGCTTCCATGAACCTTAACCTAGACCTATTTTAGCTCCCCACTTTATCTTTAAATGCCACGCGCAACTAGCTGTTGCCACATAGTTCCAAAACCATCATTGGTTAACAAACAGGCACAGTGAACCTTCTGTTACTTTAATCTTTTTGCATGTTGAACACAATTTCCGAAAACTCTGGAACATGATAGAACATGTGTAGACATACTCTTCATTCAAACCGTAGAGCCAGACACACCTTCAAAAAGAAATACTAAACATAAATGTATTGCTAGAGAAATCTCTTTGTCCTGAGTAACAACCTAAAACATTCCGGATCAAACTTCCGAATTACTTCTATCAACATGAATAGATGTAGTATGATACTACAAACAATCCTCAATTAATTTTATTAATATAGTTAGCAATATATAGTTCTACAACTCAAAATGATATGATAGTACAATTACATTTAATTCTCATTGATCTGCTGACCAAATTCCTTTGACATCAATGAGCACCTTTGACATCAATGACAACATATGTTCAACAATCTCCCCCTTTGTCATTGATGGCAAACAACAAAATGTTGGCCATGCATGAAGACAAATCTAATATTATTCTAGTGTTACCCTAAGTTTTTAGAACAGGGACGACAGGGGACGGTGGGACAAGTCCCCAAGTTTCCGATTTTTGAGGCCAAATTTGGGGACGGCGGGGGGACAGCTATATAAAAAATAGAGAAAATTTAAAATATATAGAGAAATTTTAAATATTCATATGAAAACATGGATAAAGCATGCATAATATACATTATAGAACTGTAACATATAACATTTGTGTTCAATGTTCTTTGTCAATACTCAATACGCATTCAAAATTTAGAATTAACATACATGATAGAACCTCCAAGTTATAATTTATAAACTTATATCAAGATGGCGAGTGGCAAGTGTCTTCAACTGTGCTGTATCCCTCCCATGCCATGTCTACCATCCAGTAGGGTATGTTTGAGCTAATATAGCTCTATCCAACCTCGCTTGTGGTTTACTCAAATTTGGGCCATGAAGATTTGCAAAGTCAAGGAATTGTGAGCGAAGTATTGAAGCATGCTCCGTTGAATACATATTATCAATGGCCCGTGTGAATCCACCTAAAACCTCTGGGTCATCACATGGAGGCACCCTACCATCCCTTGGTGCATACCATTTGGGATTTAGAGCAAAGGCAACCATATGAAGCAGGGTGTTCATTGTGTTCCACCTCCACGTCACAATGGGCCTAATGTGTGTCTCATATAAACTCAAAGTGGGATCCTTTCCCAAAATTTTTTGCTTTATCTTCTCAAGCATACTGTCAAATGTCTCATATATCTCTCCAAGACTAAGAGGGTTTGTATCAGCATACCGAATGACATCTACAATAGCTAAGATGGAGCAAATTTATCTACAAAATGCAAGCAAAAAGTTCAAAAGAATTAATTGACAAGTTAATTAACATGTTAGAAACTTCAAAAGTTGGAACATTGGACAATAAAATTAAAATATTAAAATCAGAAATTTAATATGAAAATCAATAATCTAATATTTAATTTTTAATAAAATCAACAATTTAATAATAAAATCAGCAATGTCTTACCTCACATTGGACCACCAATCCTCATCAAGGATCTTTTGTTTGATGGATTTTCCTTGAGTAGAACTTGAATTAGGCCATCTAGTCCACTCTGAATTCACCATCATCAATTGTAGAGGCTCATGCACCTCAAGCATCCTCTCCAACAAGATGAAGTATGTGGCATATCTATATTCATCAAAAGGCAAAAGCAATATAAGGCTCAATGTACTTGAAAATTCAAATTTAGAATACAAATTGAAATGTTTGAAGTTTAAAAATTGGAAAGTGAAACAAAATGAAGTGGCATACCTTGCCTCAACAAGTTTGAGAAACTCCTTTGAAAATGACTTGAAGAGAGCAAGTGAGGTGTGGTGATTGCAAATGAACATTTGAATCTCTCTAGCTTTTGCCACCACTTGCTTCACCCAGTCTAACTTCCCTATTGTGTTCATGCATTGTTCAATGCATGAACATAACATGGGGTCCAAAAGATGTGGCTATAAGCACCTTCTACCATCAAACCAGCCGATTTGCACACGTGCTGAATTGGTGATCACCTGTATCACATTAGCAGCCCCAACCTCCTCTATAGCATCTTTCAAAATCGAATACTGGAAGTTTGCATCCTTATGTTTCCTCGAACAATCTATGGCTCTAAGAAAATAAGAATCGACAGGGCATGTGACTATGATATTGATGAGTGGCTGATGTCTAACATCAGTCCACCTATCCATCACTATAGAGCAATTTGTCCTCATCCGTGTTCGCCTCATATCCTCCATTAGCACATTAACTTTGGAGTACTCTTTGTCTAGGAGGTAGTGCGCAGTTTATGATCTCCAAGGGGTATGAATGAAAGACCAATATTGGCTATATCTTTAACCATTTGTTTGAAATAAGAGGAATGGGCCACATGAAATGGGATGGCATGGGCAAAAAAGATTCTGTGGCTTTTCGTGCTTGGTTATTAAACATAGACACAATTGAAGCTCCCTTCCCACTACCACTTATCTTTCTCTTTCCTCTTGTGGCAACTTCACTACTACCAACAGTGGGAGGCATAGGCATAGATGATTGCACACTTGGAAAAGAAGTTGATCCACCTTGAACCCCATCCACCTCCATTTGCAATCTTTGACACTCTATTGCTTCATCGTCTTTTAAATTGGGTCACATTCTAATTCCATGGCCCACCTCACCCAAAAAATGAGACCTTACCCTTGTGTAGCTGCCCCTAAAATCTTTATGGAAAACATGACAATTCCACACCCTACTCCCCCCTAAATTTTTTTGCCTTTGGCCCACAGGTGTAACATATTGGAGGAAAGGTTTTTTTGTTTGAAGGGCCCTTTGCATACGGTTCCATGATTGTTGAAGGGCATTTATATGGGTTTGGTTGCTCTCCACTACCACCCTCACCACTTTCTCTTCTATTTTGCACTCCATTCTCAATTTCATCCTCACTCCCACTGTTGCTCATTTTTTTTTGATTTTGAATGCAAGTTTAAATTGGAAAATGCAAAAAAAAAAAATTAGACATTTTATGCTTGAAACTTTGCAAAAAAATTGAAAAAAAGGAAGGAAAATACATACCGCTTTGATGGATTTGCAGCCCCACTTGCTCCAGATTCAACCTCTTCTCCTTCTATACCTTTTTGTTTTTCCTCTTGCAATGGCTGCCTTCACAAACCCTACAACTACTCCTTTTTTGCCTTAACATAGAAATGAAACAATGACTAAAATGGTGAGTCTTTTAGTCATAAGGGCAACATGGAAGGTGGGGGCCCACATAAATTGAGGGCATTTTATTTTATTAAAATGTGTTTTTTTAATTTAAATTGTTGTTGACACGTGGGGGACGACCAGTCGTCCCTAGGATGGTTAGCTATCCCCCTTTTTTCTCCCACCCGTCCCCCCGTTTCTAAATCATTTCCTGCTTATTTTCAAAAAAGGAAACTTGGGATTGTCCCCCAACTGTCCCTTTGTACCCGGGACGCCTCGGGGGCAGGATGGGTCATTTTAGAAAGGGGACGCGTCCCCGGGTTTCCCTGTATTATTTGGATCACATTGATCCCCACTTTTCTCCCCTTAGAAGACATAGCATTTTGAGTTCCATTTCTCCCCCTTTGACATCAATGGCAAAGGTCAATTGCTTTTTCGACACTTTGCACAATCCGAAAACTTGTTTCCCAGATAGACTCCCCCTGAGTCCATATCACATTGCTTCTGAAACATTCTGCAAGACCAGCAAGCCTTCTTGCGACAGGGAGTTAACACTCTCCCTCAACCTTTACTATCCTCTTGATTTAAGAGGAGGGAGCAACAACTCCCAACTTTTGTCGGAGATACTCAAAAGTCTCCTTAGGAAGTGGTTTTGTGAAAATGTCTGCTACTTGCTCCTTGGTTTCAACATACTCCAATTTTACTTCTTTTTTTGCAACTTTCTCTCTCAGGAAATGATATTTGATTGCGATGTGCTTTGTCCTTGAGTGCATTACTAGATTCTTTGAAATGTTTATAACACTGGTATTATCACACATAATGGAAATGGGTTCATCAAATTCAATCTTCATCTCTTTAGATTCTACTTCATCCATAATACCTAAGTACAACATGAGGCTGATGCAATGTACTCCGCTTGTGCTATAGATAAAGAGATTGAATCATATTTCTTAACCAGGATACTAGACTCTCACTAAGAAAGAAAGTTCCACCACTTGTACTCTTTCGGTCATCTATGCTTTTGGCCCAATCTGCATCTATGTATGCATTCAAAGTGAAATTTTCACTCTTGGGATACCACAAACCAAAATTCATTGTAGTCTTCAGATATCTAAAGATCCTCTTTATTGCTTTGACATGAGTTTCCTTGGGTGCTGCTTGAAATATGGCCACCATCCCAACTGCTTCCATTATATTCGGTCTAGATGCAATCACATATAACAAACTACCAATCATGGATTTGTACAAAGTCTGGTATGTCGGAGCAGATACATCATCTTTAGTCAACTTACATCCTATAACCATAGGTGTACTTACCGGTTTGCCTTGAACTTAACATTTCCTTTATGTACTTGTTTTGAGAGATGAAAATGCCTTTGTTTGATTGAGAAATTTGTAAACCAAGAAAGAAAGACAATTCACCAAGCATTGACATTTCAAACTCACTTTGCATTGCATTTCGAGACTCTTTGCCCATATCATCATTGCTTCCGCCAAAGATAATGTCATCAACATAGACAACAACAATCAACAATTGATCACCTTCTGTTTTTATGTATAAATTACTATCAGCATTGCCTCTTCAAAATCTTTGCTTTTGTAGATACCTACCCAACCTGGAATACCATGCTCTAGGTGCCTGTTTAAGTCCGTCAAGTGACTTCTTCAATCTGCACACAAAATTCAGATTAACTGAACATTGAAAACCTTTTGGTTGCTCAATGTAGACTTCTTCTAGTTGTCCATTTAGAAATGTTGACTTCACATCCATTTGATATACTTTGAAGTTCTTGAATGTTGATAAGGCCAAAGACATTCTGATTGCTTCTAGTCTTGCTATCGGAGCAAATGTCTCTTCAAAGTCAATTCCTTCAACCTGAGCATAACCTTTACACAACAACCTGGCCTTGTTCCGGATCACTTCTCCACCCTCATTCAACTTGTTTTTGAAGACCCATTTGGTGCCAATAACATTCTTGCCTTTAGGTCTTGGAACTAGTTCCCAAGTTTCATTTTTCTTTATTTGAGTTAGTTCTTCCTCCATATCCTCTATCCATCCTTTCTCTTTGCTTGCTCCTGTGTAGGATTTTGGTTCAATCTTTGATAGTAATGCAAAATGTACCTGCTCTTTTGATTTCTCAATCCTTCTCTTGGTCTGAACACTATTCTTATCTCGAATAATTTGGTATTTTGAGTTTTTTTTTGGACATACCTTGCTGGAGTCTTTGTAGTAGTATTCTCAAAATCAACTTTTGAGTCTTCATCATTGTTGCGGATTGGTCCTTCATCATCGTATACTTCCGGAAGGTTAGTAGACTGAATTGTCTCATCAATATTTACATTTATACTTTCAACAATCTTTTTCAATCTTTTGTTATAACATCTATATGTCTTGTCATAGAATAGCCAAGAAAAATACCTTCATTTGATTTAGAATCAAACTTACCCAAATGTTCTTCCTCCCTTTTGATGTAGCATTTGCTTCCAAATATTCTAAGATGTCTAATTGAAGCCGGTCTTCCTCTCCATAATTCATATGGTGTTTTATCAGTCCTTGGTCTGATTTGAGCCCTGTTTAAAATATATATTGCAGTCTGGACTGCTTCTCTCCAATAGATATCTGGTAAACTTGCTTGACTCAACATTGTTCTGGCCATCTTCTATACTGTCTGGTTCTTTCTTTCTGCAACTCCCTTTTGCTGCGGAGTCCTAGGAGCAGAAAATTTCCTATGGATTTCATGCTCCTCATAGAATTCACCATACCGGTCAGAACTGAACTCTCCACCTCTGTCTAATCTCAAAACCTTGATTGTTCTTCCAATTTCATTATCAACCATAGCCTTGAATGCTTTGAATTTCTCAAAAGCTTCTAATTTATCTTTTAGAAAAGTAATCCAAGTCATTCTAGAGTAATCATCAATAAGCATCATGAAATACTTGTCGCCTTGTAGAATCTTTGTCATCATTGGTCCGCAAAGATCTGTATGAATCAAATCCAATGGCCTTGATGTAGAGTATTCCTTAGTAGGAAACCTGGTCTTTGTTTGTTTTCCTTCATGACATGGTTTGCAGTTGGTAGACTAAGGCTTCTTAATCTTTGGCATGTCTTTGACCATTCCCTTTGAACCAATCTTCACAATATCATCAAAACTAATGTGTCCTAGACTTCTGTGCTAGAGCCAACTTTCTTCTTTCTGTAAAGCAAAGTAGATTTGTCCATTCAACTGACTAAGATGGTATACATCACTGTCAGTCTTGCTTCCTTCCGCAATCAACTCTTCGGTACCAACCTTTCTTATTTCACACTCTTTAGTGCTAAATGAAAGCTTGTAACCTTTGTCGCATATCTGACTAACACTTAAAAGGTTATGTTTCAATCCTTCAACATACAAAACATCATGAGTTTTTGTCTTACCACCATCAAGACTCAAAGTACCCTTATCGGTAATCTTAGCAATAAAATTATTTCCCAAAGTTACAGATCCTCCATTGAACTTCTTAAAGTGCATAAACTTACTTTTGTCTCTAGTCATGTGACTTGAACAACCGCTATCAATGATCCACAAATTTTTCTCCTTTTGAGCATGTAATCCAGTCTGAGGTACCATGGATTTTTCTGATCTTTTCTCCTCTGGTTTTTTCTTCCAAACTTTAACTAATTGATTATTCTAACATCTTGAACTCTTTCCTTTTGTTTCTGGTTTTTGCTTCTGCAGTTCCTAGCAATGTGTCCAAAATTGTTGCATTTGTGGCAAACAATATTGAAATTGTATAGAGGTGCAAATGCATTACTGCTAACAAAGTTATTTCTTCTTACCAAATCCTTTCTACAATTCACAGCCTTATGACCAAAATTATTGCAATTAAAACAATAACCAAAAAAAGAATTATTGAACCTGGTATTGTATCTTGGTCTTCCGGATTTTTTGTTCTTCCTCAACACTTGGATGAAACCATATTTCTGTGCCTTGAACTTTTGGAACCAATCTCTTCCGGATTCACATTAGCAGACTTCACAGACTGTTCGGTCACCTTGTTCTTTCATGTATCAGTAAAACCAAATCCGATTTTGATGTGCGGTGATCTCTAACTTCCCAATATCTGATCGAGAGTCCCAATACTCTTCCCAAACTTCAATTGTGGCTAATGATTTACCTTCTTAAGCTCTTTTCTTATTGACACAACTTCGGCTTCAAGTTTTTCACATTCCTTGTCTCTTGATAGTAATCTTTCACTCAAAACTTCTTCAATCCTTTTTGCCTCTTCCACTTGAGTCTTCAAATCAATGATCGTCTTTTTTGCTTTCTCAAGATTCTGAAATAAATTGTCTTTTGCGTTTACTTCCTTAGCAATTCTTTTCCTTAGTCTCTTAATCTCTTTGCCAACACAGAGCAATTCTTCCATAAGATCTACCTCATCATCATCATTTCCGGAATTTATTTCTGCATCTTCTTTAATAGTTTCCATGTCCATGAATACAGTCTTTTCTCCATCTTCGAAGATGTCTTGATCCTCTTTATCAGTTGAATAGCCTTCTTTATTAATGAAGAAACTCTTTTGTTTCCTTTGAACTTTATTCCCTTTCAAAGATGATTTCTTTCCATACTTTTGCTTAGCATTGTTAGAGTCTTTGTAAAGACACCTAGCCATAAAATGTCATACTTCATCGCAGCTAAGATATTTGAAAGTGAGCTTATCTTTATACTTACTGGAACCTCTTTGTAACTTTCTGACAAAGTTTGATTCCTTTGGATTTGATCCAATATCAGAATTTGGTTCAACTTGCTTCTTAGATGCCTTAAAAGCCGCTTCTTTCTTTGTAGAATTTTCACTATCAATCCTCATTTCATAGGCAGTCAAGATACCATGCAACTCATCCATAGTTAGAGTATTCAAATTTTTAGCTTCTTCAATAGTAGAAATCTTTGCATCAAATCTTTTAGGAAGGGATTTGAGTACCTTTTTCACAATCATATGGGCTTTCAATTCTTCACCAAGACCTCTGATGGAATTGACAACATCATCTACCTGGAGCAAGAAGGTGGCGATGTTTTCTTCTTCCTTCATTTTTAGACTTTCAAATTGACCTCGATGGGGTTTCAAGCTTTGCTTCTTTAACCTTGTAATCACCTTCATAGATATTGTGCAATTTATCCCATACTTCCTTCGCTGTCCTGCATTGCATAACCTTCACAAACTCAGAGTTAGATAAACTACATAAGATAGCATTCCTTGCCTTAGCATTATTCTCGCAAGCCTTCTTTTTGGCCTGATCTCTTGGTGCACTGTTAGGAATTTCATATCCATCCGCAACTGATTGCCAAACCTCAAATCCTAGGGCCATCAAATGTGCTTCCCTTCTTACTTTCCAAAATGCATAATTGGATCCATCAAAGAGTGGTGCCTTATTTGTAGACAATCCTTCTTGAGCCACATAGTGTGCCATCCTGAATCTACCTCAAGTTGATTAAGCTTCTTCAAAAGAACTCGACTCTGATACCAATTGAAGGGCACACAATCTACTGAGAGGGGGGGTGAATTAGTTGATTAAATCAATTTAAAACTCTTTAATTCAACACATATGTCAGTCATGAAACTTGAATCAAAACAGATATTGATAATCAAACAACCACATAAGCACACACATCTGCACATGAGAATATCAGATATACGTGAAAACTCAAGATGGGAAAAACCACAGTGAGAATAGCTGCTTGGATCTACTGTCCAAATCCAGCCTCACAAAGTAGGAATATAATAAGGGAATTGCAATATGAAGTAGGCACCAACCTATTGCAGACACCAATCCCCAACTGTGCTTGTAGGCACCAACCTACTGGAGACACCAATCCCCAATACAAAGATTTGAGCACCAACTTAATGAGTAGAACACTAGTCCTACCGGATTACAAATATAAAGCTTGTGGAATTTCAAATGCTGATTACACAGCTTACTCGAGATCTGAACTTGCTTCAGACGCTCTCCTAAACTACTTAAGATCTTCTGATGATGGTGCACGATGATTGAGAGGCAACTCACATTGAATGACACTTGCTCACACAACTACTTCTTACACTTGCATACTCATGTATATTCACTTACCACTTTCTCTTCAATTACGCTTATCATGTGAAGTGAGATTTGAGTTATATGCAAGACATTACATCAATCCTTCATTCATGTTGGCTAGGGATCCACAATTAACCAGGAGGACATAAGGTGGACCTAAATTCAAATTACATGAAACGTGTAACTGTCAGGTCCTAAATCAAATTTGTTGTTGCCAAAACAACATGATGCCATGTGCTTCCACAAGAACCTTAACATGGACCTATTTTAGCTCCCCACACTATCTTTGAATGCCGCATGCAACTAGCCGTTGCCACACAGTTCTAGGACCATCATTGGTTAATAGATAGGCACAATGAACCTTCTTTTACTTCAATCTTTTTGCATGCTGAACACAACTTCCGGAAATGTAATGAACCGAACCAATTTTTTTTCAAATTTTGCCAAGTACACAACAATACAGAAGGCACTCGTTAGGGTTAGATAAATCAAACCAGCAGTTACAATATAACTCTTTGCCAAGAATGCGCACTCAATCTCAACAAGAGAGAGGCTGTCATATGGCAAGAGGATAGTCAATACAATAAATCAGAACTGCAACTGAAAGTAACTCAACACCAAGTATGTGCTACCCAAACTAGAATGGAATGAGGCGACCATTTGGTGGAGATTTAAAGAAATACAAATGCAACTTCGAATAAACTCAACACTCAGAATGTGCTTTCAAACCCGGAGTGGGAATGGAGCTACCATAGGGCGGAGATGAAAGATATTACAATGCAATTCAACTGTAGATAGGCGGCAAGCCAGCCTCTTCCACTTATTCAGTGGGCAGTTACAAATATGAGATTAGCAAAAATAAGAAAGATGCTGACAGTACTACTGTTCAGCTTACAATATCAGAGATTTATCTGTTAAGCACAAGATAAGAGTGTTCCCAATGCTGCAACAAAGTACAATGCTTTCCTTAATACTCTCAATTTCTCTCCTTTCAAAACCTAACTCAAATGATAGATTTTATGCAAGCTGTTATGACAGAACCAAGACTGAAAATGATAACCAGCAGTACAGTAACTCAGTGAAATGCACACAACTCACTCAAAACTGACCCAAATGACTTCAAATCTAATGCAATAGACCCTCAAGAAGATGGCGCCTAGCTTAGTTATGAGAAGGGACAGCTAAAAGTGGCTATTAATTAATGGCACGGATCCCAAAGCACTCCAAAAAGTAGGGCTTTTCAAGAAATGACGAATTTGCTTTATAAAATCAGAAACTTCATTAAAAATCCCACAAATTTGCAAGTAAGGTCGCCCCAAGTAGAGAAGATGATATGACCAACACCCAGAACAATATCTTTTTTTATTTTTGATATATGAATGAAACTTCGAATCAGCTATGATATTCAGCAACATCCAGAATATGATAGAAATGCAAGTACTCAGCTACAAAATGCAAGATCATCAAAACAATGCAAAACCTCACTACAAATTCACTCAAAACAAGCAAACCTCTCTACTAGGTGCTATCTCTCAAGCACGAAGTCGAGCCCAAGCTAGGAGGCATTCATTCCTCGAAGCAATCCAGCAACCATTTCGGCAGCATAACAATACTCAAGATATCAGATGTTGAAAATGAAGACCAAGACCTCCTTTTATAAACTTGTGATGACTTTCCAGAAGCTTCTAGAAACCCTAATTTTCAAATTTGAAGTAACTCCTTTTCCCTCCAAAGATGGCGTCCCTTTTCTCAAGGCAATTTAACTTTTTAATTTATTTTAAAATCTTCACTTCATAAAAAGGCGTCCTCTTTTAAAGCATTGTTTTTGGCCTTAAGAAAAATATTAAATCATCAGCATGAGGCGCCACCCTTCCAAGTCCCCTTTTTAAGAACAACTTAAAGTTGTTTCACTAGACCAAGGGGTCACAATAATAAAATATAACATTAAAGTATAATATTTTAAAATCAACTGGATATCTCACCAAAAATGCTTCCCAAGGTCAAGATTGATCGAACCAAATGAACATACTGAAGATGAGAGCCAACCGAGCCGAAGCCAACAGGACCACTGCCAGAAATAGAATTTACTAAAAATAGTAAATTCTCGAAAGTGCTCAGAATGCCAAACCGAAACCACCAACGCGAAGCTCTCAAAAAACCCAGAAGGAATCCGCAATCCAAGTTCAACATTTCCAAGTGCAAGCTCCGCAAAAGGACGAAAACGTCCTCCAAGAAGTTTGGAAACCCTGATTCAAGCCTCTGCTTAGCCTACGAGTTCCCAGAAATAGGCTAAAACCAAATGAAGAGCGTAGGGCTAAATTGGGGACATTACTGGAAACTCTAGAATATGATAGAACATGTGTAGACATACTCTCCACTCAAACCACAAAGCCAAACACACCTTTAGAAAGAAATATTGAACATAAATGTATTGCCAAAGAAATCTCTCTGCTCTGAGTAACAACCTGAAACATTTCGGATCAAATTTCCGGAATACTTCTATCAACATAAATAGATGTAGTATGATGCCATAGACAATCCTCAACTGATTTTATTAATATAGCTAGCAATATATACTTCTGCAACTCAAAATGATATGACAATACAATTACATTTAATTCTCACTAATCTGCTGACCAATTTCCTTTGACAACATATGTTCAACAACCGTCACTTCCCACTTGTCTTTAGTACCACTATTTACCATGAATATGAGTTCAAAGGACAACAGAAACTCCACATGGGGCTCCTTTTAAACACTCGGCAACTTCTGTGCATGAGCAATAGTGGTTGTCACTTTCCTATTGCTGCCATTGGTGAGATGTCTGTTGCTATTGTTCTCTCGCTTGCCTTAGTTTCTATTCTTATTTCTATCATGCTTCACACATATTCAAAAGGACCAAAAGAAATTGAGCTTTTGATTGATGTAATAACCCAACCAAGAATTTTTGTTCCAAACTTGCAGTGTTGTTGATTTTATCTTGCAGACATTTCATCAAACACTTTGCATGCAAGCTATTATGAAGAACTTCTGATTATAAAAACTTAAAACAACTGTATCTGAAATTCTATATCATTTATTCATCATGAACTCACACCAAAATTCATAGAATGGCTAAGGCATTTTGTTGAATAGTTGGCTAACATTCAAAAGAGCTGGGAACAATAAAAAATAAATATTACAATCAGCTGTCCCAGAAATTAGAATTGCAAAGATGTAGAATGCTTAGTCTTCTAACCTCAAAAGATACCAAATACACTAGTAGTAGGTGCCAAGATGATGTAACAATGTGAACAACACTGGAAATGGCAGGTTTATTCCTCAATAACAATGTTTATACTTGGAACACCTCCAAAACGTTTATCAACATTGAATAATGGTTGGGCACTACTAAAGCTGAAGAGCCTGTTGCTTACTGAAATTTGATTGTTTGAATTTTTTTAGATCCAAAACTAGAATTTGCATTGCAAGTCCTAGAGATTTGAAACCATTCTCAAACGTCCTGAAACTATGTACATGAAATATGACCTTGAATGATATGATCAACAAAGAACACATCCAAACTCTCATGACTTTAGAAATGAATCTTCAATATGCTCATGCCTAGCAATGAAGTGCACTCAATCTCAACATATATCAATGTATGGTGCCTAGGAATCAATACCTGTCATTCACTAATGGTGGCGGCTGGTAAAATATGAACTGAAAAATCCTCACGCCCAACAACGAATAATGTTTTTCTTAACCAAAACCTCTACATGGCGTCCCATATTCAACACTTGACACTTCTTGTGGGTAGTACCAAGGATTATAGCAAATGAATATATTTTCCACCCATTGATTGAAGAACTAATAATTTATCGTTTGCTTGCAAACCTCCACTAAATTACTTCAACCATTACACCCAATTGTGAATCTCATATGAATCCACCTTTGAATTCTTTCTGCACATATTGACTTTGAATGAATCACACACTATTTTCTAGGGAGAAATCTTTCACCATCGAAACCAATCTTACCTTAGGGTTTCATCTAAGGTGGAGGAGATGAACAACATTCAATCTCAAAGAGAAAATAGAGTAAAATGAAATATTCCAAATCAACTTCTTCTTTTCCAATTTCCCTTTTATAAGCGCTTTTGGAACTTTTCAGAAGTTATAATTTAAAATCATCATTTAATAATAATCCTTCAGTTCCATTAAAGTGATTTTATTTTACTATTTACTTTTTTGAGCACTCAAGTCACTATCACCTTTATAAATAATTAATATAAATTTTCTTTTAATTCATCATTTGACAACTTAAATGTTAATTATTTAATAAATTAATTGTTTTCTATGCATTTGCCCAAAGTTGCAGAAAATATAAAAATAGCTCGAAAGCGAATTTTTATTTCGCCAACATACTTTGAAGCTCACTAAAAATCCAACTTAATGAAAATTGGTACTTTCCAAAAATAGAATACTTTTCCAAAAATTGTGGAAAACACCCAAAATGTTGAAACTGCTCTTGGAAAGAACCAACGGATTCAACTTGATCTCTTGAACACAATGCCACTATTTGAAATCCATTCCGAAAAGGCTGGCACTCTCCAAGAAAGTTGGAGCTTCCAAAGATGTTGGAAAGAGTATAAAAAGGGGACATTACAATTTGGAAGCTGTCTTTTCTAGAAACTGGTTTGGAATATTGCATTAGATTTTAAGGTATCCACCAATTCATAGATAATAAATTTTCAAGCAGATATATTTTGCTTTCAAAATTGTTTTTTAATTGTTTAATTTTTTTGAGGCATAATTCATAGACTTATCTTGATAGGCTTTAAATATGTAATTATGGGCATGCATTTACAAGCTATTTGATTGTTACTTTCTATATGGGCACGGTGCTTATTGCCCTGTTCTTTTAAATTGTACTTTGCCGTTTTTTGATTTCTTCTTATTTATTTCTGTTGTGTATGCTTTGCTGGTCACCACAGAAAGCGGATATTGTTTTCAAAATCTTATTTCAGATCTGACTGTGTTGTTTTCTATGTCTGTCTTTTTGTAAAATTTTATGCATATAGTTGCTAGAAATGAGAAGTGCTTTTAAATGAAATTTCTTGTGTATTATGTGGAATCTGCTTATTTTCCGACATTTTTGACTTCAAATCTTTGATGGATTTCAGTTTTATTTTAGGTGAAATGGCTAGAAAATTTTGATGTACAATTTTATATTTAGGTGAAATGGCTACAAAATTGTGCTGAATTTAAGGTTCATATTAGCTGAAATGGCTGCAAAATTTGATGAATTTAAGGTCTGTTTTAGCTAAGACAGGGTTACTTATGAGATGTGACTCTTGGTTTGCTTTTATATTCTTGAAAAGAGAGACAATGAAGAAAACCTTGTTGAACTCTTTGGCCTTATTATATTGTTCCGATTATAATGCCATAAATATAGAAGAATATGAAGATCATAGTTGTTTGTCAAAATCTCAATAAAAATAGCTCAAATCCTCAATGTAGTTTTCTTCTACACTTTAACTTGACAAAATAAACCTATCGAAATCTGAATGGTATGGAGAAAATGTCTTTTAGAACTCAAAAGTAGAAATGAAGAAAGGAGTATGAATTTGTAATTTGCTATTTTCAAGAAGTGAATTATATGCATCCTATGAAGTCCTATGAAGAAGCATGACGTTACAAGACATGGTAGGCTTCATTGTTGATGTTACCTTATGGGGAGCTATGTGTCAAAAGGAAGGACAACTTAAGCATATGCATGAAATGAAACAAATGGTTGTGATTGCAATTAAAAATGGACATGTAACTGAGTACAATGGAAAACTGAATAACACTAGTGCTACAACCATATTGACTATACAACCTGAGATAACTGAAGGAGTTAAGATGTTGGTTGGATAGAGATGGAAGTAACATTGCCTCGTCAAAAGGTTCTATGTTGGGTCTTGTTACACTTGAGAGAATGATGCTCAGAACTATTTTTGAACATTTTGTAACCATGAGGCAACCTTTGCAAACCATTGTTAAGGTGGTAGTTAAATTCATCTAGTGCAATGCATTTTGTTACCTGGCTTGTCCATTAATGACAAATGGCGAGGAATGTAAAAAAAATGCCTTAAAAATGAAGATGGAACATGGTATTGCATGAAAGTAAAGCTGTGTTTAAAGATTGCAATTACAAGTACCTTCTACAAGTCAAGGTACAAAGCCATACTAGTAGTACCTAGGCTGTTGCCTTTGAAGCAACAATTCTGCTCCTACAAGTGTTTGTAAAGGATTTGTATGTATTACAATATGATTGTGATGCAGAAACAACTTCTGAGCTACCATTAACAATTTATTGTTCAAACAATTCCTCTTCATGTTATTAACTAGGAATGACAAAAATTGAGACACGAATCAAATCTACAATGTTGAAGGTGGAAAAATTAAATTTTCAAGCTGAAAGCAACTACTTGCTGAGCTAAATATCTTAGATGTGTACCTTTGAATAAGGCAATTGTAATGTTGTAAACATACTTGAAACTTCATAAAAAGCTATGCTCCCTAGGGATGTGTCCTGTACTCAAAGTGACCCCATCCCCTATAGAGGACATTTTGGGGATGGGTAGGAAACATCCTAACCCCATCCCCTTTTTTTCAAAATTTTGGAAACGTCCTTGGGATGTCAAAATTTTTGCAGGGTATGTTAGGGGATGGCTAGCCGTCCCCTAATGCGCAGGCACAATTTAGTTACTTAAAAAAAAAAAAAACCTTTCAATGCCTGTTTGGTTTATGATATGCCCATCTAAGATGCACAAAAAATTATGAAAATAGTGTGCCCCATGAAGGTCTGTGTGGTTTTGAAGGGCTTCATTTGGTTTTGGTGGCACTGCCATCGAGCCTCATAATGGGTGTTGCCTGTAGACCCCCACAGGAGTGTTGCCTCTCAACCCCGCTGGGGGCATTGTCCCCAAACCCCCACCAAACTATAAGTCTGACCAAGTGATAGACCATTGACTAATCATGATCACAAAATCTACAAAATTCATATCCCCTATTGTAGATCATCGTGTCTTCATAGTTGAAGTCATAATTGAGGATCATTTTGTTTAATATGTTAGACAGCTTGTTTAGTATACAACGGCCGCCATAGACAAAGTTGGCATGCTATAGTCATTATATTGCTGAATATGAGTCAAGTCATAGGTGGCAGGAATGGCACATTCACCTCTCTAACAAAAGAAAGCAGTTGGCATATCTAGTTTCCATGGGTTTGAGGAATCCTTTCCTCAAAAAATTCTTAAAGAGAGCAAGTGAGATGTGGTGGTTGCATTAAACATCTACACATCTCTCGTTTCTAACACCACTCTATTCATCCAATTTATCTTCTTTGTCTTTCAATGCGTTGTTTGATGTATGAACAAACATGGGGTCCAAAAATATTGCTTTGTAATTACCCTCCACAATTATGTCAGCTAAGTAACACGTGTTGAATTGGTCCACCCATTCATGATAATAGAGCAGTTCGTTTTCAACCAAATTTGCCTTATGAACTCTACCACCAAAATCACCTTAGAGTCTCTATCATATATGTTAGTGCATAGTTTATGTTCTCCAAGGAGCCATATGAGACACCAACAATATTGGTATCTTTCAATGTTAGTTTCTCCTACTATTCTCCTATTTTTTGCTTCACCCTCCATGAATAATTTATACACCTTAGACTTCTTAGTTAGTGTTATTTTTTCACATCTTTTTACCCCCTCTCCACTTGTGCACAAAAGATGAATGCAAACTCTCGTGTAGCCACCCCAATAATCTTTGTTGCACAAATGACATAACCTAACTCTACTCTCCCTTGAAGTTTTTCTATTGCCTTTCTCTATGGCTGTTGCAAATTGCAGAAGAGTTTTTTAAGGATTGAATGTGCCCTTTGCATAAGGTTTAGGAGAGTGGAAGTGCATTCAAGTGAGTTATTTGAATCCATTGTACCCCTATTAACTCTTTTTTGAATTTGAACCTCAACCTTAGCTATCCTCACTGCTGCTCATTTTGAAAACATTGTTGCAATTGCAAATACAAAAAATAAAAAAATCTTGTAGTGTTTGAAACTTTGAAAGAAACAAAAAAGTTAAAAGGATTTGTGCAAGTGAACATCAAATAGTAAACTTACCTCAAATGATGTAGTTTTGATGTTATCTTGTTTTCTTCTCACCCTTATCTTTTTTTGTCTTCTTATCATGATGCAAAATGAGAGACCTTTTTGTTTAAAACTTTTGAAGTGATAGTTTCTTTGTTTTAGGGCTGTTGTAAAGGGTTGTGAAGGTTCTTGTGGCCGCTTTGCACCCCACCCTTTTTTTAAAATTGGAAGTTTTGTAGGTAGAGCCGAAGGGAACGTCCAGCCGTTCTTGGGTGAAGTCTAGGTGCCCACAGCCATTTTGAGGATGATTAGCTGTCCCCTGTGATTTTCAGTATATTGATAACATTTCTTTTTTTTTAAAGGTTCTTGGGTGGGGGACAGCTCCAAGGACATTTCCTACCCATCCCCAAAATGTTCCCAATGCAGTAATGTGTGAAAATTTCCAAGATATTTTCCCCCTGTGGAACATAGGTGTTAAATAAATATCAAATTTGAAGGATGCCATTTTGTATTGATGGGTGATTTGTATGTTAATAAAGATAGAAACTTGAAAGATAGCAATGTGAAAAAATCAAGAGTGTACAAAAATGGAAGGTATTGGAAAATAGAAAATTTGTATATTCATTTCCTGGGGTGGTGCATCTTCTAATGGATAGGCAATGGCTGTTGGGTACACCGTTTTATGATTTATAGTTTTTGTTCTTATCAAATTCACCTTGCATGTGCAGAGTATTTTTTTGGATAATAACCATTTGGATAAAAATCATTTCCAATTTGTAAATATGATTTGTAAATGTAATTCTGTTTCTTTGAAATTTAGAATTATATATTTGCCACTATTTATACATGTAGAGTATAGTAGAAATTCTTTGGGGCATTCATCTCCTCGTCTTGGGCTGGTTGGATGTCGAATATCTTTGTCACATTTAAATCCTGGAATATTTTAATTGATAGTGCTCCATTAATAGACCATCCGTACTGTCATAAATTACCTGCCTTAAAAATTTATACTTTGCGGGCTGGGCTAATTTCATTCGTGTTTTATGCTAGTAATTGAAAAACAAAACTTCCCCGGCGTAGATGCTGTGGATATGAGTAATATGGACAGTAATAAAAGATATTGTGTTCTATGTCATAAATTACTTGACTTATAAAATTATACTTTGTGGCCTAGACTTACTGTTTGCTTGTGTTTTATGCTAGTAATTGAAAATCAAAGCTTCTCCAGAGTCGATGCTGTGGATATGAGTAATATGATCAGTAGTAAAAACTATTGCATTCTTTGCCACATAAAATTCCTGGAATATTTGCATTGATAGTACTCCCTAATAGGACATACATATTCTCATAAATTACTTAGCCTTTAAAAATTATACTTTGTGGGCTAGACTTACTGTATTCTTGTGTTTTATGCATGTAAATGAAAAACAAAATTTCTCTAGAATAGTTGGTATTAGTTTTGCACAGTTCATCAATTAAAATAGTGTATGTTTCTAGATTAAACTATGTATGTTTTTTGCTTGATGTTTCAAATCATATTCAATGATCCATCATTAGGAAGAAGAGGATGAGAGATTGAAATAAAAAAATAGCCTTAAAGGGAGAGGTAGGATAGATGGGGAGAGGGAGGCAATGAAAAACAATAAAAAAGATAGATGGGGAGAGGGAGGCAATGAAAAACAATAAAAAAGAAGTAAAAGAAATAAAAATGCTAAAAGAGGGGTTGATCCCGTAGTGTGTTGGTTAAGTTGTGGCATTGTTGATATTGCCACCGAGATTCAAATCCCCGCTTGATTGCAAGCTTGTGCCTTTGCTGATCCAATGTGCTTGCAGGTTGTGAACCATTGTGGTGTTCATGCCGGTGGTTTCACAGCGGTTCAGGTATGTGCCAGATCCTCGTTGGGTTGGTGTGCTCATGGGCTTTGTGCCCTTGCAGGGCTTTTGTGCTTGTGGGTCTAATTGGTTGTGTTGTGTTCATGTTGGGGATGAGGTCCCTTGTTTGTGGCCTCACTGGTTCATAGCTCTAGTCAAAAGCGTGTACCGATTAAAAAAAAACTAAAAAAGAATAAAAGTAAATCAAGGAAAAAGAATAAGCAAATTAAAAGACTAAGATAAATGCATAAAGATAATTGATAAAATTCATAGGTATATGATAGATGACTATATTGTATGATAAATATAAGATATAGAAAATATTTTAGTTTATATTAGAATTTAAATAATTATATTGCTATATTTCAATAAAACGATTTAAACTTTAACAAAATGACCTTAATTAATTAAATACAATTATAAAAGACCTGCCACTAGACTTATAAAAAATTGTAAATTAAAACTCAAATAAATATTAGTAAAGGGAAGTAATAATCCTTAATTAGATCAAGGGAAGAGGTAGAATTACAAATTAATAAAGAAGACAATATGCAACAATCAAAAGGAGCTAAAAATTATAAGACTTAGAAAATAAAATATAATATTTACTTAAGGTTTAGAATTTAAAAATTATAAGACTTAGAAAATAAAATATAATATTTACTTAAAGTTTAGAATTTCTTTTAGAGATCTAAATTTTGTGTTTATGATGTGAGACAATTTAGATATCTCTTTTTTTCCTAAACCTCAAGTAAATCTTATATATATATTTTTAAGTCTTATAATTTTTAGCTCCTTTTGATTGTTGAATATTACCTTCTTTATTAATTTGTAATTTTACCTCTTCCCTTGATCTAATTAAGGATTATTACTTCCATGTACTAATATTTATTTTAGTTTACAATTATTTATAAGTTTAGTGACACGTCCTTTATAATTTTATTTAATTAATTACGACCATTTTGTTAAGTTTAAATCATTTTAATTATTGAAATATAGCAATATAATTATTTAAATTCTAATATAATTATCTTTATCATACATTATAGTCTTCTATCATATACCTATGAATTTTATCAATTATCATTATGCATTTATCTTAGTCTTTTAATATGCTTATTCTTTTTCCTTGATTTGCTTTCTTTATTTTTTTAGCATTTTTATTTCTTACTTTTTAAATTTTTTTTTTATTGCCTCCCTCTTCTCATCTATCCTGCTTCTCCTTTTAAAGCTAATTCTAGATTTCAATCTCTCATTCTCCTTTTCTCATGATGGATCATTGAACGTGATCCGAAATGTGGAACAAAAACATACACAGTCTAATCCAGAAGCATATACTATTCTTCAAAATAGATGCTGTAGATATAAGTGATATGATCAGTAATAAAAACTATTGCATTCTTTATTTATAATATGACTTGCATTGATCTCTTTGCTCTTTTGTTAAATCTGATCCATTTTTAACCTTCTGCAGAGCTATATGGAAGACAAGTGTCTTCTATCGATACTATTCAAATAGATGTTCTGCAAGTCGAGGCAAGAGACCGTTCGGACGCAATAAGCTTTAGCACATTTAGATAATGATAAACCTATTGTCTTTTCACTTTGTACTCTAAATGTCGTGCTTTTAGAAATCGAGTGATATTAATAAAATTTATTATGTTAATATTTGTGCTTCCAGAGGCTTCTGCTCTATCAGCTTCTTTCACTGTTCCAAACTTTGTCATTGATGCAGGAGTAAGGGTAGACTGCTTGTGATTGGCACGAGTAAGGATAAATCAGGCTATTGTTGTTTAAGGTCATAGGGGCAGAGCTCTTCCTTGCAGATATTTTGACAATATAGGTCTCGATGATGGAAGGGTAGATTGCTTGTGATTGGCATAGGAGTAAGGATAAATCATCCTATTGTTGTGTAAAGTTATGGGGGCATAGCTCTTCCTTGCAAATATTTTAACAATATTGGTTTGGATGTTGGAAGTAGAATTTACTGTGTCTATAGATTCACAGCACACATAACTCCGTCGTTTGTTCGAGCATGGTAGATCATGCTGTAGTTGACTAAAAGTCATAGGGACACAGTTTTTGTTTGCAGGTGGCTTAGAATACTACTGGTCTTTAGTTTCACATAACTGCATTATTTGTTTAAGCATATTATTCCATTGTTGCATAAAATTTAAATTATTCTGTGAATATATTTCAACAATTGAAAATGTTTAATTTCGTTAAGTAATTTAGCGAGCATGGACGTATAAGTGGTTTCACTCTCGAAGCTTTCAAAAAATGCAGCATTTTCAAATGTGTTGTAGGCTGGGATTTTTTATTCAAAAATCTGTTTCTGTTTATGACTAGATTGCTTAGTCTGTTTGGAATGTCTGATCCCTAGCTTGCAATGAAAACTGCTTCAATCTTTTCCGTTCAGTTTTACTGAACTTTAAGCACCCTAAAATTTATGTTAGTTTAGTTGCTTAGCACCTTCTGGATACTTGCTATAAGGACATAACAGAAAAAAATTCTGATACCGGTTACACATGTATGCACTTAAATGGCATAGAAGCTAACTCAGCTGTCCAGTCCCCTAACATTTTACACTGAGGAATCTGACTGATCTCAACATTATAATATGGCACATGCGTGATTGCCCTGCCTTAAACAGTGAACATATTTGCGTGATTGTAATGTTGTGAATGAAGACAAAAAATATTTTATCCCTACGACTGTGGGCTATGCCATACAAGAACGGAACAATCTGTTTTATGTTTAAATGAAAAAAGTAAAGGTATACCGTATAACACAAGCATGAAAAAAATAGCATCGTACAGAATTTACATTATACAGGACACTGAAGAACAATTATCTTTGTGTATGATTGAGTTTGATATTTCATTAAATTTTTTGTTGCATCAATGCTTGCCCATGCAATGATTTTCATTTCAGCTTCTTTGGGAAGCTTATATTGCAATGGGGCATGACACAAAACCTAATGATGGCTTGCCAATATTGATCGCCAAGTATACCGAGTGGCTTGAAAGGTTGACTGGTTACTGCAAGAATTGCCATAAACATTAAAGCTTCTATTTCCCTGATCAAAATTTCAGATCAAACTCTGAACCACTGGTACCATAATGAAAAGTTTTCTGAACATAGTACAACATGTAGCCTTGAGAAGCCCTAACTGCTTGCTCACTGACTTGATTTACCCATGCATCATCACATTTATACCATTTTTCACCCCTTCTCAAAAAAGCAACGTAGTGGCCAGAATCCATTCTTCCTGAGTGAGTCACCACAGCAAAGAGATCAAACACAGATGGCGTCTTTCCAGACACTGGAGGCATGCCAACATTAGGCTCTACAGTCAAAATTCTGTTGCCATATCGCAACCTCACAATGGAAGAGGACATGTAAGGAGCCATATCCAAACTGAAAGGAAATTGCATATAACGGTCAACCTTTTTTGAGGTGTGCTGGGTTGTTGAGTGCTCAAATCTCTTGATATGGAAGCACAATACCAATGGCAACTTCTTCACAGACATCTGTTTAATGGATTCCTGGCGTGTCTGGCAATGCTTACAGTAGAATTTTTCATTTGAACCAAGTCTTTCAGGCCTTGTGAATCTATCCAAACAACCAAGAAGGGTGGAAGTGGCAGTTATATGTCCTTTCTTGAACATATCGCTCCTCGAATTGCCACCGCTCAAATCTGCCTGGTTACTCAAGGATGCGGTACTTGGTTCTAAATCCAAGGAAATGTCCAAGCAAGGGTCATAAGTTGTTGAAGTGGAATTGCATACAGTGCATATGACATCTGATCTGAGAACACCTGAGAACACTTTGTGAACAATGCATCTACACTCTACAGCACCTGCATTGCTGCAATTAGAGAAATTCTGATTTGTCAATTATATTTTGCCGATTATTACTCAAAGTAATTAATATTTGATGACAAGAGAATTATTTTCCAATCATCAAATGCACAGCCAACAATAACCCCAAGAAATATGCTTATGTTGTGGATAAAACTACATTTAAGTAGTTTCTATCTACAGGTAAACAAAAGGTAAACAGTGGATAAGGTTAAGTCCATGTTACATTGTCATTAATTTAGTATGTTTGGACATGAAAGTGAGCCCCGTGATCACTGCTTTAAGGAAGTTGTATGCTTGTGATGCCTAATCCTAACATATAACTCACAAACTTGCAATGGAACAATGTAAGCCCACGATCAACTTGGAACACTCATCTGAGAATCATCAATGAGTAAAAGAAGCCACGCAGTACTAAATTCAGAAATATCAAGTGTGCAATTCCATTAGGAAAACAACAGTAACAAATGACCCATTGTTTGATTTCATGACTGTGTGTATTATCCCTAGTATTTTGCTAAGGTTTCTGGGGATTACCAAGAGTAAATCTGGGATGACATAGGGTTTCCCAATCTATGGAGTAAGCCTGCAGCATTATTGTGGTGCAACTTATTCTATCCCTGAACCCCTTTTAGGTTGGTTGGGCTGTTATGCGAACTTTTGTTGGAGTGACTGAAAACAAATATGCCGAAGGAATCAGCCCAGGTGCCACTTATATCTATCGGAATGTAGCAAAATACTTGTCCCAATAACTGAAAACCGGGATTGCAAATAAAAAGCATATCTTATTTTTCACAAAACAAAAGGAATTTGGCAGTGTTGCAAGGCAGTTAGGGTATTTCAAGAAAGTGAAAGTTCACCATTGTTGCTTCTGTGACAGTCTGCTTTTGGGTGAGCTTATTGCATAGTTGGCATGGATCCCATCAACCGTTGAAATGAAGAAATCATGTGCATCCTGTTGCTCATAGCCTGCGAAACTTGCAGCATGCTGCCACCAACTGCATTGAAAAATCCAATTAATAACATAAAGCAAAGCAAACGACATACTTTTCGGCGTAATGAAATCTAATTTAATTTACCTGTAAAGGAATCGTGCGGGGCTGTAAGGAGTTCGATCTCCAGAGAAAGAAGCAGAGAAAATATCGTCCATGTCACAAGTAATGCAGCCATTTTTATTGTTGTGACAAAATGCACGGTTGTGGCGATCGCTCAAGAAATAATTTCTGAGAGGTGGGGTATGCAGAAGGGTCTGCAGCACACAATTCATAAAGCAGGAATTGCCCAAATTATTCAATCCCCTCAATCCCCAGGGCCATCTCTCTCCTTCTTCGTCTCCTTCACAATTCAGCCTAGTGGCTCTTTGTCTCATCAGTGTCTTTTCGTTAGGGCCTGCCACCCAAGCCTTGTACTCAGCAATTTTCCTTCTCTTCTGGCGTCCCCATGTCACAAAACTATTATGTTTTCCCTTATCATCACCATCATGGTGATGATGACGATGGTGGGAAGAAGAGAGCAAGACCAGCCTATCAAAATCGGGATCATAGACCTGATCATTGCAGACGCTGCAATAAAGCTCCGCTCTGTCCAAATCTACTGCAATGGTGTGGCTCGCTTTCTTTTGGGAATGGAGACGGAGATGAGTGTTGCAATTGATGTTTGCACAGACAAGACAGGCGTATAATCTTCCTCCTTTCCCGCAGATAGTGCAGATGGGCGCATGTGTGGGCTCCGCTTTAACGCTCCACCTGCCGGGAGAGCACCCCGACTGCCATAGACATTTTTGCACCACTCTGAAACCCCGGAGACCTTGCGTCGATCTGTACTCTTGTAAATGTGGACACGCCCTGTACGTCTCCGCCACCGCCACCGCCTCCGTCTCCGCCTCACCCTTGCCCATCAATCCGCGCCGCCTTATTTTCTCGCTCCGGTCCGTCGAAGACTGATCGATAAACAAATGAAACTTCGTCCACGACGTGCCCCTTTTCAGAATTTATCATTTTAAATTTTGTTATTTTGCTTTTGAGTTTGGAGTCCGGAAATGAAGATGCGTTGGAGCTGTTGGCTTTGGTTTCTCGGGGGTGTGTTTTGAATTTATTTAGGTTTGTGAACTGGATAAAATGTTGCCACGGCGTTGAACCATGCCAACCGCACATCACATCCAAACTGAACGAATAAAATACAAGATTTTAAACCTAGGTTAAAATATTAAATTGAAAAGATAATTGATCAAGCTAGTTTAGCTTTATGTATTGTTGGTTTTTTATTAATTATTTTGATAGGCGAATTCATTTGTTAAATCAATTTTTTATTTGAATCAACCCTGTAAAGATTTGTTGCTAAAGTATTTGGATATTTGTTTCTAATAGAAATATATGTGTTATATTTTAAAATAAAATGTTTCTTTGACTTAGTTGTTCTAGCTATGCAAAAGATACATGTCTTCTCCTCCCATTCTTCTTTTTGGTCTTTTCCATCTACTTGTTTCATACCAAAGATGATATGAGCCAGTCTTCAATTGGGCTATGAACATCTTTGCTCTTTACATGATATTTACTCCTATATAGGAATTTTGGAGATGATTATATGTGGGGTTAAATTCATCAAGTTAATATTTCCAATCTCTAATGCCTTTTTTCACATAAATTTGTAAAATTTATCCATAAAATATTTTAATTTCTTTGTTACTATTGAGACATACATTCAAGTTGGTGTTCTATTTGTTCATTTATTTACCTCCATCTATTCAATTTTTTTCATATATCCTAAGAGACAAACCATAGTAATCACCTCATTATGGAAGGTATTTTAGTTTTGTTAGAATTTCATATAGAACCAAAGCTCTTAATTTTGAATTTACTTGTGATCAAGTTGAACCCTATATTTGCCTCCATTTTATTTCTAAAATGTTACTACACTACAATCCAAAACCATAAGGTACCATTAAAATTACTAATAATTTGAATAAGATATGGATTGTTTTCGAGTCCCATGACTTAACCTCTCTACTTCTATTTTGTAATGTAAAAATTGCTTTCCAACCTCTCAAAATTCTCTTCTACAAGTTTCTCAACCATGCATGTCGAAGTTTGTTCCCATATATTTTTATTTTGTTACTTCTTCAAGGATACCCATTCAAAATTAGAATTATGTTGATTTTTATTCTTTTAGTTCAAAAAAATAATGATTTTGGCCTTGCTAGTGTTAAATTGGATATCCACCTTGCAAAAGTGTTCTTGTAGCCCTTGAGTGCACCTTGCAATACAAATGAGATCATTGACATATACAAGAAGTTTCACACCATACTCTCCTAAATTAACACAACTCTTTCTTGTAGATTTATCTATTTTTTTAGTTTGGTAATATATAAGTGAAATATGGTAAGGGATAGTGGGCATCCATGTTTAACTCTAATATCACTCTTGAAGCTTTTCGAAAGGCTTGCTTCAATTATGTTTTTTACCTAAACCTTCTCATAAAGTTTATGGATTGCTACTCTATATTGCTTTGGTATGTCGAGATCCTTCATTCAACTTCATTATTTACTCTTAGGAATGTGTTAAAACTTCTTAAAGTTAGCAAAATAACAATAAGACTTTTTTATTTTATTTTACTTTTTTATTTATGAAAGTGATAGCACACTATAATTTAATCAAAGTGTGTTTTTCTTTCTTCTATGAGTATTTTTTTTTCAATAAACCAAAACTATCATTGTAATGATACAACTTGCATACCCGTGCTATTCCCATTTAGTTTTGTGCCCATTTTGGAGGACATGTCTTGATACATGTATGCATATACAAATGTTGTAATCTCGTGTGAAGTTGAGTTCATTCCTTTACCCTTTACCATCTATATACACACAATCTTATGTATCGAGCCACTACCTTCTTTACACATGCACACCCCTATACATTCACCTTATCCAACACATTTATTACATTTATCCATGCACCCACACACATATAGTTGATAGTCACTTGCGTTTGATTGCTTATTCACCCAAGGTCATTTTCGTAGTTGTATGGTTAAGGGTTTGATCTTGCACTCATGAATTTGACCCTTTCTTTTCTAAAATTTAATTCTAAATTTGGTTGACTGATCCCCTTCATTTTCCTACTCTAAGCTAAGTACATGTTCTATAAAATTTGGTGTTATATGCTAGTATTAAGGACATTTGATACATTTAGAAATAACATTTTAGAGTATTAAAGAAGTAATCAATAACCACACTTGAATTAGTGTGCTAAAAAGAGTAATGAATTTGCATACATCATTCTTGAAAGGACATTTGTAGATATAATGGACTATTTACACATAAATCCATGACAAAAAAATTTGCAAATAAGTATTTAAAATTCATAATGCAAAAGAATAAACATACAATCAAGATGACACAAGATGTACCATAAGAAAACCTTCATGAGGGAAAAACTCAACCTCTAAAGGTATCCACACTCAATGTATTATCTCATTAATAAATATTATAATACATTTGTAGAGTCTCCATGAATACCTATGAAACATCAAGATCCCTACATGCATTCCATGTGAACAAGTAAATGAGAATCACATAACCACACATCCCAATCTATGTTTCCTTTCCTCACATATGCAACCTACAAGAGATGCCCAATCAACCTTAGCCAATATGATAAAGGTTATGATATCCAACTTCAACAATTACTCTTGTGCTTGCCTTTTTAGGAATAAGCTTTCTGAAAACTACCAAGTGATATTACATAAACCATGTGACTAATGCCACGAGCTTACAAAACCTTCTTCCTTCATTTACATTTTGGTACTAAGTTTTCCCATTTTGGTACTAAATTTTTTTAATGTTAAATATTTTCTTAATGTGCACACCCTTGTTAAATATATATCCCCAATGTTACAACATATAAAACATCCTTAATCGTGATGCATGCATTCTTAGACCCCTAGGTGCATCACAAATAATATTAATTTTAAATTATAACACTTATGTAAGGTGAACAACACACCGTATCTCAACATTCTCCCACGTGTAACATCCTTAATCGTGATGCATGCATTCTTAGACCCCTAGTGCATCACAAATAATATTAATTTTAAATTATAACACTATGTAAGGTGAACAACACACCATATCTCAACATTCTCCCACATGTATACATCACATAAGGGGTCAAAAGTAAACTCAAACATCAAGGGAACGATACCTATAACCAACATGTATTGTCAATACATCCAAGCGCTCCATCAAGATACAACAATAACCAAGGTGATCATCATCTCAAACAAGAACCCTCTCATCTTTGATCATGCCAATGCACAAAATATAAGATCCAATATAAAGAGATGCCACATTAATTGTCATTAGAAGCATGAATCCTACATTAAATTGATATCCAAATACAAAAACCAAATCTAATGGTAGCAAATATGCCTAAGTAGTTTCCAAGAAATAATCACTATAGTTAGAATAATAATTGTAACTAGTTGTTAACACATCCAACTAACTGCCTCTCAATTGAGGTATATTCATCATAATAAGTAAATCTCATGTCATCAACATATCCAACCCAATCCACAATCACAACTCTACTATCCTGGAGCTCCCACTGCATGGGTAATGTCAAATTTGAAAATGATCAAGGCATCCAAAACTTCACCAATAACACACACGAAAGGTGTAACCAATGTCATGTAGTACCAAAGAACATCCACAGTGAGCAAATCTTGCAAATACAACCACTACGACACAATTCTCACCACATTAGTCTCCATAGCTCTCCCAAGTTCTCCACACTAAAAAGTGAAATAGATTAAAGAGTCTTCATATTGTCACTAAAAAATAATGAAGTGCAATAACAACACATGATCACATTGTGATCACAATAGCTCCACACAAACCTCAACTCCAATCTCATATGAACATAAACATCTAGGAAGAAACATAACACTAAAGAGAACCTAACTTTTATTATATATTAATATATATCGGCTTTTAGCCTTTCACTAAAAAAAAAACACTAAAGAGAACCTTCAAATTAAAACATGTAGCATGTCCTACAAACACCTCTAAGTGCTCAAGTTGTTACAAATATGATCTCCTTCACAAGAGTTAACAAATACAATGGAGATCTCCTTCCGCAACATGACAACCAAGTTTTGCTACTAAATATTTTTTTTGCATTCATAATGAACTATTTTCACATAACTTCATGAGAGAAAAATACATAAACAACTAAATTCATAATTTAATATACAAAAGAATACACAAACATATCATCAAGATGACACAAGATTTACTCTAGAAAAACCCTCATGAGGGAGAAACTCAACCTTCAAAAGCACCCACACTCAATGTCTTATCTTATGAATAAGGATTACAATACATTTGTAGAGTCTCTATGAATACCTTTGAAACATAAAGCTTCCTACGTGCATTCCATGTGAACAAGAAAAATGAGAATCATGTAACCACACATCCCAATTCATGCTTCCTCTCCTCACATATGCAAACCTACAAGAGATGTTCAATCAAACTTAGCCAAAAGTTATAATAACCAACCTCAACTACTCATGAGCTTTCTTTTACAGAAATAAGTTTACACAAAACCACCAAGTGGTATTACATAAACCATGCGACTAACCATGAGCTTATGAAACCATTCCCCCCATTTATTTTTTAGCACTAAGTTTTTCTTTTTTGCTATTAAGCTTTTCCAATATCAAATATTTTTTTAATGTGTAAACTCACATTAGATATTTATCGCCAATGTTATGTACAACATATCAAGTAGCTCCAAGAATGTCTAACCTATGTAATGTAGACACACCTAGATCCCCTAGGTGTACAACAACTAATATTAATTTTTATATTATAATATTATGCAAGGTGAACAACACACTTTATCCCAATAACTCTAAGGTCCATGTATGTTGTCTTTGAAATTTTGTATATATTTCCATGGTGTTGCCTTGAAATTAGTACACGATACCCATAAGAGCCTAAATTGGTTTCCCTCATTTTTTTTCGATTAGGTCTAAAGGTCCTCAAGTTTTCCCATATTGATCCTTTACACTACTTAACTTCCTAAGTTCCCCCCCTATACTTAGCTATTTTCCTAAAAATCGACCCTTGAAAGAAGTTTCAGAACCATCGTTGGGTTCCAATGCAATTTTCACAACCGTGTCGTTCCTTGGCAGGGTTCCCACAACCTATTCTATTCCCGACAAGTAACTAACTTTTCTTAAGGAGTGACATATGGATTGATTTTAAGAACCCTCTTGAAAATTGTCAGGGTTTTCAAAACTTCTAATTTTTTTGAAGAAGCACGACTTCAAGAAAGAAAGCAAACAAAGAAATAGTTAGGTGGAAAATGAGAAGGTTTCCTAAACTAAGCGTCGGACTCTGACGAGGTTCTCAAAATGTCATCGAGACCTGATGCTTGTTCCATAACTCACTTTCAAATCTACCATTTTTATGATCGAGATTTCTACTTGGTTAAAGGGTGTGTTGCTGCTTTAAGAGAAAATGAAGATAATGTATTACAGAAGGAGGATCAATTAAAACCAAAAATTACCAAATGAAAACCAAAATTTTCCACATGACAAGGGGCGATTAAACATAAAAGAAAGCATATTATATTAACTGGAGAGCTGCAAATACAAAATTTTCATGCATAGAGAGAAAATCAGGATGTGGATCCCCTCCACAACTTGTTGAATCCTCTTAATCTATGCAGGAGAAAAGAGATTCTCATAAAATTATACATAATATGCAAAGGTTTCCATTACATTCCTTTCAAGCCCCCCGCATAGGAGGGTAATAGCTTGCTTAACTTCTTCCTTCTTGAGAGCGATCACAATACATATGGCATCTCTAACCAAACCTTCTTGTGGATTCTCACTTAAGCGTCCCAAGGCATTCTGAACATTGGCTCTATATACTGATTTTACTAGCCCCTCGGTGGCCTTAGCACCCCACTCAAATTTACCAAAAAATCAAACTATGTTGTAGACAAACCGCTCTAGAATTGTAGAATTGTGGACATGCACCTTTGCTAGAAAGTTCTCTCCTATGATCCTCCTAATCACTCCTTCCTCAATATCGTTCTTGATAATAAAAATCTCTTTCAGCTAGTCAGCCACTAGTCGTTGCACACAACTACAGTCTAGTCCCTCAATGGTGAGAAAATCCCCTTTCAAAGTTGCATTGCTCAAGCTACTCAACATGTTGAAGATAAGTTTAGAATGTGAAGAGAAAAACACAACTCCTTTGGATAAAAAGGAGTAGGTGCTGGCTGTAGTACTCTAACGTTAAGCCATGATAAGACCCATTTCTTAGAAATTAACAGGTACAGATGCCGCCAAAGTGTTTACGCCAAGACAAAGCGGTGGAGGATGTAATTAAGCTGCCAAAATATTTTGTCAAACAAACATGAGCATTGGTGGAAAATATTTTGTAAAATCCTCTCCCACACATGATGTAACATCAAATGCAAGGACTATGAGTTGTAGGTTTTTTGATGTATGAAGAACCATCGAACTTACATGTATGCATCCTTGGTTTTATAAGACCTAAATACAACATCAATATTTGGATGGTTAGTTTCAAAATTGACACATATCATGTAACTAGGATATTTCAAATGAGTTATATGATACTTAGGGGAATTCGTTATAAAAGATTTTTGTAAAGGCTTATAAAATTTTCCATTTTAAAGATGATAGTTACAAAAACCAAAACGAGTCAAGAAGGAGGATCTATATGTAATTTGAGGAAATTAGAAGGGTCCGAAATTTTGATCCCCATTAACTTTGACATAAGAGTGAGAATTGATCAAAGAAGGATCAATACAATTTTTCTCAATTATGAAGAAATTCATTGTTTGTGTGCATTTGAATTTTGTGTGTGATGCTTAGTGTTTATGTATAGTCTGTGAGCTTAGATAAATGCTTGGATATTACTTTGCTTTGTGAATTTGATATTTCATTGTGTTACATTCATCTTCTTTGGGATTGAGTGAAGTTTGAATTTAAATAGTTAATTCATCTGTTGCTAATATCTCAATCTTTGAGTTGTAGTATTGGTAACATTTATTTTTCAAATCCTGTTATCCGTGCATTCGGAATTGGTAGTTTGAGGACTTATTCTTGTCACATTTGTATCATGGCTATGAACAAATGTTAGTATTACCTTTACTACTTTATGGTTAAAAGTATATCCATCTTTTAAATTTCAAAAATCCAAAATTTTATCATACAAGGGAGTTGTACCTTAATTAAATTTCAGAGGAAGATCACCAATGAAATGGTGATCTCTCCAACTATTCGTTGTTTATTTATATTCATTCTAGGCAATAAAGAGTCATACTAATTTATTTTTCTAGAAGACAAATATGTCAACCAACATATTTTTGGTGACTCTACTAGGAACCCAAAGAAGAATTTGAAATGGTTGTCTTATTATGAAAAACTATGGTTTTGCAACATAATAATAAATTTCTTGTAGTACAATTGCATCTTGATTGGGTTCACACAAAACAAGAATATATCATCTCTCAATTGAATACCTTAGCTTGAAGGCATAGGAGGAATGTTGCAAAATACATGAGAGTGAATCTTGTTTTGAAAGAAGAAGAAGAATTGGTCCAACAACCAATAGCAGTGTTTGAAAGAGTAATAGAAAGATTTCCTAGGGTGATAATTGCAAGAAACCCACCCCTTTAGAAAAATCAAGGTTATAATTAAAATCAACCACAAAATCAAAACATACAACCAAGGAATTAATCTATGGAGAGGATTGAATAGAATGCAGTAAAAATATTTAAAAATTACCTCCTCTTGGATGGAGGTTGACAACTTTGTATCTAGAGATTTACACCAAAACATCTTTTGGGTAGAAGAATTCTAGTTTGCATTATGGATTTAATTTCACCTCAACCATGGGGGGCTTGTTTTGGGCAATTAGCTTTACCACAATATACAACCTTTCTTGCAAGAACAAGAAAGAATTTTCCAAATTTTGCTGGAGGGAACTCACAAGACCCAAATAATCACATTCAAGCATTTACTTTTGCATGTGGGGTCATAGGTATTTCTGAAGAAAATGTATTTGTGTGGCTATTTTTTGAATCTCTCATTGGGATAGCAACATTTTGGTTTCAGTATTTAGAAGACAAACGCAACACAAATTGGGTAATACTGAGAAACAAGTTCCTTGCAAGGTTCAAACCGACAGTCAATGTAGGTGCTCTTTTATGTTGATTTTTTGAATCCAAAAAGAAGAACATGAATATGAGGGATTTTATAGATTGATTTAACCGAATTTTGAGATGGATTCCTCATACCAACAAGTCTAGTCAATCAAACTTGTCCATCTTTATTGCAACACTACATCCAAAAATCCAGTTTCATTTAAAGCGAAATAAGGTATGCGATCTTGGCGTTGCAAAATAAGATGCCATCAAAATGGAGGATGATTTGCTTCCATCTGGATGGTTCGACCAAAGTCAGACTAGGGCATTGCTAAGTGAAGAATCTCTAAGGGGTTATCATAAGAAACTAGGAAAGGAAAAACTTTTTCCTTGTGCATCTGGATGTTTTGACCTCACATTCTTGTGTCAGGAAAATTCTTCAACCCAATGTAGTGTTGAAGGGAATGCTGAAGTATATGATATGCATTGTGAGGAAAAATAAGATAATTCTGATAGTTTGAGTGATGAAGAAGATTGTGTCTCTCACATACCACCAAGAAATCTATTGACATCATTCGCTTCAACAAGCCAAATTGGTAGAAAACCATTGGGTTATATGATCAATGAAGAAGATAGAGAAGATACTTCCTTTATACCCATGGAGTTTGAGGTATTCACCTTCGAAGATATTGATGAATCTGTAAAGAACATTACAACAACAACAAAAATCCAACAACAACTGGAAAAATTTGGAGATGAAGAACAAGTAGATAGATTGAGTAGGTTCAATGCATTGTACCTACCAATGAGTTCTTGTGAAACTTTCAAAATGAGATAACCCTTTTTTTGAAATCTTTGTTACTTCCAAATCAGATGATTTGAGTATGCTTATTTATTCCTCTCATATGACTTGAAACAAGATGAATTTAATTTCGAAATGAGCAACATGGAGATAGAAAGTGAACAAAAAGGTGGAAACAAAATGAATATTGATCAAGAAACTATAGGTTGTTACCTTAAAAGTGACCATCTTCATACTATGAATTGGTGCCTAAACATATTTGAAAATGATTTCCAATGTGGAGAGGGAGTCATTTTATCTTCATTATAGGCTATGGAGAAAATTGATGAACATGAAAATCTGAGTTTTTCATTAATGAAAAATGATGTAATAGTTGAATTAGTTGCCGAAGAGCATGCATATATTATGTTGACTAGTAATGAATTTGTATAAGCTGAAAAAAGTGGTGATAGAAGTGACTTTCAATCATCCCTAATGTAAATTATTTTAGATCGAAACCCATTTCAAGTGCATTCATCCTTTATTTTAATCAATGATGAATTTATTCAAGAATCCAGTTTGCTTGGTGCAACATACATGGATGTGATTGAAGATTGGAAATATTATATCTAGGAATTCATAGAAGTATATGATGGAAAATGGTTATTTGGTCATGAAATTCTATAAAGAGACTCCCTCTATAGAACAAGTCTCCTTCGGATTTGTACATTATTCCTAAGTCTGCAAGTACTACATGGGTATGCATTACTTTTTCGCAAAGGATCCTACTTCTCTCAGTTTGTCAATGGATTTGCATAGACACTCTTGAACCCCTTTTGAGGTAGGGTCTTCCTGCCATGTACATATTTGGGAAATTTTGTTGTGTTGTTAGTCTAGGTCCTTTTATGTTTTTGCCTCATTTTTGGCTTGATTAGGCTCCTTTCCTTTTATGATTATGACTCTATAGCCCAATGGATTTTTAAGCATTGATCTATGACTGAGATTCTGAATTCCTCACTTCATCCTTCACAGTCCTTGTCCCCTGTCAGAGCCGACTGTTGCCTTGAAATTAGTACATGATACAAAGAAGAGCCTAATTTGGTTTCTCCAATTTTTTTGGTTAAGTCTAAAGGTCCTCAAGTTTTCCCATATATCCTTTACACTACTTAACTTCCTAAGCTTCCCCCTGTACTTAGCCATTTTCCTAAAAATTGACCCTTGGAAGAAGTTTCAGAACCATTGTCAGGTTCCAACGCAGTTTTCATAACCACGTCGATCCCCAACGGGGTTCCCACAACCTATTGTATTCTTGACAAGTGAATAAATTTTCTTAAGGAGCGACATATCAATTGATTTTAAGAACCCTTTCAAAAATCATCAGGGTTTTCAAAACTTAAATTTTTTGAAGAAGCATGGACCTTCAAGAAAGAAAGCGGGAAAATAAGTAGTTAGTTGAAAAACAAGAAGATTTCCTCAACCTAATTGGACTTCGATGAGGTTCTCAAAATCTTGTCGGAACCCGATGCTTGTTCCACAACACGCTTTCAAACCCGTCATTTTTATGATCGAGATTTCTACTTGGTTAAAGGATGTGTTGTTGCTTTAAGAGAAAATAAAGATAATGTATTACAAAAGGAGGATCAATTAAAACCAAAAATTACCAAATGAAAACCAAATTTTGACACATGACAAGGGGCAATTAAACATAAAAATAGGCATATTATATTAACTAGAGAGCTACAGATACAAACTTTTCATGGGTAGAGGGATAAAATCAAGATGCAGATCCCCTCCACAACTTCCCGAATCCTCTCAATCTGCATGGGAGAAAAGAGATTCTCATAAAATTCTACATAATATGCAAAGGTTTCTATTACATTCCTCTCAAGCCCTCCGCGCATGAGGGTAATAGCTTGCTTAAATTCTTCGTTCTTGCTAGAGGTGGCAATATGTATGGCATTTCCAACCAAAATTTCATATGGATTCTCACTTAAGTTTCCCAAGGAAATCTAAACACTAGCTCTATACAATAACTTTACTAGCCTCTCAGTGGCCTTAGCGCCCCACTCAAATTTACAAGAAGTTCAGATTATGTTGTAGATGAACCACTCCAGAATTACAAAATTGTGGACATGGACTACACCAGAAAGTTCTATCCTACGATCCTCTTGATGACTCCTTCCTTGATGTTGTTCTTGATAATAAAATTCTCTTTTAGCTAGTCAGCCACCAACTGTTGTACACAACTACAATCTAGGTCCTCAATGGTGAGAAAATCCCCTTTAGAAGTCCCATCGCTTGAGTTTCTCAACATGTGGAAGATGAGTTTAGAATGTGAAGAGAAAAACACAACTCCTTTGGATAAAAAGGAGTAGGTGCCTACTATAGTACTCTGATGATAAGCCATGAGAAGACCCATTTATCAAAAATTAACAGGTAAGGACATTGCCAAAGTGTTTAAGCCAAGATAGAGCAATGAAGGATGTAATGAAGTCGCCAAAATATTTTTCGAACAAACATTGACATTGGTGGAAAATATTTTATAAAATCCTCTCCCACACATGATGTCACAACAAATGCGTAATCAAATGTAAAGACTATGAGTTACAAGTTTTCTAATGTAAGAAGATCCACTAGACTTACATGTATGCATCGTTGGTTCTTTGAGAACTAAATACAATGATAATATTGGATCATTAGTTTCAAAATTGACACATATCATGTAACTAGGATATTTCAAGTGAGTTATATGATACTTAGGGGAATTCGTTAGAAAATATTTTTGTAAAGGTTTATTAAATTTCCCATTTTAAAGATGGTAGTTACAAAAAATGAAATGACTCAAGAAGGAGGAGCTATAAATATGTAATTTGATGACATTAGAAGGGTCCAAAATTTAGATCCCCATTACACTTTGATGTAAGAGTGAGAATTGATCAAAGAAGGATCAATACAATTTTGCTCATTTATGAAGAAATTTATTATTTGTGTGCATTTGAAATTTGAGTGTGATACTTAGTGTTTATGTATAAGTTTGTAAGCTTAGATAAAGGCTTGGATATTACTTTTTTTTGTGAATACAATATTCCATTGTGTTACATTCATCTTCTTTAGGATTGAGCGAAGTTTAAATCTGAATAGTCAATTCATCGATTGGTGATATCTCAATCTTTGAGTTATAGTATTGGTAACATTTGTTTTTCAAATCCCATTATCCATGCATTCAAAATTGGTAGTTTGAGGACATATTCTTGCCACATTTGTATCATGGCTATGAACAAATGTTAGTTTTTCCTTTACTACTTTCTAGTTAAAAGTATATGCATCTTTTAAATTTTAAAAATCCAAATTTTTATCATGCAAGGGAGTTGTATCTTAATTAAAATTTAGAGGAAGATCACCAATGAAATGGTGATCTCTCCAATTGTTCATTGTTTATTTGTCTTCATTCTGGGCAATAAAGAGTCAATATTAATTTAATTTTCTAGAAGACAAATCTATCAACCAACACATGGGTTGGCCCAAGAGAAGACATCTCCATGCAATAAAAACCACCCTTTCAAGATATTTCTAAACATCATTGGCCATTAGATATAAAAAAGAACAATAATATAATTTTGCATTGCACAAGGTTGAGTTCAAAACATAGAGGATAATTCCACAATCACAAACTTGACGTAGACTTATGAATTTTAATTTTGAAAAATCATAGATTTAGTATAGATTTTGAGACATTCATTGATTGAGAGATCAATTTTATCTAAAATTATATTAGTTTGGTTCTAGAATATTCATCATCGATACACATTCTTTAGTCATAGAGCTAAGTACTCCTATCTACTACATTTACTTTCTTAAATAGCTATTGCAATTATCAAAACTATCATTGCTAGCTAGTCAATAATTAGTTTAAATTAATTTTGCTTATATGTATATTTAATTAGATTAGCCTAGACTATATTTAAGAGTTTTTTTCCTTTACTTTTTTGTGAGCCCATTCAATCTTCCATGACCTAGTTTTCTTTAGGTTTTTTATCATCAATTTTAGGGTTTTTTAGATTTACACCTTTCTGATATTCACATCTTATTTTGAGATCTAAAATCTCCTTATATATTCCTTTTCTTATTAGGGTTTTTGAGCTTTAATGTGATATTTTTTCTACTCTTTACCCTCCCCTAACAATCATATTGAGGTTTTTCTTTCATATTTGGTATATCAGAATATATTTTAATTTTAATTTAAAAGTTTCTTGAGCTTTATTTTTCTATATTTTGTTCATGCTATGAGTTACTTGAGATCTTGATCTTTCATTACAAAACAATTTTTTATCTAAACCCTAACATGGTCCAATTGTTAGATATGCTTACACTTACACTTTGGTTTATGTATTATTCCTATGTATTTCACTATGTTTCACGTCTCCTTAATTATGAGGTAACCACATCCATTTAAGGAATAGATTTTGAGTGGTACACACCGTTGTGGTATATATTAGTGCATTGATATATTGAAGCAATATGAAATTATGATTGTCACTTTTGTTTGTTTCTCTTCATCCTTATCTTTCATGATCCTTTGTGTTTTTTTTTTAACACTAAGCCAACGAGAATGAAGTCTATTTTGATGCTCATAATGAGAATAGTGAATATTATAATCATGATGCTTATTTGAATAATCGAAACTTTACAAATGAATTCATTTGTATGATAAGAAAATTCTAAACAACTAGTAGATATGTTTCATGATTTTTCCATCAATAATTTCTATATGGATAAAAGAATTTGCAAGCAATTCGGGCTAAGATTACTTCATGTATTGTGACTAATGCATCTACTTTCATACATACTTATACCATAAAGCCATCTTATATCACCAACACTACTAATCCCCATAGTACCATGGTTACTAGTCTTCCACCATTTAGTACCTATTCCTTTTATAATTATGCTTTCCTCAATGGTTTAGCTCTTAGTTATACTCCTAAGATACCCAACGCATCTCCATGTCTCTTTCATCCACCACTACCCCACTTAGCCAAGCCACTTCTATACCTAATACTACATCCCATACCCTAAATTCCTTTTATCATCTCTCTTCTTCATTTCCATTATCTCAAGTCATTACTTCATCCACCTCTCTTACTCTCATACCTATACCCACACACACCATAGTGGTTCTAAATCTTCACGAGTCACCGTTTTATCCCCCACCCTATATGCACTATTTCAAAAACTGATCAAATAGAAAAGAGAGTGGATGCAAAACAAAATGGATAATAAATTGATGAATTTAAGGGTGTTAGACATGCACCATATTATGTTATGACCCTTACCCTATAATGTGTATTGGGTTATGAGTAGTCGGCTTGTGACTACCTTAACTCTTAAATAAGTCACCTAATTATTATTATAATCATATATAGGTATTTAGGTCATCCTATGAGTTATAATTAAGTATCTAAGTTGGTCGAGATGGTAGCCAAGGAATAATTATGGTATATATAGGAGGTATAGGTTAGTTATTATCATCATATTATGAATTGTGTTTTCATTGGAGATATTTAGAGGCTTGTCCCCTCGAAGTGGCTTGTTATTCTTTGTTAGTTTCCAATATTTGCAACATATTTCTTATCATATTCTTCTATTGTGCAAGTTATTTCTTAATAAGTGGTATTAGAGCATGATCTTGGCATCGTGACGACAAGGGATTTTATTTTATTTTTGAGGTCATTTTTGTGACACATATATCCCATATTTTGATGAATTTTTGTTTGATTTTTAAAGAGTTTTTGAAGAGTATATTAAAAAAGCTACACTCCAAATTTCAAAAGGAATTGGAGCAAAATTGAGCGATTTATTGTAAATTAGAGTTTTTTCCCAAGTTATTTGGAAAGTGCATATCTTCCAAATCATGATTAATTTTTTTTTGATCTTTGGGTTTTGTTAGTAATAATAGAGGAGTCTACAGTAAAAGAAATTAGAGTAATTAGAGAATAATTAATCGACTCATTACAAAATTAGGGTTTCCAAAACATTCTCTCTCAAGGTTGAACACTAGCTAATTTCTTGAAAAATGTTCTAGGAAAGTGAGATCTCTACCTTGGTAAGTTATAATAAATTTTTTAGATCATTTGGATTTCATTTGTGCGATTTATTTCCAAATTATTTTTCTAGAAATTCTTCATAAAAAGTAGCAAAAAAAGAAGAGGACAAGAACACAAACAAGTAGGAAAAAAATAACAAGAGAAAGAAAAAGAATAGGAGAAAGAAAAAGAACAAGAACAAGAAGAAAAACAAGATCAAGAGCAAGAGCAAGAGGAAGAAAAAGAACAAGAGCAAGAACAAGTACAATGACAATAAATTGTAGTATAAGAAGAAGAATTAGAGAAAGTAGATGGAAAAGAATAAAAAAGAAAATAAAAAGAAGATAAAGATGAAGATTTTATGCATTGAGGATAATGCTTTTGTAAAGAGGGGGTAATGTTACGACCCTTAGCCTATAGTGTGTATTGGGTTATGGGTAGTTGACTTATGACTACCTTAATTTTGAAATACGTTACCTAATTATTATTATAATCATATATATGTATTTAGGTCATCCTACGAGTTATAATTAATTATCTAAGTCGGCCCAAGTGGTATCCAAGGCATAAGTATAGTATATATATGAGCTATAGGTTAGTTATTATCATCATGTTGAGTATTGAGTTCTTATTGAAGAATTTTGGAGGTATCCCCCTCAAAGTGGATTAGGAGGTTGCCCCTCGAAGTGGCATATTATTATCAATTATTTGCAACATATTTCATATTATATCTTCTATTGTGTAAGTTATTTCATAGTAACACATCATCTTTTGATATTGTGACATATCCATTACTATTTCTAACATTTATGTTTCTCCAATATTGATATAATTTTTCTAGCATAATAAAAACAACATAACTCATGTCTAATTAATAAATGAAAGTTGAATTCCTAATATTTTTTGAAATATAAAAAAATTATAAGCACTAAACAAACACATCAAATTATCCCGGTTTTGTCTTTAGGAAACCCTCCATGATAGTCTTAAGGCTATATAATATTTTGAAGAGAAAACTAAATAAAATTTCTAGTAAGAAGTTTCAATTGGGACCTAATTTATTATTGGATCAAATACAAATATATAGTGATATTAAAATATCAATGTGCAATGAAAATTTATACTTCTACTCTTTTATTCTAGTTGTGATGCCCTTAATGCACTAAAAACTATGTTCACAAATGTTTATGGGGGGAAACTCTATTAAGTATATGAAACTCATACCAACATTCCTAGATGCACTAAAAACTATGTTTACAAATGGTTGGGGGGGGAACTATATTAAGTATATGAAACTCATACCAACATTCCTAGCTAGATTTTACATTGAAAAAAAAGAAGAATAACTTTAAATTGAATAGGACCTTAATCAAATTTTAAATCCTGTGGCTTAATTCCTTCCAAACAAAATATCTAGGTTCTTTCTTTTCTCTAATCATTTCAATAATAGTAGCAACCTCAACTTATACATTTATTCAAGGTTAGGCATATATGAAAAAATAAAAGTGTGCATAAAATATATGAATTGTTTGCCATATCTACAAAAACTAAGGGGTCTTTTCAAGGGAGTGAATGTAGTAGAGAATGGCCAAAATACGAAAATGTGAACCTTCTTCTTATTCACCTACATGCTTTGAGACATAATGACAGAATTAGATCTTAGTGACCCCATACTCAAATTTATATTCCTTTACAATTAGAGCCCACTTCTCTGGAGTTCTAATGATCAGATTTAGGTGTTTCATATAATTCTTAGATATACTTTTCAACACATAGAAATATCATAAAAACCTACCAAAACAAATTGTCTTGATTGAGTATTGAATACTTGTCCGTTCCTAAAACTATATGACCTATCCAAAATTATTTTATCGATAATAATTTTTTGGTTTAAATCTTTAACGAAAACCAACCAAAACCTAAAAATTACCCTTTTGCCTTTACAAAACAATATGTAATCCTACTATAACAAACTAGTTTTCTCCTTCATTATCTTTTCATTCATTGATACCCTAATTCAAATCAAATTTACAGAAGTGTGAAATAAGATGAAAAATATTTATTGTATAAATTATGCATGTAATACATTGATGCAAAATTCTCCTTCATATTTATACTTTGATAGTAAGCACCAAAATTGTCGAACATTCCACAATGATGTAGAATAACTTCCAGGGATTGTATTGTTATATTCAAGTATTGAATACATTATATTTATTGTGAAAATAACTATTGTAACCACACAACAATGAACTCAAAGGTACAATACCAAATCCTAAACATGAATTACATAATATTATATTAAATGATTCTAAAATAACAAACAAAAACTATTACAATAGTGACTATAACTTATAAATACAATGCTTAATCCCCTATATCAAATAAACCCTAAAACTATTACAACCCCTATATAAAAATAACCCTAATTGAAAGTATAGTGCACAAACCCTATATAAAATGGTTCATGAATACATTAAATTTTTTAAAATAATGGTAGAAATTACACATGAAAGTACACTCAAAGATGCTACAAATACCATAGACACAATCATCTAAATCTTGCATGCTCAACCCACAACAAAAAATCATATGAATTCAATGTAGCAATAGTTTGTGACCATTGGGGATTTCTCATGACCTTTAGTGAAATCATGTGAGAAAAAAATTGGTTTCATCCTCTACCTTGTGAAACCAAAAGGGTTTTTTTTTCCCTTAGCTTCCTATTAATTTGAGGGTCTTTGTCCTTAGATATGATTTTCTAAACACTAATGCTCAAAATGATGGTAGCTAAGGTTTCGATTTGGAGAATAGTTCATCCTTATGTAGACATATACCTCCTATTGATATCCTTAAAATTGATGATTGATGAGATATATCGCTAGAATAACAACTTAGAACTATGTATGGATCATGGCTAGTATCAAATATAAACACCACATTAATAGCATCGAAGGAACAAGTGATTGGTTGTGGTGTGTTAGCAATGGCTCTCTTTTGACACTTCATTTCAATTGATTGAATTAATCATCCTTATTTATCATTTGCTTTTAGTTGCATGTGAATCTATGACAAGGAAATTTGACTATGGTTTTAGGTGGTAAAATCCCCTTTTGTATTAGTTGCATCATCAAAATGTCCACTAGTGGAACTCTTGGTCATGTAAGTTTAGGTAAGAATGAATAGTACAAAAAGGTGGAAGTGTTGGAGTTTGATGTTTGGGGATATCACTTAACTCTTATATAATGCATGCGTAGAGACAAGAGTTTTTTGAAAAAATAAATTGAAGATATAAATGTGTGTATAGAAATCTTAAACACAAGGCCATATTTAGAAGCAACAACTATGCAATAAAGTGGAAAACATACACATACCTAGTTTGATGAAATAAATAAATAGTAGAAATCTTACTTTGAATGAGGGTAACATCCTTAGATGAAGCCACATGATCCACAAGGTTGAGATTGAAAGTGGAAACATATTTGGAGTAATAACCTCTATATTATTATTTCTAAATTCAAAGTTTGTCTCCATAAACTTGTAAGTAACTTGTATTTGAAGGAATGGCAGTGTGAAAGTCTAGTAGAAAATTTAAGATTGGTAAGGAGGAGGTTGTATTGAAGGTTAGGGTTTTGTGTCTAAGTCTATTTGGCCTTGGTGACATATTGGAGACATGCACAAATTGTCCCATATAGATTCTTAACAAGATAGTATTGATGCATATTTGAATTATATGCTTTGATGTGGTGTAGTAATAATGAGTGCTCATGTAGTTATTTAAAGCCTCTCCTAGCATCCCATAAGCAAAGAAGAAATCCCAAAAATCATTGTATTATATTTTAATTGTCCCCTTTATTATATTTATCTTGTACCCGGTGAGTTTATTATTGTGTTTTTTCTTGAGAGTTGAGCATAACAATCCACAATGTTAATCTAGTCATGCTCATAATAGAGGGAGAAGAAAGAAGAGGAGCCAAGTCTAGTCTTGATTGTATGAAACACATACTTGAGAAAAACCATGTTGTTATCCTTATTTAATATCATGTTGGTCCATCCATATGAATTCTAATCCCATACTCTCATTTCCACATCTCTCTACAAATAATAACACCATCAAGATCTTAATTTTCTCATTGTAAAGAGAGGTGTATGTGTCTATGTCCATTTTATCAATACTAATCACAACTTAGCCAATTACATTTCTACCATCATTCCCATTCTCTTTCCTCTCAATCCAATTTAAATTTCTTGTAGACACTGAAAAATGTCCTAAGTCTACGAGCGTCATTTTTCTTGGTCGTCGTCCTTCGATAATTGAATAATTTTAATTATTCAATTATGTTTGATCATATTCCTCTATTAATTATTTAATTAATTCACCTTCTCATATCTATTCTATCCCGATCAATTAAAATTATTTAATTGTGTCGCTAATATACCCCTTTCTTCAATAATTAAATAAATAATTATTTATTTAATTATTTCTCTTTCATCTATAGTTAGATAATAATAATAATTATTTGACCTTTTATTCTTATATAATTAAATAATTTTTGAAATTATTTAATTATGTGTCATTCCTCTCTTTTGAATAAATAATTCAAATTAATTATCCATGACTAATTTCCATCTCTCTCCATTTAATTAAATTGATTAATTTAATTAAATCTCCTTTTTATTTTCTCCAAATAAATAATTTGAATAAATAATTTATTTGTCACTTGTCCTTTTCCTCCATTTTTGAATAAATAATTTAAAGTAAATTATTTATGCACCTCCTCTGCTCAAAGATGCCCTATCATTAACCCCTGTCATAGCCTTCATTGTTGTCATAGCCGTCAGGCATCATAGCCATCGACGTCATAACTGTCATAGCTCCTTCTATGAATGGCATATTCTTGTTGCATCAATTTTGGACCATTGATCTTAGCATCTTTCTGGAGGCTTGATCTCAACCATCTATTTCATAACCTCCCTCTCATGCATCCTCATCCATTGATCTTGGAATCCTTCTAGAGGATTAATCTGGACTGTCCATTTGTATGGTTGTCTAGAAAAGCAACCTTCCTCTTTCATTTTCAACTTAACAACTAATTGTCTCCAACTTTCTACTTACCATTTTGCAAGTATTTGAACATGTGAAGCAACAAATTTGAGGACAAATATTGCAAAAAGGAGAAATAGGAGAGCAAGGGAAGTGATTCATGATTCAAGATTCAAGCATGGGGAGTGTTTTGATTTCATGTTCTTATTTTCTCATGCTTTCATTGTTTTCTCTTGTTTAAGTGTGGTTAATAGTCTAGAGGTGTTGGTTGTCACTATTCTAGGCTAAGAACTCAGAAACCCCATCTTACATTGGTGAATCCGACAGGAACATCATTTTTTTGCAAATTTTTCATATGAATTTTGCTTTTTTGTTGCATATTTTAGGTACGGAACGACACAACTGTTAAGTGCAACAACACATTTTCCAGGAAGTGACACATTTGACAAACGTAGTGACACACTCGTCTAGAAATGATGCATCTACAGAAGACATCCATGGGCGGGGAATTTGAATTCAAAAGTGCAACACAATTGACCTCGTGTGATGCAACGCAATGACACAACTGATGAAAGAAATGACACATTTGTCTGCTAGGTATAAATTTCTAGTTTTAGCATCTTTTTATTTTTCTTTTGGTTTGTGAACGTAGAATAGAGTTTTTGGGTTACTGATTTTCTGTTTGCAACGTGTGGCATTAAAGTGGAGCTCCCAAAACTGATTCTTTTGAAGCAACAAAAAAATTGAGCTCTTAGTTTAGTTTCCTTTAAGTTCTCTAGTTTAGTTTCATTTCTTTATTTTCTAGTTTGGTTTAGTTGTTAGCTTTTGGATTTCTAGTCTAGCTTTAATATTTTGTGCTAATAGGGTTTTGTAGCTTTCTCGTTGGTCCAAGATCATTTTGTGAAACTACTAATACATGGTTTTGTAGGTTCAAATGTCCAAGGCTTTATTTTGAAACCACAATCTTGTTTGTTTTAGATTAGATAACACTTCATTTGGTGCTCTAAAACGAACGATTGTCTATCTCACATAGATTTAATTAGAGGGTAAATAAACCACATGTCTTATTGTTTGAAGGATGGTAGGTATTATGCTCTCACCTTGTGCAAACTCAGTGATAAAAAATCCAGACCCATCTGTTTTTGTGTTTATACCTTAGAGGGGCTTGCCTCACAAGAGGGAATGACTCCAACAGGTTTTTTGCTAAGGTTGATATATAAAAGGATGTGACTAAACTACTAAGTCCTCATGGTATGTTGGTCTTAGCTGTGCAGTTTCATTCGAAACAAGGTACCTACCTTTTTTTTTAAAGGTATAAGAGCCCCTAGTAGAGTGATTAAAGCCTTAAGTGGCTTGTTGTACGCCTGCGAGGTGCCATATCCCTGAGTATTTACTAGAACCCTCTTATTTTTAGAAGCCTAGCCCTTTGACCGTTTCTTGGTATGGTGTAGGGTACAATAACATGTGTGAAGTTACTCACTACCAACTCCCTTGCGTAGAGATAGCAGTTCCCGAGAAGTGACTACTCGGGAATCAGAAGTTGGTGTGCCTATAGAAGTGAGTGTCGTGGAGGGGAGCCGGTGCCACCAAAATTCTAAGCTATCCGCTCGCGAGAAGGAGAGGTGTTCAACACTGATCCAGGGTATTTCAGTGGGCCTATACCAAGTATAGAAACCCTTTCCAACTAGGATTGTACTTGTTTTCTCAAAAACCAAAAAATTTCACATCAAACTAGACCAAAACAAAGTGCTTGATACTGTCTGCTATGTTTTCTAGTCATATCTCATTAGAAACAGTCAAAAACTTGGACCAAAAACATTGCAAAATATCAAAACTGTCCAAAACAACATTCTAGAACCACAACTGTCAGACACAGACCCACAACTATTATTGTGAGCCGCAACTGTAAGTTGGAAAACCACAATTGTCTACCTGAACCATACTTGTTGAAAATAGAGCCACATTTGACAACCTAAATCACAACTGTGCGATGGATCTGCTGAAAACTGAACTGCAATTGTGTGCTGAACAATTTTTTTCAAAATCTGTGTACAAACTCTGATCAAAATAAATCTATAGTGACCTCTGTATGATGAACAAGAGATTTACAAGTTTTACCACCTCATTCTAGCATTTCCATTAGGGATACAATGCATTATAGTTTACCTCTGTCCATCCTTTGCATTGCATCAACCAAACTTTGATCCTTAGGTTGCATTTAGGCTTTCAGATTTTGAACATAGGAACACCTTTGAGCTTTTGGAAAATTCTTGGTCACATACTTTATTTTTCATTGACTATTATCCTCCATTTATCAAAACCTTGACATTATCACCCTTATCATGTTTGAGTCTTAAGCTTTTGTCATAGCCTTAGCTCAAACCTTTTCAAAATCATCTCCTTGAATGGTCAATGACACTTAGAATTGTTGCCTTGGGTTCATACTAGGCCCATTGTCATCCTTTGTTCAGGATTCCTTTGCATCTAGATTACATCCTTATCCCAAACATTTCACCTTTACCTTAGCATCATATCAATTAGTCTATCCTTCATTGTCCTTGCATTCTCATACCTCAAAAATACCAAAAAAAAGTTTATCTTCATCTTAACCTTAGTTTTATTATTATCTTAATCTTCAATTAACACCATTTAGTAACTTTATCATCATCCTTAATCATTAGCATCCTTTAGTATCTATTAGCTTTATCCTCATCTTGCACTAGCCTCATTTATCCTTATACTCAAGAAAATACAAAACATTAGTTTAGTTCATCACCATCTTGCATTATCCCCCAACTCGCAAAAGTCTCGTATGGTTGAAACAAGGTCCCAAACCAAAAGAAAGAACATGGAGTTTTCAAGAAACCCTTTTCATGACACTACCCTTGGAACAAATTCAAATCATTCTACACCTCCAAGAGACACACCACCAAGACACCAAACATGGAAAAATGTGAGCCAAGAAGAGCCCAATAGACAATTGACCCAAGAAGAGATTCAAGAAGCTTATAGTGACCCACAAATTTTAAACATGATTGATCAACTTGTTAGTGTAGAACCAAAAAATACTTTTACACGCTAGCTAAAAAGGGGGAAAATTTACCTCAAGGTTTTGACATATCAACCATTGTGGAGAAAGAAACCGAAAATCCATTTGCATTTGGTATGCCCTCATCACAACAAACGTCAAACATACCTCTTGGGACGACTACACACATGACTACCACCACTACACATATCCCAAACATCCCAACATTTGGAAACAAGGAAGCCAACACCATTACACAAGGACAAAGTTTCACAAATACCATGGGAAAGACCTTCACAAACCCCCATTTCCAACATACTAATCAAGGTGCCATATCACAAGGTCACACACCTTTGATCCAAAATACAAACCAAGGTCCTAAGTCCACACCACAAAATATCAATCGAGGTTCCACATCACAAGGTCCTACCCCCTTGACCCAAAATGCAAACCAAGGTCCTAAACCTACACTTCGCAACACAAGTCAAGGTTCCTTATTCCAATTTCAAAGTGCCCCTTCATCAAGTCAAAACCCGCCAACTAATCTAGAAGGGTTCACATTGTCTCACGAAGAACCCCAAATCAAAATGCAAATCAAGGACCAATCCCATCACTCCAAAACACTAATCAAGAGGCTCTTCCATCATTCAAAAATCCTACCCAAGCAACCTTTACTTCATTTCAAAATACCAACCAAGGACCCACACTTTCAAATTCCAATCAAGGGTCCCTTCCCTCATTCCAAAACTTTACTCAAGGACCTCAACCTACATGTCAAAATATCAACCAAGGACCTACACCTTCACTTAAAAATTTCAATCAAGGAACCATTCCTTGATTTCAAAACATCAACCAAGGGAACATTCCTTCACATCAAAACATCAATCAAGGGCCTACACCTTCATATAAAAACATTAACCAAGGATCCACACCCTTGCAAATCAAGGACTGAATTTTCAAAATCAAAACATGGATCAAGGGTCCACACCTAAATTCCAAAACGCCATACCAAATGCCAACATGACCTTTGGCACAAACCTAAATGCCAAGTTCATTCCAAACCCAAGAAACACACATCCATATGACAACCAAGGTCTTATGTCCCAAAGCATCAATCCCAATTCAAATCCAACATATGACCTTAACACCAACATCATGACACCCAACCAAAGCAATGCAACACCATCTCTTGTAGACCTTTTGATACAACATATGCAGTCCCTTGAACAACATATGACAAACATGCAATTGGGAACCAACAAGAAAACCTATTATGTGGAGGAACTGTGCCCCTTTCCATTTGATCAAAACCTATACATGCCACCCTTTCCCCCACATCTCACAATACCACCTTTTCCTAAATATAAGGGGACAAGGGATCTTGTAGAACACATTCAAGAATTCAACACATCATGCATGGAAGTCGCATATGACCCTACCTATTTGATGAGGTTATTCCTGTGAAGTCTCATAGGAGCAGCCTTAGATTGGTTCTCACACCTTCCACAAGGAATCAAAACATGGGGTGAACTAGCCAAAAAATTCATCGATCATTTTTCCTTCAACATTAAAAATGATGTCATCCTTGTAATATTGAGTACGATCAAACAAGAGGAAGGGAAATCACTTACCTCATTCTACCAAAGATGGTAGGGCTTGGTTAGAAAATTCCCTTGTCACATTCCTGAAAGATAACTTGTCACCATGTTTGTAGAAAACCTTATCAGGGAGTTGATGAGTCGAGTTCAAATCCAATGTTGCACAACCTTTGAAGAGATTCTTGAGAAAGGCATCCTTATTGAGAAATTCCTTATTACTAGAGGACTGGTAAAGATAAAAAAGACAATCTAAAACCCAACAATGACAAAAGCAAATACTGGTCCCGAAACAAAAATGTCACAAATGATGGAGTTGTTGATGCCAAATTGATAACCAAAGGACCAATCATTCAACTTAAAGGCCCTTCTTCATCAAACACATCCAGTACACTAAATACCAAAACAAAAAATCAAATCCAAACGCTAAACACTGTCCAAAACAACCAACAAAGAAGAGGTCCCCCTAGTGTCAAGAGAACATACATCCCCTTGGGTGAACCTATTGAATTAGTCCTCAAATGAATTTTTCAATCTAATGTCATCACATTGTTAGACACCAAGAATTATGAACCTTCCTTGATCAAACCTGATTGGTGGAAATATGATGAATACTATGAATGCCACCATACTAAAGGACACAAAACATCTAGATGTTGGACACTCAAGAACATCATTCAAGAAATTATTGAGGATCAAACCATTTTAGTTGATAATTCACAAGGAAAAACCAATGCTAATCATACCATATTCAAGACCCCTTTGCAAGACCATGATAAAGGAAAAGCCTCTAGTTCAGGGAATAACAATGCCAATTATGCAACTGTCAAACATTATTACAACACTATCATCCTTAGTGTGAGGCCCTTTGATGATTGCATTACCACTATAACCATAAAAAATCCAAAATTAGATTGTGTTGTTGCCACCTATAGAACCGAGATAACTATTCCAGGTCCATCCACAAATCCTCAACTAAAGGGTTAATATAGATCAGCTAGGGAAAACTCTTGCGAAGCTAGGGAAAAATCTTGCGCAAATTTCAATCTTAGAGATCCTTCGTATCTCACCACAACATAGAGCCATCCTTGATAAGGCCTTGCAAGAAGCCTCCATACTCTGAGAATTGTATTGACCAAACCAAGAAAATCGTAATCAAAGCTTATGATGATGTTGAACGTTCCTTTGATGGTGTAATTTCACTCCTAGTGAGAGTTGGCCCAACAATATAGGACACAATATTTCATGTCTTGGATCTAGATTTACATTACAATCTCCTCCTTGGCTGCCCATGGATTCATGCCATGAGGTCTATTCCATCCGCCTACCATCAATGCCTCAAAATCCCACATAATCACACTGAAATCACCATTCCAAGTGACCCTGATCCTTTCCAATATTGTTCCAACCTCAAAGGAACTGCTGAGCATCAAGTACCCATTAATCGAGAGGCCTCAGCTTCCACTTCATCCACCACTCCATCTCACTACATTGATCCATCCACTCTTGTCAAATCACCTAACTCATTCATCACACCTTCCATGCCCAAGATCTAGATCCAAGACAAAGGATGTGGAGAATACGATATGAAGAGTCTCTTTTTCATCGACAAGTTACCCAAGTCACCAAAGTCATATGGAAAACCACATCCTATGCAACCCAAAGTTGTCATCCGCAATCCTCCTACCACCTTTACTAGATGGGGGGAACTTGATAAAGAATCTCTAGATGACCACATTCTTACATGCCTATACAAAGAAGAGGACATTGAACCTAAGAAATTGCCAATTGAACACTATCCAAAGGGGTTCCAAATAATGAAACAACATGGGTATGATGGACACAGTGCCTTGGTCTAAAAAAGAAGGGAATGTTGGAACCTCTACAACCTCCTAAGTTAATAAGTCATCAAGAGCTAGGGTTTGTTTCGGTAAAAGTGACTATCCGAGGTATCAGGTCACCTTTGAGTGTGGTTGCTAGTGCTTCAAATGAGAGTGAGACATATGAAGGCCCTTGGGGTTGTGATGTCGATTCCAATGAATATGAATGGGATTCCCTATCCTCCACCACTTTCATGGACCTTGATAAACTATTTGGGGAATTTGACCAAATGCTTACCCTTGATTCTTCATGAAGCCCACCAAGTACCCGTCTAAAAATTTCTTTGACTAAGGAAGAATGGCTCCAACACTACTTTTGGAAATCCATTGATCTAGCCTCTTAGAAGCCTGATGAGTCCAGTTCCATCTTTACCATGTTTTCCTACACAATGACCCTTGACAATACCGATGGTGGCATACCTCTTGTCTACCCTCAACTTATAGATTGGGACCAACAAGGACCACCAAGTTTGGACACTTTCATAAACTACAAAGCCATTGTTGAGTTCATGGGAGTTCATGACGAAATACCGAGTGGGGATCATAAAGTTGGATTTTCCATATAACTCAATTATGCTACATAATTTGGTGAGGTTGTACTATCCTCTAGTTGCAAAAGTGAAAATGAAAAAAGTAAAAATAAAAATAATAGGTCTTTAGGTGAAAACTGAAAGGCACCTGTTGACCGCAAAAAAGTAAAAATAAAGGACGTATGCGAAGGTGAAAACCTCTTAGAGGCACCCGAGGATGGAGGACAAGATTGTCTCCCAATAGACCAAGAGAGAACACTGTTTCTTATAGAAGAAATAGAGGAAGTCAAAATTGGAACATCATATAACTCTAGAATAATATAGTTAGCAGTATCTTTGACCCCTGAGGAAAATTCTACGTTCATAGCATTCTTCTCAGAAAGACAAGTCAAATTTGCATGGTCATATGCCGACATGCCTGGACCGAATCCTGAATTGGTTCTAATCACTTACCACTGCTACCAAATGCCAAGCCATTCAAACAGAAGTTAAGAAAAATGCACCCCTAGATATCACTCCTTGTCAAGGTAGAACTCAAGAAACTCTTGGACATTAGATTCATTCACCTGATCAATTATGTAGAATGGATATCAAATCTAGTTCTTGCCACAAAACCAAATGGTCAAATCAGAGTTTGCACGAATTTCTGAGACCTTTATAAAGCTTGTCCCAAAGATGAATTTACTTTGTGAAACATTGACATCATAGTAGATTTAACTATTGGAGATGAAATGCTATCACTAATGGATGAATTCTCAGGTTAAAATCATATTAGAATCGCCACTGAAGATTAACCAAAGACAAATTTCACATGCGTTTGGGGAACTTTCTATTGGAATGTCCTGCCATTTGGATTGAAAAATGTAAAATCCACCTATAAAAGAGCCATGACTACAATATTTCATGACTATATGCATGTCCTTATGGAAGATTATGTGGGTGAAATTCTCTCCAAATCTCTAGAACGAAGTGGACACTTGGTAGTATTGGATAAGATTTTCACCTGACTTGAAAAATATCAACTCAGATTAAATCCATAGAAATGTGTTTTTTGGGTCCAATCAGGAAAATTCCTAGGATATATAGTCTCTCATAGAGGAATAAAAGTTGATGCCACCAAAGTAAAGCGATCTTAGATATGCCACCACCAACCAATATCAATCAGTTAAGGACATTACAAGGAAGAATACAATCAATCTGCAGGTTCATTGCTCAACTAGCAGACATGACCCATCCATTCCAACATCTGCTAAGAAAAGGCATTCCCTTCAATTGGATTGACAAGTTTCAAGAAGCATTTGATCAAATCAAGAAATATTTATTGACTCCACCAATCCTTATGCCACCAATTTTCGAAAGACATCTAATACTATATGTGACAACTACTACATCAACACTGGGGGCACTTTTAACACAAAATAACAATGATGCCAAGGATAGGGCAATATACTATATTAGTCGTACTTTAGTCGAGTATGAGCTAAACTATAGTCCTATTGAGCAAGCATGTCTAACAGTGGTATTCATGGCACATAAATTGAGACACTACATGCTAAATCACAAAACAAAGTTGATTTCCAAATTGATCCTTTGAAGTATCTTCTCAACAAAGCAACATTGACAAGGAGGCTAGCTAAATGGATCATGATTCTAAGTGAATATGACATTGAGTATGTTGACCGCAAGGAAATAAAGGGACAAGTAATAGCTAACCAACTCACAGATGCACCATTAAAAGCAGACCATCCTTTGATATTTGATTTCCTAGATGAATCAATCCTTGTCATAGACACACCAAAAATATGGAAGCTATACTTTGATGGATCTTATGCAAGTCATGGATTAGGAGCTGGTATTTTATTTATCACGCCTCAAGGAGACCCCATTCCAAAGTCATTTCGAATAGCATTCCCATGCACAAAAAAACATGACCAAATATGAAGTGTTATTGATAGGACTCCAAATGGCAATAAATTAGAAAATTAAGGACCATCAAGTCTATGGTGACTCTCAATTAGTGATAAAGAAATTTAATGATGACTATGACACCAAGGATGAGAAATTGATGCCCTACAAGCGCATGGTAGACAACTTTAGACTATACTTTGATAATATTTCTTTTGAACAGATACTGAGAATATAGAACAAAGTAGTTGACGCGATGGCTACAATTGGATCTCGCTTGGAAATTCCCAACAATGCCTCACAATATGAGTTCTTGGTGGAACAACTATTGATCCCCACATTCGACGTCCCTGAAACTGAACTTGTGTGTGAACTTGTTGGTCTTGAATCTCCTTGGTATAAAGACATCTATGCCTATTTGCATGACCAAAGTATCCCTCTTGACTTTTCCCCTAACCAATGAAACACTTTTATCTGACAAGCATCCAAATATGCCATCATCAGAGACACTCTTTACAATCACAACCTAGATAGTATACTCCTTTGATGTCTCGACTCAAATGAAGCATAAACAACATTACAAGAGGTAAACCAGGGTATATGTGGAGCTCACTCTACTGGTCCAACCTTAGCTAAAAATCTCATGAGAACGGGATATTATTGGCCTATGATGGAACATGATGCTTATCACTTTGTAAAGAAATGCCACCAGTGTCAAATTCATGGAGATCTTATACATGCACCAGCTCAGGAACTTTAGCCGCTTACATTGCCTTGTCCATTTTCTCAGTGGGGACTCGACCTCATAGGAAAAATCCATCCCACCTCTTCTAATAGACGCAAGTTTATCCTTGTCGCTACTAAGTATTTCACAAAATGGATTGAAGCCATCCCATTGAATTACATGACTGGAAAGAAAATAGCCAAGTTCATCCTAAATTATATCATTTGTCGCTATGGTATTCCATAGTCTATTGTCACTAATAATGGTCGCCCTTTCAAAAATCCAGATGTCCATGAGCTTTGTGACAAATTCCATATCCAACATCATTTTTCTACTCCATATTACCCCCAAGGAAATGGCCATGCTGAGGCATCTAATAAGACCATCCTAATTTTTTTAAAGAAGACTGTCAATGATGTTGGCCACGACTGGCACCTACAACTCAACCTTGCTTTATGGGCTTATTGTACCAGTGTTCGCACTCCTATAGGAGCCACCCCATACTCCCTTTTCTTTGGTTCTAAAGCAATACTTCCTATAGAGGTCGAGTTACCCTCCCTACGAGTCTCCATGCAAGGCTTGATTGATCAAGAAGAATATCATGTGTCCCATCTGCATGAGCTAGAGTTACTGGATGACAAGAGATATAATGCTTTGACACATCTACAAGCATACCAGAATCACCTCCGCCACAACTATAATAAAAAGGTCTGACCCAAATTTTTTGACATTGGTGACTTAGTCCTGAAAGAAAATCCAAAAAATTAATAGAACGAGAAAACCTAGAAAGTTTGAGCCTAAGTGGTTGGGCCCTTATATCATTATAGCATCATATGGATTAGGTGCTTATCAAATTTCTACTCCTGAAGGAGAACCATTTTCTGAACCTATCAATAGCATGCACCTTCATAACTATTACACTTGATTCTTAAAATATCCCCTTAGAAAATTAAAAAAAATGGAAAAATAAAAAAAATGGCCACCTTGATGAAAACCTGGCAAACAGGCATCTTGGTGACAACAAAATAATAAAAAAAATGGAAAAAATAAAAAAAAATAGTAAAGAGAAATAATTCATCCAAAAGTGAAAACCACTTTGGTGGCGTTTTGGATAAGTACCATGGTGAAAACCTAGCAAACATGTGCCATTTGTAGTCAGTCTATGCTTCTCCTGTCTACTATCACTCTATCCAGTCTTCACCCTTTCCACCCATCCATTCACACATGACACTTATTCATAATAGGACCTTGTCATCCTTCTCATGGCCTAAGAACCACTGAAATTTAGTATCCTTGTCGTCTCGATCATCCCTCACATTTGCTTACTACTTCCCCTCGTGCACAATAAATTGGTCTTACACCTAACTAGGGGAAAATCCTCGACTCATGTATTTATGGGAAAATAACACATGGTATCATCTTCATAAAACTTCAAAAATCCAAAAAATCATAAAACATCGAAAATCCAAAAAAATTAGAAAACCATCAAAATCCACAAAAAATCAGAAAACATCAAAACTCCCCAAAATCTGAGTCTAAGTCTGAGTCTGAGTTAGTTTGTTTTAGTAGGGTCAAACTACATTTTCTTTGCACATTTTCTACGTAGGCAAGGCTCAACTTAAATGGGCCCCCGAGACATTAGGTCAGTCCTTTTAGGTTTGTCCAAATAAAATCATGACTCAGGTCGAATAAGGAAAAGTCAAGTCATGTCAAACTACGAGGTCTCTATGCATTGCTACATAGGAAAGGCCATCTATCGATGAGCCCCCGAGGCCCCCTAGGTCATTTCCTTTAGGGTTTTTTAGGTTTGGTCGTGTCCTTGGTCTGAAAACAATTATCATTCAAACCAAATCACGAATTAACAAACAAACATACCAACAAAATCTTTCATCAATCAATCAATCTGGTCATTCAATTGGAATGGGGAATTATGTCATTTGTATCATTTGGTCTTATCTCTTGTCTTTTATCAGGATGTATCCTTCCTGAGATTAGACTTTGTCAATTTGGTCATTCACCTTAAGTAGGATATGTCTTTCTTGCATCTAAGTGCCTTGTCAACGCTTATCACTTGGTCAACTTTATCAGATGTGTCCTTTGCCTTAAACAAGATGTGTCCTTCCTGAAGTTGGGTATCGTCACATCGCTTGGTCATATTCATCAATATTTTTCACACAAACAATCAATCTTTTCAACCTTGTTAATCAATCTTGCCTTAATCAAGATATGTCTTTCCTGAAGTTAAGCGCAATCAATTAACTTTGTCATCTTTATCAACCAACTTTGTCAAATCAATCAATCTTGTCATCTTGGTCAATCAATCTTTCCTTAATCAGGATGTGTCCTTCCTTAAACTAGGTGTGGTCAATCAAATCAATTTATCAACCCTTGTCAACTTATCGATCGATCCTTTTTCAACCTATCAATCAAACTCGGTCAACTCGGTCAACCAAACCAATCATGTCAATTGGCAAGCACTATCTCTCCTAGTAAACACTTTAATGGTTTGGATTTATCTCATCTTTTTTATTGATATTTGGTCATGTTACTAGTATCCTCGAGGATGTACTATCAATGAATTTAGAGGGACGATGATGGCTCATGGCCTCTTTTCTTTGTTTGTTGTTTATGGTTTGTCTTGGCAAAAAGAATGGGACAATTGGGCCCTTAGTATGAGCTAGGGAATTCCTTGTCCTTTTGACTACTTATCTCTCCCAAATGGTCACCTTGCACACCTTGGTTTATGTCATACCATGGTGTTTGTGGACCACTTGTGACATTTTTGATTCCCAATGATGATAAATATAAAAATGTAAGCATGAAAGTTGGTTCCCTTATCATTCCCCATTTAACTTTCCATCTCCATCTCCCTTATCTTTGCCACACTAACATTCATCTCTTCCATCTTCTTCGCACTAAAATTTCTCCCATCTACATCTTGACAGAGTCCTGTGACACACAAAAACATCTTGCATCGATAATCATGTTAGATTGCATCATAGAAAGCACCATCATCATTGATATCATTTTTATATTAAATCACATTTATTTGCATAGGAAAATACAAAAACAAAAAATGCATCCATATAGCATTCATATCTCATCATCATGTTAGTATCATTTGCACCATGCATTTCATCATAGCATTACCTCCTATATCACATAAGTATTGCATTCCATATCATGTTACATTACAATCCATTCACATTACATTTCATATAACATCACATTTTACATTATGGTTCTTCACATCACATATTGCATTGCATTTTACATTACATATCATATACGCTATATCCTATTATCACATATCACATTAAGCATCAAATTTTGCATTCACATTACATATTTTCCACTAAACATCATGCAAACATTACATTACATTAATGCATTCCATATCAAGTTGCATTAGGTTATTTCCATCATTCATACATAGCATAATAAGAACATCCATAACCATAAACTCATAACATAATCATATAGATCATCATCATATCACACTGCATGTCATAAACATTAAGCCATCCATATTGCATATCATAAAAGCATAAACATCCATCACATAGTATGTCACCATAAATGCATGAACACATTATAATACATATCATCAACCGCTGGCAAAATCATATATATATATATTTATCGCTCAAAAAATAATGTGTCATAGAACAATGTCAAGATGTGTCCAATGAAAGTGCAACTTGTAGGCTTGATAATAAAAACATTAGTGTCTAATACATAAATAAGAAGGGGCTCTACCTTGAACTTCCCTGATCACATATCCCTGGGGCATCCTCTCTACGTGGTGCATCTCTAGCCCTGTGCTCTGTAGTAGGAGGCCTATTATATGGACCAACCTGCCTGGCATTTGATGTCTCACCCTGGGACCTGCTCTATGTCTGCCGGTTGTGAGTCGTACTGTGCCTTCTACCCCATGAGCCACTACTATCTATCTCAGAAAATGTGGTCTCTCTCCTCTTTAGAGGTACCACTCTCTCATATAGGTCCCTATAATACTAACTGGCCCTGCTCTCCCTAGCATACTCTCGGGCAACCTCGACCACTGACCCGCTGCATGTAGCTATGAACTCAATCATTTGATGGTTGGTTTGCTACTAGCTGATCACTACCAGGTCCCTCTCCACCTGGAATGCATCCCTCTCGGCCTTAATGTCATCCCTCTCTGCAGTGACCGTCCTAAACTATGCCTCAAGGGCCTGCACCCGAACCTATAAAGTGGCTATCCTCTGCTCCACTGAACCCTCCCCCTCTCCAATCCCCACCTCCTCTGGCATCTCCTCTCCCATGATGATCCTCTCATGGAGAATCTGCTCTGCCTCATCCATATCCACCTCTTCCTCTCCTCCTACTTTCTCTCCCTATCCCCCATCACCACCTCCCTCAACCTCCATGGCCTCTAGCTATGCAACCTCCACTATAGGAACCTCTGCATGTTGCTCCCCGGCCTGTAACAACACCTCTACTACAACCTTGACCTCCAGACGATCCTCCTCCATCTCTCCCTCCTCTCTGATGGGTGGCAACTGCCTACCCTCCTGTCACCCTTTCTCCCTCCTCCTCGGTTGTCTATCACCTCCTCCTCCTCCTCCGTCACCCCCATCATCTCCTCGTCCTCCTCTATCCCCCCATCCTCTATCTCCTCTACCCCTCCCACCTCTGCCTCCCCACCGAGATCTCACACCCCTGACTTTGCACTCTATTGGCGTTGGTTGCTATGGATCTGTGAATCCACCACCAGTCATCATAATCTGGTGTCGTACCTATGTCTGCATCCTCTTCTCACCACTCCCAATCTAATACCTGCATAGTATTGATCTCTTGCTCAGCTGTAGTCACTACAATCTGTGGACCCCACAGATGCACCTCGTAGGAGGACGACCCATACTCTGCTTTTCCCACTAGAAATCCCTACCTCTCCCCAAACTACCGTCGGACCCTCTCTGGTAGATACATCTTGATGATGTGCTGACTTTGTATTGTCCGCCCAATAAGATATCTAGGTTGTTTGCACCAAGGTAAGTGGTCATCCTCATCTATCCACAATGGGCATGCCCTATAAGGTCTCCAAATGAAGCTCACCAACATGTCTATGCCATGCCTCCAATAGCCCACATCGCCAATATGTGTCTGAGTCAATGCACCCTGATATAGATAAGCATATGGTGCAATACCCACCACCTATTGAACCACTAGTGGTGAAACCATTGTTATGTGCTCCCATGCCCAAATTGTCAGCAAGGTCACACCATAGCTCAATCTCAACCCCTCTTTATAGATGATATCATGCAATTGAAAATAAAACATAGCCAAAAGATATGGCCCCCATGCATAGACTGTCCTGTGTCGAACCATTGACCCCAACATCTCTCCCCAACCAACTAGGAAAGCATGGCCCCTGCAATTAGGAATCATCACTTCTGCTATCAGTGCACATAGAACACAATCAAACCAGTCATATGTCTCTGCCAGGACCTCCCACTGGATCTCATATCCCTCGATCTTGAGCTCGACATTATCCTCAGTCTCATAGTACTTGTGCAACACCTGTAGTCCTCGAACCGGGTCGTATCACACACGCTCGCCGCGAATGGGTAACCTTAGGATCTTGTACACATCCTCCAGGGTGATTGCTGCCTCCCCTGTAGGAAAATGGAAGCTACTCATCTCCGAGTGGCACCGCTCTGCTAGTGGTGTCAACATGCCCTTTTTTTCCCTAATAGTGGGCATATACATCACATAAAATAAACCTAGCTCCAACAACACACCCTTCTCATCATCGCCTAACTGGTCTCCAGTTAGAACACATCTGATTTGGACTCTTGTGTGTAAATGGGGAGAAGACGCACTTGAAAACATCAAACAACCAATAAAATCAATCCAAAACCTTCATTTGACCTATCAAACCTAAATTGACCAAGTCAAACTTTCCTAGTCTGGGGAAAATCCTTAATCAGGCAATTGCGTTGCAATTTTTATCTAATGCATCACATAAATTATAACCGGCCCACAATTGCAAATGCATCACACACCGAACACATGCATCACTTGGACCCATGTATGCATTACACCTAGTCACTTGCGTATTTCCCGATCGCATATGCAACCCGAAAAGTCAATTGCATCGCAAAATTTCAAGTGTCTCCCTGCAAACACTTCTATATCTATCCTAATGCACTTGCATCGTGCTGAGATGATTGCGGTGAATCGCTTATTGAATGTGTCGAATGCGATGACAAATGCGTCACATGTCATGTGACACAATTGTCTGCTAGATTATTTCCTAAGCTAAATGCGCAAAAAATGAAAAAATTAAAACATGGGGTCATAGTATATACTGGGGCGAGCACTCCCTCAAGATGGCGGTGTGTGTAGATCCAATACGCACAATAGGAAGCCTCTGGAACTGGGGACATTTTCGCTACCTATTCACTCTGAGCTCTCAAGATTTCTAAATTTGGAATGTGAAAATTACCCTTTTTCAAATTCAAATTGCCATTTATAGGTCCAAACTTAGGGTTCTTGACCTGCCTTGCCTTCTGGTCACACCTTTTGACACCCTTGACCTCAAATTTGACCCCGTTTTTTATCTTGATCCTCAATTCTATCTTCACCATTGAAGTCCCGGCCATCCTTTTGTCTTATCGAGACAATTTTCCAAATTTTTGATTTTTTTTGAAAATTTGTCAAATTTTCCCAAGGGGGCATTACCTCCACCCTGTTGTCACCGAGGCACCCTAGAGCGTCTCCTAACTGAATTTCTTTGACGCGATGTGATGAACTACACTATGCCAAAGAGGGAAAAAATGTATACACTAAAAAATGTTCTAAGTCTGCGAGCATCATTTTTCTTAGTCATTGTCCTTCGATAATTGAATAATTTTAATTATTCAATTATGCTTGATCATATTCCTCTATTAATTAAATAATTTTTAATTATTTAATTAATTCACCTTCTAATCTCTATTCTATCTTGATCAATTAAAATTATTTAATTGCATCACCCTTTCTTCAATAATTAAATAAATTATTATTTATTTAATTATTTATCTTTCATCATCTATCTATAGTGAGATAATAATAATAATTATTTGACCTTTTACTCTTCTATAATTAAATAATTGTCAAAATTATTTAATTATGTGTCATTCCTCTCTTTTGAATAAATAATTCAAATTAATTATTGATGCAGAGCCAAGGTGAAAAATAACTCACAACAAACTAGTGTCAATTCAAAAACAAGAATTCTTCTTGGAAACATCTTCAATCTGTCAGACATCAACTCACCCTCAAGGAGTCTTATTCCTCCAATCTACACAACAACTACAAACCTCCACCAAGGCTCTGAAAAAGTCCCTCAACATTCCTTTGATGAAAATTTAGCCTTTTGAATTCAATCTTAAAGTAAGATTCCTCTAGATCTTCAAAACTCACCTTTTGTCACTAGTCTACCTTGTAGTATAGGGAAACCGGTTTTTCAATATTTTCTCCAAATTCCTCCAAAACACCTGAAAAATAAAACATGGAATCAAGCACCCATTTCAGATTCATTCAACATATCAAAGACTCAAGTATCACTCTTTTGGATCAAAGGTTTCAAAATCAAGAACTTCACAGTTTTAAGCCTCCAATTAGGCCATTTTTACAAAGAGACCCCTCTTTAATCTCCTCTCCAGACTCCCAAACCCAAAAAAAGTCTTGAAAAATGATTCAAAACAAGATATTTTCTAGGTCTCAAGACCTCACATGCTCATTTGCACTCTCAAACTCAAAACCCTCCTACGACATGCAAAAACCAAGGTTTTTTCAAAAACCAAAACACAGAGCCTTTCCAGACAAAAAAAAAAACATAAAACACTTTTGTTTGGGTTTGTACAGACCTTTTACAGCACTAGCAACTCAACCCTATTCGTAGTTCATCAAAACTCAACTTAAAACCTTCATTTTCACAAGAAAAAGACACTTCCAGCTTGGCGTTTCGCTTCATTGCACAAAGAATGCATTTATTCCTCTACTAAAACATGTGAATCCCTATTCTAACATGGTGTGATGCCTTTCCACCAAGAAACAACACAAACAGTAGGTGGAAGGATTTAGATCATGTTTAAGAACTTCAAAACAAACCCTTGCTGCCCTGTCACAGGCATACCACAAGGAAACAGTAAAATATAATTCAAATTTATTGTTTGGGACTCAATATGAACTCAAAGGTGTGATTCCACCATCTCCTATAGAAATCCAAAGAGTTTAAAACATAATCTACTTGTACGGCCTGTACAATGGAAAGAAAACTAAAAAAAATAGTGATAATGGAAGAAAACAGAGAATTAACAAAGATCTGCTCCTTTATTCAATGAATGCTCATTACCATTGATACATCAATGTTTTATCGTGCCTCTCAAAGGCCTTTTTAAACAATTACAAATCAACATAGCCTTCCACAACTCCTACAACTGACTTATAACCACCCAAACCTCCTTTTGACTTAAAACACCATTATTTACTAAATGCACATCATTATGCAAGTTTATTGTTTTAAAACACCTAGAACCAATTAGACACCTTTAGTGTACCCCCAATAAGGATTCTAGACTCTGTTCTTGCATTCCCACTTACATTTTACATATTTTTCCTTCAAGGCTACAAGGATTCTCCAAGTGAAAATTTAGCATTTCATCCATAGAGGACTCAAAATTCCTCCTTTTATATTATGATTGGTCTTTTTAGACCTTTTTCATGACACAAGACTCAAAAATACTAACATTGACCTACTAAGCATTCAAGTAATAAAAAATGGACATTGTGGTGTAGGTGCTCCTACACCATACACCCCCCCTAGAAATTTCTCATGTCCCATGAGTTGGTGTGGATACCACTACTACCAAGCACTACATAGACTCCATTGATTCATAAATGCATCCCACTATTGCATGTACACTGGATATACAAACTGTCCTAAACTTCCTTCATGTTGTATTATATGCATACAAGCATTCTGCCTTGCCTTTGTTCTTAGACCAGTCACCAGTCTTCTTTGTCCATCCCTTGGGTGTTTACCAGGTCTAATACCTACAAACAAACTTGTGTTAGGAGTCCTTGACTTCATTCTCCTTTCATATTCAGGCCTATGACTGTCTTTACTGCCTTTTCCTTCTTGATTGTCATGCATTGTCCCACTACCTTGCTTCACTACTATCAAATCAAACTTTTTATTGACTGTACCTGCAAATTTTGATTGCTTCTCACCCCTGCTCTCAACTACAGGGAATTCAATACCTCCTATCATCACACTGTCCTTCATGTTCTTTTCCAAAACCTTCTTTACCCCTGCATTTACCTTGTGACCTACTGTTCCTACACTTTCAGACCTACATTTGTGCATATCATCAAAAATTTTGATCTCTTTCGCAACATTTAGGAGCTCCTTGTTCCCACACATGATGACCTTTTCCTTTCCTTTCTCATTCTCTACCCAACGAGTCAAAACAAACCTCTGTCCACCTTTCATGATTGTGTATTTGTTTGCCTTCCGATCATAGATGGCACTCCCATCATACTGCCATGGTCTTCCAAGGAGTATGTGACAATAGTCCATTGGAAAAATGTCACAAAGAACATTGTCTTTATACTCACCTATTTGAAAATCTACAATAGCTTTCTCATTCACTAACAATGATTGACCATTGCTTAACCAAGAGACCTTGTAGGGAAAAACATGAGGGATTCTTTTCAAATTGAGTTTATTCACCATTTCACAAGAAACCATGTTTTTAGTTGAACCTGAGTCCACTACCATCCTACATACCTTAACTTGTACCTTGAAGAGTGCTTTCCTTTGTAGGGGTTCTTTAGGAATTGACACCTTGAGTAATGTTCTTCTAATCATCAAAATCTCTCCAACTTATGATGTGAGATTAATAATAGGTGAAGTCACACTCTCTTCATCTTCATGCACTAATTGATTCCTCCTTTCTCCACCATGAGAGATTGAGCCTTGCCTTTTAGGACACTTGAAGGATGGATGTCCAGGCTAGTTACAAGTATAGCATCTCCCTGAAAATGCATTGTTGGAATTCCTACCTCCTCCAAATTTGCCTCTTGTGCCTCTCCATCCACCTCTGGAATCAGATTGCTCTTGGCCTTTCATGACATCCTCTTGGTTATCATTGGTTGGCTTTGAACTAGACATGAATCCTCTTCCTCTTGATGTACCACCTTTGCCTCTAACTGCTTTGTCTTGTCTTCTCTTCATTTTCTCCTCCACCCTGATAGCCATTTGATAACAATCCTCTACACTCCTAGGGTTAGCCAAAACCAATTCATCCTATATATTAAGCCTTAAACCACCAATATATCTAGCAATTTTTTCATCTTTATTCTCATGATGACCAGATATTAAACTCAGTTTATAAAACTCCTTAGTATAAGACTTAATATCCATTTCCTTTTGCCTTAAACTTTGAAATTTCTTAAACATTTGAACTTGGTGATCCTTGGGTAAGAATTTACCTTTTAGTTTTGATATCATCTTGTCCCATGATGTGATCTTAGAATTTCCTTGTTTCCTACTCTCACATTGAAAGTAATCCCACCATACCAAAGCATGACCCTGCAACTTAGTCTTTGCAATCCTTACTCTTTGCTCCTCAGGAACTTCATCACATTCAAAATGATTATCTAATTTAGCAATCTAGTCAAGTAATTCTTCATCATTTAAGCTACCATCATATTTAGGAACATCGATTTTTACCTCAGGCTTGTCATCTTTCACTTCCTTTAGAAACTTTGCAATCTTTTGGTCTTCTAGATTAAGTTCTTCCATGTCTTCAAATTCATCTTCTTCCTCTTCATCTGACTCACTCTCTTCCACTTCTCTTCTTTTGTTTGTCTCCAAGGCTATGATCCTTTCTTCTAACTTTCTAAGTTCTCTTGCATGCCTTTCTTTCATCTCCTTCATCTCTTTAGACATATCATTCTTCTTTGGAGGCATCTTGTCAACCTTGCCTCTTCACCTTCTTCTTTAACCTGCAAAATTCAAAACAAATCTACTCCCTGCTTTGATACCACTATGATGTAGAGCCAAGGTGAAAAATAACTCACAACAAACTAGTGTCAATTCAAAAACAATGAATTCTTCTTGGAAACATCTTCAATCTGTCAGACATCAACTCACCCCTCAAGGAGTCTTATTCCTCCAATCTACACAACAACTACAAACCTCCACCAGGGCTCTAAAAAAGTCCCTCAACATTCCTTTGATGAAAATTTAGCCTTTTGAATTCAATCTTAAAGTAAGATTCCTCTAGATCTTCAAAACTCACCTTTTGTCACTAGTCTTCCTTGTAGTACAGGGAAACTGGTTTTTCAGTCTTTTCTCCAAATTCCTCCAAAACACCTGAAAAATAAAACATGGAATCAAGCACCCATTTCAGATTCATTCAACATATCAAAGAATCAAGTATCACTCTTTTGGATCAAATGTTTCAAAATAAAGAACTTCACAGTTTTAGGCCTCCAATTAGGCCATTTTTTTAAAGAGACCCCTCTTTAATCTCCTCTCTAGACTCCCAAACCCAAAAAAAGTCTTGAAAAATGATTCAAAACAAGATATTTTCTAGGTCTCAAGACCTCACATGCTCATTTGCACTCCCAGACTCAAAACCCTCCCAAGACATGCAAAAACCAAGGTTTTTTCAAAAAACCCAACACATAGCCTTTCCAGACAAAAAAAAAATTCAAAAACTTTTGTTTGGGTCTGCACAAACCTTTTACACCATTAGCAACTCAATCCTGTTCGTAGTTCATCAAAACTCAACTTAAAACCTTCATTTTCACAGGAAAAAGACACTTCCAGCCTGGGGTTTCGCTTCATTGCACAAAGAATGCATTTATTCCTCTACTAAAACATGTGAATCCCTATTCTAACATGGTGTGATTCCTTTCTATCGAGAAACAACACAAATAGTAGGTCGAAGGCTTTAGATCATGTTTAAGAACTTCAAAACAAACCCTTGCTGCCCTGTCACAGGCAGACCACAAGGAAACAATAAAATATAATTCAAATTTATTGTTTGGGACTCAATATGAACTCAAAGGTGTGCTTCCACCATCTCCTATAGAAATCCAAAGAGTTTAAAACATAATCTACTTGTACGGTCTGTACAATGGAAAGAAAACTCAAAAAAAACAGTGATAATGGAAGAAAACAGAGAATTAACAAAGATCTACTCCTTTATTCAATGAATGCTCATTACCATTGATACATCAATATTTTCTTGTGCCTCTCAAAGGACTTTTTAAATAATTACAAATCAACATAGCCTTCCACAACGCCTACAACTGACTTATAACCACCCAAACCTCCTTTTGACTTAAAACACCATTATTTACTAAATGCACATCATTATGCAAGTTTTTTGTTTTAAAACACCTAGAACCAATTAGACACCTTTAGTGTACCCCCAATAAGGCTTCTAGAATCTGTTCTTGCATTCCCACCTACATTTTACATATTTTTCCTTCAAGGCTACAAGGATTCTCCAAGTGCAAATTTAGCATTTCATCCATAAAGGACTTAAAATTCCTCCTTTTATATTATGACTGGTCTTTTTAGATATTCATGACACAAGACTCAAAAATACTAACATTGACCTACTAAGCATTCAAGTAATCAAAAAAGGACATTGTGGTGTAGGTGCTCCTACATCAATTATCCATGACTAATTTTCATTTTTCTCCAAATAAATAATTTGAATAAATTATTTATTTGCGACTTGTCCCTTTCCTCCATTTTTGAATAAATAATTTAAAATAAATTATTTATGCACCTCCTCTAGTCAAAGATGCCTTGTCATTAATCCTTGTCATAGCCTTCATTGTTGTCATGGTCATCAGGTGTCATAGCCTTCATTGTTGTCATAGTTGTCAGGTGTCATAGTCGTCGACGTCATACCTATCATAATTCTTCTAAGAATGGCATATTCTTGGTGCATCAATTTTGGATCATTGATCTTGGCATCTTTCTAGAGGCTTGATCTTGGCCATCCATTTCATAACTTCCCTTTCATGCATCCTCATCTGTCGATCTTGGAATACTTCTAGAGGATTAATATGGACTATCCATTCGAATGGTTGTCTATAAAAGCAACATTCCTCTCCCATTTTCAACTTAACAACTAATTGTCTCCAACTTTCTACTTACCATTTTGCAGGTATTTGCACATGTGAAGCAACAAATCTGAGGGAAAAGGTTGCAAAAATGAGAAATAGGAGAGCAAGGGAAGTGATTCAAGATTCAAGCATGGGGAGTGTTTTGGTTTCATGTTCTTATTTTCTTATTCTTTCATTGTTTTCTCTTGTTTAGGTGTGGTTAATAGTCTAGAGGTGTTGGTTATGACTATTCTAGGCTAGGAACTCAGAAACTTCATTTTACACCATGAGGTCAAATGATGTTAATATGTCTTGAAATGGATCATTGCTAGACACTAGTGAATGATTTTGATCATGCTTTGGAAAATGTGATTTTTTGTGGATACATCTTCAAGGTTATCCTCGACAACTTGATTGCTCCTTGATCAATAGGTATTGAATGAGATTTTGGAGTTTTGTGTAATTTGAGGTTTCATGACCTTTTGTTCTATGATATTGGAAATAAACATCGTCATCATACCATGAGGGTTTGAAGTTTCATAATCACCTTGTGACTTTGGAAGATCAATAAAATTGGATTTGACTAACTTGTTTAACATGAAATCGATTGGATCTCCTAAAGGAGAGTACTCACATTTGGTGATGTAGTTGGATTATAATGTGTTGGTGGGAGGATTTATGTTTTGATTGTTTGGTTGATAGATTTGTAAGGTTTGACATTGATTAAAACCTAACATGGGACAAGACATTTTAAAGTTTTTATTAGGGATACCCATAGTTGTTAAGTCATTGAAGCTAGTAGGATATGATGACCCCATGTAGGGATGAAATGGAAGTGAATTTAGACAATAGATTGACATTGACATGTTTTGTTGATTTCAAGATTACTTTTGCAAAGACACCTAAGTGACCTTGGACCAACATTTATATGATGAGTTTTTTTCTAGTTGGATAAGGTTGACTTGATCTAAGGAAGACTATGAGGTATTTAATGAAGCCAAAAATGAACAAAGGATAAAGACATTTATATGTTATTGTTTTATATTATTAGGATGACTATAGGTCTATTTTTCATAGGCCTTTTTTTTGACACAACTGTTGGTGAGAAGTTGGATTTCTAAGATTTTTGAAGGTTCTATCATTTTGGACTGACAATCAAATGCATCGAAAGCTAGCCAAATGTGATGCATTTCCGTTGACAAACATGACACGATTTTACAAACATATTGGTATGCAGACTATAAAGGTGGCATAGTATGACAATCAAATGCGACATTGAAAGATTTTGATAGAGAATTAATTTGAGACAAACATGCTAAGATGTGTAAACACATCGATATGCATACAAACACATTTTTTTGTATAAAAATAGAAACATCGATTTGAATAAAAAGGTATCGAAATATCTGCAAAAGTGTCGAGATACAACAAAAGCATCACACTATTGAAATCAAAGGCACCAATTTGTCTCAAAGATAGGTTTCAAATTTTGATCCTATGTGCATCTAGTGTTTTACAATTTTTGAAGTCTGATTTGTGTTTAATTAATCTGGCAAGTGATAGAAAATAACAAAAACAACATGTAGGACTAACTTAATGGATATTTGGAGGATTTTCGTGTATCTTCTTCAACAAGACCATGCTAATTAGTATCATGGGTAGATTTACAATAGAGAAATACTATAGATACACATCCTATTTTAGTGGTAGATCAAGATTATCAGCTTAGAGTAGGCTTGCTCTAGAATACCATTCAATAAATGGGTGACTAGAGTATGCCAAGGTCATGTACCTCCTTGAAACCTCTCACCTTGAAGGAAAAATATCCTAACAAGGAATAATAGTCACCTCAACAAGGGTTATCATATAGCGAGTAACTTCGTGCATTGATACTTGTACATTGCACCACTATAAATTGATGGTTAATAAATGACTCTTAGGCTTCTAGATTTAAACAAGTTTCTAGTAGGGGTCTGCCATGAACATAGAGCTCGTTCGATATGCCTAAGTTGAGAGGTGTCCTCTATCTTCTCATCACCTATACATGTCTCGATGGATTGAGGGTATGAGGCTTGGCTTGAAGGATGCGAGCCACTCCTTGGAGTACAAATTTTATTCTCCCCCTTTATATATAGCTCATTGAGAAACTTGCTTGAGATCAAAAATTAGGGTGATGAGGCTCCCAAGCAAGTCTCCTACTTGAAATAAACATAAATAGTGTTACTTTTGATCCCCAAGATCGTTCTTAGGAGTCACAAGGGGAGAGCATAGACAACACTATACCTCAATGTGTACAAATAGATTGCAAGTTAGTGGTATTTTTTATTTCTAAGGTCACACTAGGTGCAAGGAAAGAGCATACGTATGCACTAACCTACCAAGCACATAAAATAATCAATTTTAGCCGCACTAAAAGAAAATGTGAGATTTGTCTTGTTCAATTTTAGGTGCACCAAAATAAAATGAGATTTATATGTTCAATTTTAATCCCAACACTAAGTGTGAGATTTGCATTGTTCTTTTTGAGTACATGAATGGAAAATGAACTTTGTGTTGTTCATTTTTAAATGCACCAAATGAAGCATGAGATTGAATTTTAAGTGCACCAAGGGAAAATGAAATTCCTAGATTAACTCAAAACCCACAAATGTTAGTAGTTTAGAATTCTAATCTTCCTCCATTGATTGCCACATGTTGCAAACTATTACCTAAGACAAATAAGATTAGAAAATAAAGAATGGTAAGGGTTAGGAAAATGAATGAAATCAAGCTCATGTCAAGATTTTTGCAAACACTTCATTTTAGGAATAGTCAAAAACACCAATTTGCTGCAAAGGCGTCTGGATATTATAAAAGAACTAAAATATAGATGCATCAATATCCCTATAATAGCTTCAATATTTTAACAAAAGCACTAATTTATCCTGTAGATAATAAATAAATAGTCAGAATAGAAGCATTGATATAATGCAATTGCATTAATATTTGAGTAGATAGATGAGTCAAAATCTTGCAATAGTGCCAATATTTGAACATAAGCACTAATTTAACTTGCAGATAGAAAACACAATGAAAAGTCAGATGTGTCACTATTTAACAAAGGTGTCAAACTTTGACTACAAATGCATCAATATTTTGCAAAGGTATGACACTATTGAAACAAAAGTGTCGCACTATCTTTGTAACCTACAAGGCTAACAAAAACTCCACAAAAGGGTTAAATCTGGGACGTGGGTCCCATTGGGTGCACCAAAATGTCATAATGGAAGTAAGTAAGCATGAATGAAAGCATGAAAGCTATAATTGGAGCCTAAAACACTAAGAACTCACACAATTGAGATCATACAAACCCATAATGAAATTCATTTGTAAGGCATAAAAATGATTTAATCTAAGAAATTGAACTCAAATTAAAACAATTAATCAAATTGAAAGTGCAAACCTTCAATCCCATTGTGGATTGATGCATAATTGTGATGTGGATTGCTCAATTTGTTCATAATCCTTGTTGCAAAAGCTTGATATGAGAGGTGTGATTCATAAAATAGGCTCTAAAGTGCTGAAGAAATGGCTCAAGAATTCTAGAGAGTGCCTATGCTTATGAGGATTGTGAATGAGTTTCATGTTTGAGAAGGCTTGTTTTATATATTTTAGAAATTCTAATCAATGGTCAAGATTTGATCTGAGGATCAATGGATGAGAGGAAATCAAGGAGGATTAATGGTTGAGGATTCATGAGAGCTCAAAATATCCATAATTTCATGGAAATGGTTGGAGATATTTTGAATTGGAGGGAAGAATTTGAATTGAAAAGGGAATATTCTTTGTGCAAGTTGGAGAGTTGGAGGAAAATTAGCCAATTAAACAATTATGAAAATTATTTAATTATGAGGTTGGAGGACTTGATATTTTCAATTAAATAATTGGGAATTATTTAATCAAGAGGGATTATTAGTGAGAAAATGATGAATTAATCAATAGCCTTAATTATTCAATTAATAGGCGAATAAAGTGAATTTAACTAAATAATTGGAAATTTTTTAATTAAATGGAGGAATTAGGTGATAATGATGAAAATGATGTTAATAAGTGAAATCAAGATGTGTGATATGCTTAGGATAATTTTAGGTTTCTACAAACATAAAACAACATTCACTTGTCCATGAGGAACCTTTTGTTGGAATATCATGCCCTTCGACCTTTAAAAAGTTGGAGCTACCTACCAAAGGGCTATGACCACTATTTTTCATGACATGATGCATATATTTATGGTATGTTTATGACTTGCTAGAAATATCACTCACAAGGGATGGTCATCTGGATATACTGGCCAAGGATTTTGATAGACTAGAAAAGTATAACCTTCGATTGAATCCCAAGAAATGTGTCTTTAGGGTGACATTTGGAAAATTATTGGGATACATTTTATCTAGAATAGGCATCGAGGTGGACCCAACAAAGGTAAAATCCATAATCGACAAGCCTCCTCCCACTAATCTCAAACAATTGTGTAGTTTACAAGGAAATCTCTAATTCATTCACCAATTCATTTCACAACTAGCAGATAAATATCACCCCTTTACACACCTTTTGCATAAGGGTGTTACATTTAAGTGGGATAAAAAAGAATTCCAACAACTAAAATATTATCTTGCATCTCCTCTAATATTAGTACCACCAATTCAGGGCAAGACTTTGCTATTATGTATATATGCCACATCAACAACACTAGGTGCTCTCGTAGCACAACAAGATGATTCAGGTAAAGAAAGGGTGGTCTATTACATCAGTCATACCCTATTGGGTTATGAAACTAATTATACATCGATTAAATGTGCATGTTTAGCAATTGTTTTTTCTTCATAGAAGCTCAGACATTATATGCTAAACCACCAAAATAAACTCATTGCAAAAATTGATCCCCTCAAGTATTTGTTGAATAAGGCCACACTCATGGGGCGATTGGCTAAATGGGTTATGATCCTGATTGAATTTGATATTGAATATATAGACAAGAAGGCTATCAAAGGGAAAGTGAGCATAGACCAGTTAGCAGATACCCCTATTACAACTAATCACCCGCTAGTGTCAACTTTTCTAGATGAGGGTATATTCATGGTAACCCCTACCTAGACATGGAAACTTTACGTCGATGGATTAGGTGTAGGTATACTATTCATCACACCCAAGGTTATTATATACCCAAATCATATCATTTGGAATTTCCATGTACAAATAATATTGCTAAGTATGAAGCATTAACCATAGGACTCAAGACAACAATACAATGGCAACTCAAGTAAATACAAGTCTATGGTGATTACAATTGGTTATAAAGAAAGTGAATGATGAATACCAAATCAAATATGATGAAATTCTACCTTATAAAAATGGTAGATAGTTTTAAATATTACTTCAATGGCATCACATTTGAGCAGATCCCCAAGGTAAACAACAAAGTAATAGATGCCATGGCTATCATTGGATCTCTCTTGGATATCCCCCACAATACCCATTAATGTGAATTCTTAGTGGAACAACTCTTGATTCTTGTATTTGATGTTCTAGAATATGATCTTATGTGTGAACTCGTCGGTCCTAATTCTCTCTAGTATTGATACATAAAAATACCTCCATCAATAAATCTTTCCACCTAATTTATCCAGCAACCAAAGAAAATATTTCATTAGACGTTCATCTGGATTTCTCATTCTAGGTGTTACACTCTATCAAAGGAGCTTTGATGGTACTCTACTTAGATTTCTTAACTCAAAAGAAGCAAAAACTTCCCTACAAGAGGTACATGATGGTATTTGTGGGTCACACTCTAGTGGTCCAAATCTAGCAAAGAAATTGATGTGAATCAGATACTATTGGCCAACAATAGAACAAGATGCCCCCAAGTTTTCTTGTAAATTTCACAAGTGTCAACAACATAGAGATCTTATACATGCACTAACTTAGGAGCTACAAGTAATCACCAAATTATGGGATTTCTCTCAGTGGGGGCTCAACCTCATAGGAAAAATCCATCCCCCATCATCCAATAAACACAAATTCATTATCACAACTTCTAAATACTTTACTAAATGGATTGAAGTCATTCTTTTATTCGATATCACTAGAAAGTGAATTGCTAAGTTTATCCTCAACTAAATCATCTTTTGATATGCTAATCCCTCGACCATTGTTACTAATAATGGTCATTCATTTAAGAACCAAAGTTTCCATGAAATTTGTAATAAATTTCACATCCAAAACCACTTTTCCACCCCCTATTATCTCCATAAAGTAATGTTCAATTAGAGGCATAAAATAAAACCATACTTAAAATCCTTAAGAAGACTGTCAATGATGTTGGTCGTGACTGACACATCCACCTTAACCTTGCACTATGGGCATAATGAACTAGAATTCACATACCCATAGGTGCCACCTCGTATTCGCTAGTATTTGGAGCTCAAGAAATTTTACCTATCGAGATCGAGCTCCCGTCACTCAGAGTTTCTCTATAGAATGTCATTATTGATGAAGAATATAGAGTTTCTAGACCACATGACTTGGAATTTCTAGATGAACATATCAATGAACTCAATCACCTACAAGTATTAAAACCATCTCCATCGTAGTTACAATAAGAAGGTCATCTTGTGGAAGTTCAAGATAGGAGAGTTGGTACTTAAGGAAAATCAAAAGAATCAACAAGAACATGAGAAGAAAGGGAAATTTTAACCTAACAGGTTATGACCATTTTTCATCATAGTAGCTTATGGATTATGAGGGTACCAACTTACCACACCTAAAGGAGAGTCTTTAGATGATCCTATCAATAACAGTCACTTAAAGAAATTATATGTTTGATCCTCACAATATCTTAATTAAAAATACAAAAAAATAGAAAAATGGAAAAATATCAAAAAGAATAAAGAGAAATAATCTTCCCTATGGTGAAAATCACTTTATTGGTGCCTTGAGTAAGTACCATGGTAAAAATCTGTTTACACCTGGGCCATGCCTAGAAACCGAATTCCATCATCTATTAGCGACTTCATCCATCCCTTCCACAATAAATTCTTTTTCATATACCTATCAACCCTATCATGGCTTGATACTGGTTCATAGTAAGATCAATCATCCTATTTTAGGGCACCAACTCATAATAAGTCCATATCGTACATTCCATTAATAACAAATTCCATTCCTAACTAGGTGCATTTCCTTGACCTAGTGTTTGGATTAGATCCTTGAAGATCGCATTAAAGGAAGGATATTTTACACATTTCATAACATTAATCCATACCATCCATAATAAATAAAACCCATTCATATCATTTTATAATAAATTTACATCATACTCACTCATCATAACACCAATAAACTATCCATCACCTAGGTGAAAGATTTAAGAAAAAATAGAATATGTAAAATCCAATGGACATTGAGTGTTCATGAAACAATAAAAAATAAAAGACCCATACTAAATTTTTTTCAACCTACTAATCAATTTTTGAATCCACTATACACATATTATCCTATAAATCATACCTTAACAAATGCATCCTTCCTACAATAGGCATTATCCTCTTTGAGAAAATATCTTATGGCAAGAAAATTTGATAGTTGTTGATCTATTTGGTCCTTGAGTCTTTTTATTTCTTGGTTCATCTTATTTTCCCATCCTAATGTTCCTGAGGATATCTCAAAGTGATTAGAGGATAAAGAATGGGGCAAAGTCATTAATTTTGTATGTCATGTTTGTGGAATGTTCTTGTTGTATTATTGGGATCATTGTGTGTTGGAATAGCTTCTAGCATTGATAAAATTCCTTTAGATATAAGGTCATTTAAAACCTTTTTTCACTAGGGCTATCTTGCTTTGAAATCATTTCCCTCATATATTTTGACAAGGTTCTATCATTTCTAGTATGAACAAGGACACTCTTATTTATTTGTAGTGTCATTTTCCATGAAAATGATACCTTAGTCATGAGGGTTTGTCTCAACTTGGTGTACATATATCCATTTGAGACAATAAAATCTATGATGATACAATAGAAAAAATAGAAAGCACAATCTCCATCATTTCTCATATCCAATCTACATCACTCTATTTATCATACATTCCAATATGTGAAACCGATAAAAAAAAACCATTTCCTCACCCAACCATACGATTGCAATCACCTAGGGCATAATAGCACCCATATATCATGCAATTGTGCCCACTTAAGGCACACCTATGCCTCAATTAGGTAGCTGCACCCATTTAAGGCCTAATTATGCCCACCTACAATTATGCACACTTAAAGCACAACTACGCCCACCTACCTTCAAATGCACATTTTCTTCTCCATTTGCACCCATTCCCTTGTCACTTTTTCCCTACTTCCTCATCCTACATTTTCTTCTACCATACTAACCCATCTCCTTTCCCACACCCCTCTGTAAACCTATCATTTTATCCACATGACTTATCTCCATTTAATCTCACTCATTATCTATCCAATTATGTGATATCGATCAACATTAACCATCTCATCACTATCTTCCAATTTTAACCCACAATCTCTTGCCTCCTCTCACCCAACCTTCCTCCTCATCCAAATATTTCTTATCCTACTCTTTCCATTTTATACATCTCTATCACATCTCTCCAACCCTTTTTGAGAGTTTGATCTAAGAATCTCATTCTTCAGTCAAACTCTGAAGGGGACATCCTACCTTCATTTCTTCAATTCTTCATTCAACTGGGGCATGCCATCACAATTATTTCATACTTTCTTTGAAACAACGCCATAAAAACTCATTGTCTCAAAGAGGGGAAAATATAGACTCTCAAATTTGACTAACATGTTCCTACCAAAACATCTTTTTCCATCATTAGGTACCATCAATCTTTCTTTCATTTCATTATTTAATTAAATTACCTTATTTCACCAATTTTCATCTATTAATTAAATAGTTTTAATTATTTAATTAATTTACCAATCATTCTTCCATTAATTAAATAATTTTTATTATTTAGCTAATTTCCCACTTCTCTAAATCAAATAATTATTATCAATTATTTAATTTATTCATTCCCACTAAAACAAACAAAATCAATTATTTTATTTATTTATCCACCTTGCACATGTAATTAATAAATAATTTATTTAATTATTTATTAATTACCCATGTATTTCCACCTCACTAGTTAATTGAGACTGACATTCAGGCCACTCATCAATCAATCCAATCAACTTCCACTCACTCCAAGTTCATTGATCAATAAATTCAATCCACTAATCTATCTATTCTATCTCAATCCCACTCAAGCTCACTTATCTCTCCAATGAAATCTCTTAACTAACTTATGCAACTAATTAACTATCCAATCAAATCCTCTTAATAATACTAAGCCATTGACCTACTCAATCTCTCATCAGATCTTGGTCTCCAAATCTATAAAGCAAATCTATCAATCATCAATCCCTCCCTCCCAGATTGTGGAGAGAAACTATACTCAAATAATTGTAGTTCTTTATGCTATTGTGCTTCTAAAAATATAAGAGCAAGTACTATAAAATAATTCTCTGAGGTGAATAAAGGAGAACAATGGAGCTATGCTAGGGAAAGTTGTATGTTTTTGTATGTGTATAGGTTTGCATTTCGTTTGATTCAATTTTCTTTATTTGCTTCATTGATATGATATTTTAATTATGAATCTTTTTTTTATTGTTTATCATTCATTTTCACAATTGAATTTCTAGGTCATAAAACATGTACTTGCAACATCTCTTATGAAACTCCCTAGTTACTCCCTTTAACTCATCCATTAATACCATCTCTTCACTATATTTTGCTACTCCCACTGGTAGCATCTCTAAAACTAGTCTAGCTCCACATGTAGTTTCGTGCCTATATCCATCCTTTATTTTTAAACCTACTTGTAACATCCACAATGTAGCATTCTCAATATGCCCTTTTGTTGCACTCAATTTTACCACCTTAGTTACAACTATCTAGTTCTCCTTGGGAATTCTCTCATACCTTTAGCAACTTGAACCTCAAGTGGATATATTCTTTGGTTTGCACCAACAACCTATAACATCTTCTCTATTACTACCTCTTCCACATACTCCTCCATAGATGCACTACTCCACTCTTTCTTATGGAGCACTATTCAACCTTGAGTGAACACACTTACTCCTCCATGCCCTATTCTTAGCATGTTTCCCTTATAGCCTCATCCTCCATGAGGATTTATCCTTTCTCATTTGTTTGTTGTATATCTACAAACACAAATGTGTTAGAGAAAACATGACCCTTATTTTTTCCCTCATTTCTCAACTCCACCATAGTTCTCTTCTTAGTCTCTTATAACACATGGGTTGCCTCCTCCTCCTTTTTCATGACCATAATAACCCTTATCCCCTCTAATAAACTAGCCATGATGTGTTCTATGGGTTTCACATTGTCTATTTTTTCAACTACTGGATTCTCACATGATACCTCTAACCACTTATTTCCTCTCAAGGTAATATTCTCCCTAATCTTCTATTATGTAGTCTTCCTCTTTGTCACAATTATTGAGAGAATTGATGCATGCTCAAGTCCTCTCCCTTGACCATTCTCTAAGGCATATACTTTTTAGTCTCTCTCAAGGCCTTCAACACTACACTGAAATTATCCACAAGGCCTACTACTAAAAATTCTATTGCTCTTCTTCTTGGTAGCATGTCAAATATGTGCATATAGAGACATTCACTCTAGATAGCTCCCAAATTTAAAGCTCAATCTAATACTAGGTTTCAATGATGGCTATGGGTGCCTTTATGCCAATTTAATGGTGTCACCCTATTTTAGTGTTAACACTATGATTGCACCCTATTGAATATGAAATTCAATACTTCAGTGTAACATGGGAAGACCTCTAAAGTTGTGGGTTACTTGTAGGCAGAGGTCAACCTCTGGAGAAGGTCGGCTTCCTAGTTGGGTTACCACCAAAAAATACTGATTAAAAGGAAAAGAGAAAAGGAATGCTTGAAATGAAACCTAATTCTACGGTGAGACACCAAACATTAGCCTGATTTGTAAACAACTTATATACACAAACAAATCAAATGACAAAGCTCAACTCACACAACTAAACTTCATATGCCTCCTGCATAAGTATTTCATAAGAAGACCTTTAAAATGATAAACTCTTAGAGGGAAAAATGACTTTCACAACTATAAGTATTTGCACTTTTTGATACAACTTATGACCTGCAACATGCATGTATTTATGTAAAAGGTGCTAACTTTGAGACAAAAATTACAAGGATAAAGAAAACATTCACAAGTAATCTTATCTATAAAATTCTTTCACATAGTATAACAAAAGATTTGAGAAGGTAAAATACGTTACTTCATTGATTTTCAAGGTATCTCCTTTCATTCAAATCAAAAGAGCTACCTAAATTTGATTTTCTCTATCAAAGGACTGTAAAAATCACTAATTCAGAAAAAGCATCAGTAAGAACTGATTACAAAAAAGTCTCTTCAACTCCCAACTAAACTCCATCAATATAGTTCCTAGAAGCTTCTTGGGTCAGATACCTCCAAAAAGCCTAGAAAAAAGCAACTGATTCCTCTCCAAAGAGGCTCCAAATGGGTGAAAAGGTCAATTTTGACCAAATCAAACATGAAGGCACATGAAAATGGGGCTAAATCTTCTCCAAGTACTCCAAAAAGTAAACATAACCCCTATATGCCCTCCTCATGTTCGAAAACTGAAATAAAACTCCTCTATTCACTCCAAATGTTTGCAAATCTTCCAAACTATTCCCTAGATGCTTTTAAAAGCATAAATCAACCTTATCTCCATTTAACTCAATCCTTGTTTGCCACCATAGCATCTTATTTTGTATTAAAAATACCACCTTGATTAAAGTGATTTATAGCAATATCACTAAAATCAAAGGCTTTACATTTGTTCTAAATGCAAAAAATAAAAAACCTAATACAAAAAGCTTAAGGACTAAGTTTAAATGAAAATTAAAAAGTTTCAAAATAATCTAAAGGCATAAGAGATATGCCATGACTTAAAATGTAAGAAAAAAGATTTTTTGAATAAAACTAAGGAAAATATCTTTTACCCCTTTTGCCTCCTTAGGGTTTTAAAACCTAAATCGAATGATAATCACTTATTCTCCATTTTCATTTCATTTTGCTACTCTTGAGAGAGCGCCGCCATGGGGTTTTGTGGAGCTTTGTTGTAGATTTCATGATGATTCATTCTGCTGTTTTAGAGAGATTTCTTGAAGATTTTGCAAGGAAAATGAAGGTAAGTCTTGTCTTCATTACAGATTTAGGTATTGACTTATATTTCTGAAGTATTTTTGCTCTCTTTGGCTGCAACCATGGAACATAATTTCCGAAGTATTTTTGCTCTCTTTGGCTGCAACCATGGCACATAATGTGATAGGTAAAGTTGTGTTGCCCTGTCGAATGCATCTTCTAGCCATACATTATGTTGAGTAGTCAAAAGTTCAAAACATTTCTTAGCTCAATCACCATATGAAGTAGCTGAAAAGCAACACATAATTCATCATCTCTTAGATTGAAATGAAACTCCATACAAATAAATTCCATAGTTGATTATAGAGCACAGTTAATCAGGTGGTTGACACAAAACAATTCCACTAGTTCCCTTGAAAATCCATCAACTCTTCCACTTTCCCTGAGAGTGAGAACTCCTACAATAACTACACCTCAGGCATCAAGAGTTTCTTTAGCTCTTCCCCCATTGACAATTAGCCTCAGAACACCCCCTTTGGCTTCATTATGGGAAACCTTGTAATTTATACGAATTCCATTTGAAAGTTGGTGTTGTACTATCCATGTATCCTTATGAACAAGTTTCACTACGGTACCATCCTCGTGGATTGGAACAAAATATGGTTTTTGTTGTAACCATAAACGTTCCAATTGTGATGTTATAAAATCCTTAGGCACCTCCAACTCTGGTTCTAGTTCTATAGGTCCATTTAGACCTTCAATAATAGCAGTAGTTATTTCCTCTGAAAGTATCTAAAATTCAACATCCCCATTACCATCTTTATGCACTGCCTTAGGTACACAAGCAACAATTGCTGCAGGAAGAGGTGCAGTAGGTTCCCCAAAATCAACAATATACTCCAAGACTTTTGCTCCAGCAAAATTAACACCTTCAAGTGTTACTGTCTCTGCAACTGCAAGAAGACTTTCATGACCTTGCTTTTGGTCCTTTATTGTATGTTGTACACAAAAATAGTCTCCACATGAGAGTTATGCATGATAACACTCTTTACCATTATGTGACTATCATATATATGTTGTGGCTATTTCCTCACTTGTGCATTATAATCATCATTATGTATGTTGCCATTCACAGATCTTAGTCCCTCAGGCATCATTTATAGTCATTTAAATGTCATAGCTATAGATGCAAAACTTGTCATTGATTTTCACAAGAGAACCAAACTACCATATGCATATTGGTTGTTTCCTTGATTGAACACATTAGAACAGATTTGTAATGTGCATTTAATAATTGTCATATTGGCGCTAGAGATTGTTTGTTAATCTCATAACACTGTTTGGTCAAGCTTTTCTTTGTCAACTCCTTATGATGTAGACTGTATTTTGAAGTCCATCCTTTCACCTATGAGCATCACTATAAAGACTTTGCAAATAAAAAAATATTGTCCCTTACAAAAGATTCTGCAAACAAAACAAGAAAAACTCCCATGACACTTAATATGACATTACTCTGCTATTCTTCATTGTAAGCAATGTTTATTGTACCTTCTGATGATACTCCTATAAAATTACATGAATGTACTTAGCAATCCAATTTGCATGACTATCATTATCTTTGCTCTTGGTGTTTATGAGCATTGTAATCTCTATTGGTATCAATTTATTGGTTCACTAAAATAAATGATTTGTTCTCAGTTGTTCTGCAATGTAATCCTATATGCACTTAGAATATAAAAAGGTTGTGCATATATTATGATGATGCAATCATTTCTCTTATATGAGGTTGTTTTCTGTAACTTCTGCAAAACACAATGTCGATCTTATGATATTTATACTGCTTATATTATCGTTATGAGCTAGGCTCAACCCTTATGGGAGCTGCATTAAACCCCACTCATATGCTGAAATTTGATAAAACTGTGGCATTGATTTTCTTGTATCTACACATGAAGCACACATTAGAAAAGAAAATGCATGTTTTAGGTGTGTATGTTGACCTGATGGTTTTCCTAGACACCTAAAGTATGCATTTATTATTTAATGCACATTGAGATCTTTCTATACATGCATAGGTGAATGTTCATATAATTTTTGTGATCTTTCATTGCTTAGAGCATTTCTCTAATATCTTTGCTTTTTTCAGATGTAAGAACTAGGAGTGAAATAGAGCTAGAAAGGACACAAGCAGTACGGGACAACAGTAGGACAAAAAAATTCAGATTGAACCAGTCATTCTCAATCAATGAATGGTCTCTCTCCTTATATGCACATTTTCATGTTTACTTATTCATGTACATGCTTTTCTTCATTTGTATTGAATAAGAAAAGGTTAGTCTCATGGCTTGTATGAGACAATGTACAATTTCAAATTCAATGAAGATATTTCTTGTTCAGAAAAGACTTGTATGAATCTTTCCTATGTTACATGCATTTGTGTAAATGTATTAATTTGTAAAATGTAATCCTTTTATTGAATTATTTCATTTATGCAATTGAATCTAATATAGGAGAAGATAAAATGTATCTTTTCTTCAGTTTTAAAAATAAAAAGCTCTACCTAATTGAGCTATAAGCGAAAATCTGGTAACATTTAGTGTTTGAGGACTCACACACAATAATGTAGAAGCCAATTAGGGTTCTTATTTTTTATATGGATACCTTGAATCAAACTAACATTTGGTGACAACATACACCCTCAAGGACTACCACTCTAGGTTGCTTAAGTTCACTCTTCATCGTCGACACCGTTGATCACCATATCATGTGTGCTCTTTCTCAATCCTATTAATTTATCAACCTATTCATGGTCTACACACTCATTTTCATTTTCTATCTAACTAATAAATTCCCTCTTTAGTTAGCTCTCTCTAAAATATCCAAGCACTAAAAATTCATGATTCCTCTATATTCTTTGTCTTTTACCTTGCACTGTTCTTGTTATCTATCACTCCAACTTGATGGACTGCTCTATTATCAATTCTATCATGTATTTTCCTATGCCTCTCTCTCTCTCTCTCCCCCTTGCAACCTTCATCTCTCTCACACCTTCCTTCTCCTTTACATTAACTTAGTTTTTCTACCTGTAACTTCACAAATTCCTTATATACCTTTTATATTAAACCTTCACTTCTTTACCCATGTAAATTTCTGCTCAAATTCCACCCAACTCTTTGAATGTTTGAACTCACCTATATTTACTTTCTTTTTGTACCAAAATTATTGCATTCAATGCTATATATGATCAAATGACCCTTAGATATGACACTATCCTTCTCCTACATGATTGATCTTCTATTAATATTGTCAAGGGTATAAATAGCCTCCATATAACTTCTTAACGTTGTTTTATTTTTTATATGCTGAAATTAGTTTATACTCTTCCTTCTATTCATACCAAAATGGAGCATCGTGTTGACATATCAATATCATCTTCATGCCTTTGATAGAGGTATGAGTTGGATTATTAAATTTTATGTTATATTTGTTTATCTATCTACTAGTGAATATTTGAATGATATTCATTTGTAGTTTACTTTGTATCTTGATGCTTTCCATAGGGATTTGCAACTCTATATCATGAATAATATCCCTATTAAGAATGAAGAGAGGAAAAAATCAATTTAGAGTGATTATGAGTATGAGGTAAGTGATTATTCTTTTATATGTCATTCTATAATTCAATTTTTATATATTAATGGGTATACTTTTTATTGTATTAGGTAGAAGTCCAAGAAAGTTTGGAGAGGAGGTTGAGTCAACAGATTCAAAAGAAACCATCATTGAATGCATCTCAATCCACTCAATATTCAAAGGTGGCTCATGATCTCTTTCCTTCTCGTAGAGGGAAGTGACTAATTAGCATCCTTTGTTGTATGCTTATATGTCATTTTTGTATATATATTTTGTATTATATATGTGATATTATACACCTATATATATTTTTTGTAAGCTTATATGTCTTTCTTGTACACATATTGTACTATGACCAACAAATAACATTGAATGACTATATGACTTTTTGGTTAATAAAAATATGTTTTAACCAATGTTCTCCATATTTTCTATAAATGATTGACTGAATAACTAAATAATTACACAAGTAAAATGAAGATCTTTTGATGTAAGTAAATAATAAATTCCCAATTATTTTACTTTAATATTTTCCAATGAATTTTATCACAATTTAGGTCTTGGTTGATCAAATTTTTCATAGTCTAGATTAAATCAATTTATAAATGGAATCAATAAGTGGGGATGCCTTATAAGTATGTTATAAATTTTTTCTCGTGGCCTCTCTCTCATTAGTATGCCCAATTAAATGATAATATTTTAAATTATATGTCATATAAATTACAATGGGTTACGATTAAGTCAATTGAGTATGCCACACAACATAAGAAGATAAAAAATAAAGTCACAAGAAAAATAAAGCCTATTATAGGTTGTGTGACATGGGAAATCAGTGACCTAGGCTAAACATTGAAGAGATTGTGGACATCAAGAAAGGAGGGAGGAATATAAAGCATAATTAATATCACTATGCACATGGGTGACTCTCCAAGCATGACCACTAGAAAGAAAAAGAAATGCAAAATGAGAAGACATAACTCTAGGTAATACACCATGATAGAATACGAAGAATGAGCATCTAAGAATGCTAGAGTGTCACACTAGGCTAGGTGTTCATGCCATATCACTAGGCTACTATTATTCTTATTTATATTTATTTAACCACTCTATTTTCTTTAGCACACTTAGGTAGTTGTGTCATTCAAGCATATTATTGTCTTATGGACTTGATTGACACTCAACTAGTTTTGTTTAAGTTATATACTGTAGCATTGTAAACTATCACCCTTGAGAATTTCACACTATGTTTGAATCCCTCTTAAGTGCTTGAGCCTAATTACGCTTATTAATTACCCATTTTATTGTTGTATTTGAAAAATAAAATTAATTTTGGGAATTAAGTTTAATTATTTATTTAACAAGCATCAAAAGTCTAAAATAGGTCCAGACTAGGGCATACTCACCCTTGTCTATCCTATTTTAGCCCAAGATTAAATATTTTATTATCGACATTAATATGTTTATAAATTTAAATTTATTTGTTGGCTTTTCAAAATAATTAATGTGGGAAATGTTGAAATATATATAAATATGTATTTTTTTCCATTTGAAACTAGAAAGTAATTTAGAAAATCAACTGAGCATCCTAAAAATAAATCAAGGAAATTCAAGAGAAGAATAAGCAACATTGTACAACACTTTTATTGGTTAAGATCATGTGTGAAATGCATCATCAAATCCATGTTCAAGCATAAGTAAGATGTTTCATATTTTATGTTTATTATCATTTTGAGCACTAACATTTATAGGACCTTCAATCAACTATCAAGTTATCCTTGTATGAGATGTGCTAAATGACCTTAGTCCATCAAGGAACACAAATTTAAATGGTAAGTTGCAACATTGTGATTTATCATTTGTTTCATCCATTTTCCTCTACTTGACCTAGGATGATCACTCTTTATCCAACATCATTATAGTCGTTGTGGAGGTGGAAACACCACGATGAGGTTTGACTTAGGAAATATCCTATACTGTCACATCTCAATTTCATTGCTTGTATTTAATAATGTTAAGTTAATTGAAATATTTGAAAAAAATGGAATTTATCATTTAGAATTATGGATTTGATAAATGCAATAGTATTTGGAAAATGATTATCTTGCAATTTTATGATTTAAAAGAGTATTTTGTAATGATTATCGGTTAAAGGTTACCGATGAAGTTGGCAAGTGCAAGAACGTGTGTGTGCAGGAACAGGTTGTAGAATGAGAACTTGGTTGAGGCAGGGATGCTTGGATGAAAGATGAATGGTAAGAAAGATTGGAATCTAGAACCTCACACACCACAGTAGACAATGACATCTGCATTTGTCTTGCAAATGAAAAATATCATTCTTGCTTGTGTGAATCGTGACTGAATAAATAGGTAATGTAAATGAAAGAAACAAATTCATGGAACCATTTGTCTTACCTTATTTTTTCTAAAGTTAAATTCATGATGGAAATAGAAATGCATATGATTGTACTTAACTTCGTGAGAAAAATGATTATGTTGTTTGGTTCTTGAAAATAATTTGAAAAATAAAAATAAATCCCTGATAAGAGAAATAATTACAAATGCATACATACATACATACATACATACATACATACATACATACATATACATATATATATATATATATATATATATATATATATATATATATATATATAATATACACACACATATAATATAGTTGCATATATATATGTGCAACTATATTATACCAAATTTAGATAATAAGTTTTCCTTTTTATTTCATTTAAAAATCCTTAAGAAAATTGTATGGTAGGAGTAATAACAATGATTAATCTCATAAACCCCTTCAAAATGTTGACCCTTTCCATATTGGAATGGATGGATAATGCCAACGACAGGGGAGTGGGTGGTTAGATAGTGGAAGAATGGAGAGTAAATACCATTCCAAGAATATAATATATGAATCGAGGGATAGAGATAGTGGAAATTTGAATGAGGGTAATCAATCAGGAAAAAGTAGAAGAGGATTTGGAAAAAAAGGAAGCAGAAGGAAAAATCATGAAAATAAGGGGAGATAGCCAAATTCATTGATAGGGAAAAAACATCGATCTTGTAGTCACAGGTACAAACAATGCCTTCTTATAATGTTTCCTTCAAAGTAATATCGATTTTTCCATTTCTCTTGAGAAAAGATCAACTTATTAGCAATAGAGCACCTTGTCATTTTTATGTGTTTCATACACGTGGCTTGTTTCCATTTTATTTGTTATGAAAATTTTAGAAGCCATGCTGGGGAAATGAAAACCCCATTTTTATCCTTCACTGTGTAACGACATTTTAAGCATGATCTTTTGGAAGGACTGTATTTGGGATTTATCCTGCATGTTATTTAGTCTTGAAATTTGAGAACATCGATATGTTCTTTGTGGTGGAAAACACCCTTTTTGGTGTCAACCACCCATGATATCCATTTGAACGATATCTATGTTTGCAGAAAAATGTATGTATACTATTTTATGGGGCCGAATGATATGTACCATTCGCGAGTAAATATCAACTCATAATGATCCATATCATTCTTGCTCCATATTCATATTAATGAGTAGATAACATCTCCAACCTTGTTGCAGGTTGATGGAAAATATATCTCATCCTATTCAAGCATAATGGGAATGAAAGTTATCAACCTAGTGTAAATCTGTATAGACTGAGATTGGTCTTTAAACATGTAAATGTGTATTAGGGAATGTATCCCTATGTCATACTATTATTTTCATTTGAGCCGAATGAACAAGCTTCGTTCAAAATATAGATGGGAATGATGCTATTGTTCTATTGTGATTGTGGTTATATTGATTTTTGCAAATAATATTGTGTGTGTTATATCGCTTTATGGAAAATAACATATCAGCCATTAAAGGATGAGGGTATATGAAAACCCTTGCAACTTATGAATGTATTCTCTTTAATTCTCCACACACACACACACACACATATATATATATGTTTGTGTGTATGCTCGTCAACCATGTGTAAGAATTATACAAATTTGAGTAGTAGCATATACTCTGTAACTTTTCAAGTGATAAATCATACCTCAATCATGAGGCTGACAATACCATTAAAACATTACATGAATTTTTTTAAGTTGATAGCATAGATAATGCAAGTCAACCCCTAATATTTTCTTTGATAAGAATATGTGAACAGAATGTAGAAACTACAATGTTCTAAATAGACATAGAGAAATAAATGTTTATCTCCTGTCTGGAACATAATGATTGGAGAGTAATGTTATGTTTTTCCAGTCAATTCAAACTGTTAATTGAAAAAGATTAATACTGAATCTTAGATGTGCTTTTGAAGATGATTTTGTCTTTTTATTGTGATTTTAGTGAAACATAGTTGATAAGACCAAAATTTATGTTTCTGGAAGAAAACCAATATACTTTGGTTTGTAAATTTGCTTGTTGAACGAATTTTACTTTTAATATTCTTATAGAATGTATATGCATATACAAACTATGAATAATATGCATATATGCTCGTGCATAAACTCATTGTTTATGCATGTACACATACATGTGGTATACCTTCTTATTCATCTCATTTTACTCATTTGAATATGACTATTTAATTTCATTTGCAATGGAAAGAACTATAAAAATGGAACAGTGTTGAATTGCAATACAAATCTTAAGGAAAGATAGTTATATGATGAATAGATGAATGGCTATACTAGATTTTAGATGGATTACTTGTTTGATGAAATTGAAATGGAATGATACAAAAGTACTATGATAGATTGTTGCACACTGGAATATGATGCTAGTAGATGGTCTAAAAGGGAGGGATACCCCTTGTTTATGATAAGCTTTTCTTCCGGGAATGAGTGCCAGAGAGTAGATTTTCTTTTGCAAATCTAATCTATGTTGCATTTTATGCAACATGAGCTTAGCCAAGCTTTGTAGTCATTTTTTTATGGAACAATCTGTTTATTATTTATCCTCTCTTTTTTATTTATTTTATTTACCTAACATGGAACTTGCAAGTTCTAATAGTTGATAGAAATGCATGTAGTTAGGCACACACAGATTCCACCTTGCAAACTATATCTCTTGCTATGTGTTTTGTGTAGGGTCGGGTATTCTTCGATGGACTGAAGAATTTTGGGAAAGCATTGCTTCGTGGTTGGGTTGAAAAACACCTCAACCATGTTCTCGTCCACTAGTGGAGGCGAGCTGTCACAAACAAATTTCAATGGAATTCTATTTTATGTACTTATATCATTAATGTAATTATTGTATTGACTATGTGGCGATTGAATACCAAGTCAAAGTTGTATATTGAATATTGACATTTGGAAATGAATATATTCATATTTGTTATTTCTATTGATTTATGGACATGAAATTGCTATGTTGGAAAATAGCTATGGGATATTATGTTAAATTTATATTCATAATGTCAATTAATAATTTATTGAGGAAATTTAGTTGGGCATGTTACATTTGGTATCAAAGCTTAGGGTTCAACTCTAGGCCTATGAGACCACATTGATTGGATTAGGGAATAGTAGAACCTTAACTAGAATTGAGTTACCTAGAGAATAACCAAATTTGAATTGGTTGTAGGAAATGGGGAGGTCCAAGTCAGGAAGAAAGAAGGGACTAGGGATTTGAAGAAGCAAGTCGTAATTGAAGAGAATCCAAAACTCAAAGGACCAACCTAAGATTCTTGATGATGATACTCTAGCACACGCCCTCACACGACTCAAGTTGGAGAGAGGAAAAAAGATTAAGGAGTCCAAATGAACTCCTAAGACTAAGAAACCCTTCACATTTAGAGATTGTCCAATAAGATGTGGACCTAAACGCATCTCTATTGACTAAAGAGGAGAAGGAGTTCCTGTGTGCACATCCTACCTCACCCAAGAGGGATGATGTAAATTTGGATGAGGATCCAAAGGAATGTCCTCTTTTTGATAATGAGGGAATTTCTTAGAATGGAAAACAAACTTTTGTAAATAAGTGTTGAAAATGAAGGTAATCATGTAGCTTTAAAACTTGTAAAACAATGAGATTGTAGATCTAATTTAAGTGTTCTTTATTATAAATTATGTGTGCATGATTATTTGTTTAGATCAATTTTACCAATTGTAGAAGTAGAAAAAAGATTGTAGAAGAATAATACCAGAAGATAGAAGTGACACAACATATATTGTGGAGAAACCCTTTCGGGAAAAACTCCACCACCAGAATCAATAGTGCTTGTATTATTTAACCTTAGAACAAGATTACAATAATTCTTTATCAATCATTGCTTGAGATGCTTCTTTTGACTTCAACAATTCTTCTTCACAACCTGCTATAAACTCTGATAGAACTCTCTTCAACTTGTTGCAATAAATAGACAATAACGAGCCTTGAAAACTCCAAAGAGATGTCAATTACAAAGCACAAATATTATCTCACAAAACCTATGCCTATTCTTTGCAAGTAGAGTTCTTATGTGAAAAGCAATGTCAAACCAAGTCCATCAATTTGTGCATCCAAATATGAGTCATAACTCAACGTTGATTACAAAGATATCTTGTAGGCTTCTCCTCAAATTTGGAACCCAAGAATGGGCCCACTTAACTCAGCCTTATAAAATATCTTCTCATACAAAAGTGTTAACTCCAAGATGCCAACTTGGGTGCCCAAGGTGGGTCCAAGTCAATCTCTATTAACTGAAACATATCTCTCCACTATTCATGCAAATATCATGCATGATTGATCATCCACACTTAATTGAATGTATCACCTATTATCTGTCATGCAACTCAAGTCATTAGTCATGCATTCCAAGTCAACTGAAGTCAACTAGAATTCAACTAAAACTAAGTACATGCAACTGAAGATAACTGAACCATAATTGAACTAAATTGAACTGAACTGAACTAAACTGAACTAAACTAATACTGAACTTAACTTAACTAAACTTCATGTATGTAAACATCAATCCCTAACTTCTAGGATCTTTACATGCAATACTGAAGTGTTATCTTTCTCGAAATAGTTAACTTAACTCAAGGTGAGTTCCACCTTCCATGTGGGTGCTCCATGTGCTCCTATTTTGTAGGATCTCTTCTTGGGCGTCCCCACATGTTCGTGTCATTTAGAATAAATTACAAATGTCAATTTACATGTTCATTTCATTCAAATTTAATCTCTTTCTAATCCTAGTGTTGGGGAACACTTTCCAAGGACTTAGGAGATACATGAAATATGTTTAGGATTGTAATTAAATGTCATCCTATTCCTAACATTCTCCCACTTGACATTATACATTGCAATTATTCTAAATAGGGAATCATTATTATAAATCAAGTACAAGACTCAAGACCAATGGCCTTCCTACACCAACTAATCAATCCATGCCAACTTCAAATGCAACCTACATAATCATGAAGCTCCAAGCAAATTATTAATACTCAAAACCAAGAGAACTTATCTGTAGGAACTAGTTTCGTAAGATAATCTACAATATTAATCAAAGTGTCAACTTTCTCAATTAATACCTTCCCACTCTCAACCATTACAAAGTGATATTGAACATCAACATGCTTAGTACGAGCATGATACATAGGATTTTTGGCTAAACAAATATCACTCTGACTATCACATTCAAGTTTAACTTACTTGCAATTAAAACCAATACCTTTCCCAAGTCTCTATAACCAAACTACCTCTTTGGATGCATGTGAAACTACTGAGTGTGTTGAACTCATGTCCAACTAGGGTGTAGGATTCTCGGTCTTTACTATTGAAAAAGATTTTATTACAAGTAACCACTCCAACATATATCTCTTACCATAAGAGAACTCAAGCCTCACCTATTTCTCCAAGTATCCATGAGGACCTATAACCAACCAATCCATGCCAAAATCCAAATGAAACATAGCACTATCATGAAGCAGTCAAGAAAATGATTAATGTACCCAATACATAAGAGAACTACACAAGATCAATGTCAAAGCTCCAATCATGAATCAGGAACATAAACATGACAACATGATCTAACCATCTCCTCTAAGAAGATCACATGCATCATAACATACATAAACATCCTAGTCTCAAGAGAATAAGTACCTTGCCAAACTCTAAATGTGTATCAAGAGTAAACCATGACATAATAGAAACCACTCTAAACCAAGGGAAAACATATCCCCAATCACATGAAGATAACCATACCAATGATGCATCCACGTCACTGCCAACAACTCCCACTGAATCGTGGTACAAGCTACACATGCCATCATGACTACCATTCTCTTCATGAAGATCACTCTACAACATCAAGCATAGAGTCATCACTAACATTTTTACATGAAATGATCAATGCATGATTACCGTCATCCAAGGATTCCTCTGTAGAAGAATCAGAACTCTTTTTCTTGTTCTTACAATCCTTCTTCACATGTCCCAGTTTCCCACAATTCCAACACTTTACCTTACTTCGTCCTTCAAACTTACCCTTTCCTTCCTTGTCTCCCTTAGGTTCCTTTTTCTTAGGCCCACCTCTTACAAACAAGGCATCTTGGATTTTTATTTTAGACTTCCTCCTCATCTCCTCTGATAGGAGAGTAGGAATTATATTGTCCATCTTAGGATCTACACCACTACCATTGATAGCAACAATTAGATTTTCTTAAGACTCTGGTATTGAACAAAGTAACAAAATGCATTTATCTTCATCTTCTAGCTTTACATCTATAGATGTTAATTGACTTAGAATAAAATTAAAAGCATTCAAATGATTTGCAATAGAATCACCATCTTTCATCTTTAAATAATACAACTGTCTTTTCAAATACAACTTATTAGTAAGACTTTTGGTTTGATAGATATCACCTATTCTCTTACACATCTTATATGTGGTAGTTTCATCTGAAACATTCAAGAGAACAACATCAACACGACATAATCTTATGGTCCCTCTTTCCTTCTTATCAAGCTTAGCCCAATCCTCATCTGACATCGTTGTAGGTGACTTTGTCTCATTACCAACAACTAACCACTGAAATATCTCTTCAAGGATATCCTCCATTTTTAATTTCCACGTCTCATAATTAGATCCATTGAATCTTTCAATATCTAAACAAGAATTAGAACTCATTGTATCAAACTTATTTTCCAAAATCAGCAATAACACAATAGTAAAAAAAGCTCCCACTATAGCCAAAAAAACCTTCAAACTTTTAAGAGAAAGGTGTCCCAAACTCTACCCAACTGTTAGCTCTTATACCAAATGTTGAAAATGGAGGTTATTATGTAGCTTTAAAACATGTAAAACTATGAGATTGTAGATCTAATTTAAGTGTTCTTTGTTACAAATTCTTTGTGTATGATTATCTGTTTAGATCAATTTTACCAATTATAGAAGTAGACAGAAGATTGTAGAAGAATAAGACCAGCAGATAGAAGTGACACTACATATACCATGGAGAAACCCTTTCGAAAAAAAACTCCACCACCAAAATCAATAGTGCTTGTATTATTTAACCTTAGAACAAGATTACAATAATTCTTTATCAATCCTTGCTTGAGATGCTTCTTTTTCCTTCAACAATTCTTCTTCACAACTTGCAATAAACTCTGATAGAACTCTCTTCAACTTCCTGCAATAAATAGAAAATAATGAGCCTTGAAAACTCCAAAGAGTTGTCAATTACAAAGCACAAATCTTATCTCATAAACCTATGCCTATTCTTTGCAAGTAGAGTTCTTCTGTGAAAAACAATGTCAAACCAAGTCCTTCATCAATTTGGGCATCCAAAACTGAAGTCCTAACTCAACGTTGATTGCAAAGATATCTTGTAAGCTTCTCCTCAAAGTTGGCACCCAAGAATGGGCCCACTTAACTCAACCTTATAAAATATCTTCTCATGTGAAATTGTTAAATCCAAGATGCCAACTTGGGCACCCAAGGTGGGTCCAAGTCAATCTCTGTTAACTAAAACATATCTCTCCACCATTCATGCAAATATCATGCATGATTGATCATCCCCACTTAACTGAATGTATTGCCTATTATATGTCATGCAAATCAAGTCATTAGTCATGCATTCCAAGTCAACTGAAGTCAAATAACATTCAATTGAAACTAAATACATGTAACTGAAGATAACTAAACCATAACTGAATTGAACTGAATTGAACTAAACTGAACTAAACTAAACTGAATTGAACTGAACTTCATGCATGTAAACATCAATCCCTAACTTCTAGGATCTTTACATGCATTACTGAAGTGTTATATTTCTCGAAATAGTTAACTTAACTTAAGGTGAGTTCCACCTTCCATGTGGGTGCTCCATGTGCTCCTATTTCTTAGGCGTCCCCACATGTTCCTATCATTTATAATTAATTACAAATATCAATTTACATGTTCATTTCATTGGGGAACACTTTCCAAGGACTTAGGAGATACATGAAATATGTTTAGGATTGAGATTAAATGGCATCCTATTCCCAACAATAAGGATCAGTGTAAATCCATATTTAATATAAATAAAGGGAGTCTTTTTGTTGTTGATCAAGAGCACAAAAAATGAAGAATTGTCTTGATGTGAGTGAACGTGTATATCTTTTTTAGATTACATGTTGTGTATATAGTATTATGTAGATACAATTGTTTAAACGTAAAACCTTGTGTTAAGTTACACTAAATGTGACAGTGGCACATGTCAAGTGTGAGTCATTATGGTGACCACCAGACAAGAAGCAGGTAGTATCAAATAGGACAATGGGTTGAGCAAGAGGCTAGACCAAATCATGGAACTCCTAAACTGGCAAGAAACCCGAATGGACCATTTGGAACAAGAGGTCTGAGGGGTGTGAGAAGATCAAAATCTTAGGAACGAGGTACCCGACCGAGGAGAAAGGGGCCAAGGGGATCTTCATTAGGGTTGAATTGAGGAAGAATTGGGGAAAGATATTAAAAAGGTAGCACCACTAAAATTTGATGGCAAGGCCATTGGAGATGGAGCTTAGGCTTGGATCATAGAGATGGAAAAATACTTTGGGCTCCACAACCTATCAAACCAAACCAAGGCTACTTGGATTGCATATCAGCTATCTAGAGAGGCAGTTACTTGGTGGGATAACGAGAAGGAAGAGAGGAGACTTCAACCAGAGGAGATCTCTTGGGAGTTTTTCCTCCAATATTTGAAGAAGAGGTGGCTACCACACTTTTTTTTTTACAAGAAGATGATTGAATTTCAAAATTTTACCTTGGGTGGCTTGATAATAGTTCAATATTGTGAGAAGTTTACCAATTTTCTCATGTGCCACAATATCAAACCGATGAGAATTTTTGGATTCAAAATTTTATATTAGGACTGAGACGCCACATTGGAGCTAAGGTGGACCACCACAATCCCCTTACGATGGTAGACGCTTTTGAGAAGGTCATTAAGCAAGAACAAAAGTTGCAGTTGTTGTCCAATCTTTGCAAGGCTTTAGACTTCAAGCCTCGATTTAGAAATAAAAATTCTCAGAAGGGTGATGGAAAAAAGAAAAATAAGTCCCATTAGATTAGAAATTTGAAAAGAGAAGGAAAAAATTTGAAAAATAAGAAGGAAACCAAGGTGGTAGGAATAAAAGGGATAATAAGGGCAACAACCACTATAATAGTAACCAGAGGTACTAAAAAGAGTATGGGTCTAGAGGTCGAAAAGAGCCACGTGATGGGTGTTACACTTGTGGGGGAGACCATTATCCATCTAGTTTCCCTCAGAAGTTGAAGTCACAGAAGGAAGGAAAACAACAATAGACCCCACAACACAAGATCCATGCAGTGGTGGATAATAGGCAAGTAGAGTACCAATCTTCTCCAATACGATTGAAAGGTAAGCTCTATGGCCAAAGCATTTCTATTTTGATAGATACTGGAGCTACTAAGTGTTTTATAGATCATAGAATGATTTCTAGGCTACCTAATAGACCTGGATATTTGGAAAACTCTTGGTCTATTCAGTATGGAAATCGAGAAGAGTGGGAAGTAGATTCATGTTTCTTTTGTAGCAAGTTAGAACTTCCCAACTTCCTGACACAAGTTGACCTTTACGTGGCACCTCTAGGTTCCTATGATGTAATCTTGGGAATCAATTGGTTAAATAAGCATAAAGCTATTGTAAATTGTGAGGATAAGATGGCGAGTTGTCTGGATGACTATGGATACCTGGTTGAGATTCATGGGATACAAAGACCCCTGGAACTTAGGCAGATCTTAGCTATACAACTCAAGAGGGCTCAGAGGAAGGGTTGTGACATATATGTTATGCATTTCTATGAGCCTGAAAAATGAGAAAGCGTACCTAGAAGATTATCTAATCCTTAGGGAATTCTGAGATGTTTTTCTCAAAGATCTCATCGAGATGCCTCCAAAGTGAGAATTTAATTTCTCCATCGATCTAGTGCTTGGACCTGAGCCTTAGTCTAAGACCCCATACAGGATGACCACCACTAAAATTTATGAATTAAAATCCTAGTTACAGGAGCTGCTACACAAGGGGCTTATTTAGCCCAGTGTGTCACCTTGGGGAGCATTGATTATCTTTGTGAAAAAGAAGGATGGAACCTTGCATCTGTGAATTGATTATTAGATGTTGAACAAGGCAACCATCAAGAATCGATATCCCCTTCTGAGGATCGATGAGCCATTTGATCAAATGAAGGGAGTGTTAGTATTCTCAAAAATAGATCTTAGATTTGGTTATCTTCAGTTGAGAATAAAGGAAGAAGATATTCCAAAGACTTCTTTCCAAACTCAGTATGGGAATTACGAGTTCACCGTTGTGCCATTTGGATTGACTAATGTACCCGTGGCTTTCATGAATGTTTTGAACAATGTGTTCTAGGACTCTTTGGATGAATTTTTCCTAATATTTATTGATGAAATTCTGGTTTACTCCAAGTCTAAAGAGGAACACGACCGACACTTGAGGATAGTCTTACAACATCTACGAGAAAAGAAGCTTTTTGGAAAGCTATCCAAGTGCTCATTTTATCAGGACATGGTGCACTACCTAGGTCATATTATTTTAGATGAGGGAGTCTTTATGGGTCCTGAAAAGATAAAATAAATTGTGGAGTAGTCGACGCCTCAGAGTGTGACAGAGGTGTGAAGATTTATGGGCCTTGCTAGATATTATAGGAAATTTGTGCTAGGGTTTTCTCAGATTGCAGCCCCAATAACTTCACTTCAAAAGAAAGGGAAAATTTTTGAGTGGACTGAGAAGTGTGAGAAAGCCTTCCAACTCCTAAAGGAGAAGCTCATGACATCCCCAGTGCTAATTATACCCGATCCCAATAGTCAGTTCTCAATGATCACAGATGCTTCAAGAGATGGTGTAGGAGCAATCTTAATGCAAGACGAGAAAGTAGTGGCATATGAGTCAATGAAGCTGAAACAACATGAAGTAAATTACATGCCACACGATTTGGAATCAACATCTATAGTGCATGCCTTACAAATGTGTAGACAACATCTTTTGGGAAAGCCTTTTGAGCTCAAAATGGATCATTTTCGACTGAGATACATCTTCACTCAACCAAGCCTCAATGCATGATAGAGATGGCTAGAATTCCTTAGCGAGTACGATTTTAGAATTGAGTATATAAAAGGAAAGGAAAATAGAGTGGCAGATGCTCTTAGTAGAAGAAGAAATTTGGTAGCCATGACCTCTACGAGATCCAATTTGAGGCAGTAGGTGATGCAAAAATTGCGAGGAGATGAGTATTATGAAAGGGTGAAAAAGGATCTAGAAGAGAATCTAGTAGACCATCAATTCGATGGGTATGCATTTGAATAGGATGGTATCTTAAGATACTAGAGATAGATATATATTCCAAATTTTGGAGAGCTTAGGAAGCTGTTCCTAGAAGAAGTCCAGAATGCACCATATTTAGGACAGTCTAGAGTTACAAAGATGATCGTAGAATTTAAAACCTTGTATTATTGGCCGAAACTCAGGAAGGACGTAGTGGAATACTTAGCCAGATACTTGGAGTGTCAATGAGTTAAGGTTGAGCACGTGCATCTAGCAGGACTCCTTTACCCTCATGATATACTTGAGTACAAATGGCAAGTGATCGGCATGGACTTTATATAGGGGTTACCTCTAAGTAAGAACATACATGATGTAATTCTGGTAGTAGTTGATAAGTTGACTAAGGTGGCACATTTTATTCTAGGGAATCTTAAGGATGGATCATTGACCTTGGCCAAGAAATTTTTCCAAGAGATCTTCCACTTACAGGAGTGCTAGAGACCATTATATATAATAGAGATACACAAAGGACATTAAGGTTCTGGACAACCTTGAATGTAGCATTGGGGACTAAGCTAAATTTTAGTTCATCCTATCATCCTCAGACTGAAAATCATACCGAGCAAGTGAATCATGTAGTAGAATATCTCCTTTGGATGTATTGTATGGATCAACAGTATAAATGGGAAGAGTATCTACTGTTGCTAGAATTTTCTTATAAAAAATCCCATCATGCATCCTTAGGTATGACACCTTTCGAGGCCCTGTATGGGAAAAAGTGTTGTACTCCCATCAGTTGGGATAGGTTGGAAGACATGATCATAGTGGGTCCTAAAATGTTAAAAGAGATGGAAGAGCAGATGTGACTCATCAAGGGAAAACTGAAGGAGGCAACTGATAGACAAAAGAGCTATGCTGACAAAAATAGAACCTTTAGATAGTTTGCAATTGGGGATAAGGTCTTTTTAAGATTCAAGCCACATAAAAACTCTTTTACCTTTGGGAAATCCTCCAAGTTGGCTCCGAGATACGTGGGCCCATTTGATGTGTTGGAAGTAATCAACCTGGTTGCATACAAAATTGCTCTACTGCCTGCTCTAGCATGAATCCATAATGAATTTCATGTTTCTCTTCTTAAACATACCATCCAGATGCATCTCATATACTAGATTGGCATTCTTTATAGGTGGAGGATATAGGAGTGGTACTGGTGGAGCCCATTAGAATTTTGGATAGACACAACGTCAAGTTACAAAATAGAGACATTGTTCAATATAAGGTCCAATGGGATCAGTATTCTAAGGAAAGTGCTACATGGAAGGATGCAAAGGAAGTAGAACACTCCTTTCCTCATTTTCTTTCTTAGATAGACTATTGATGGTTTACTATATGTTGTTGCTTAATATTTTGGACTTGTATGTTATGATGTTTTGGCTTGAAAACAACTTATGATTTGATGTTGAAATGAACATATGCGAATTAGTTTATTTTGATTAGACATTAGGATGATGTCTCTTCCTAGTGGGGAAGGATGTCACATCTCAATTTCATTGCTTGCATTTAATAATGTTAAGTTAATTAAAATATTTGAAAAAAAATGGAATTTATCATTTAGTATTTATGGACTTGATAAATGCAATAGTATTTGTAAAATTATTATCTTGCAATTTTATGATTTAAAAGAGTATTTTGTAATTATTATCATTTAAAGGTTAGTAATGAACTTGGAAAGTGCAAGAACATGTGTGTGCAGGAATAGGTTGAAGAACGAGAACTTGGCTGAGGTAGGGATGCTTAGTTGGAAGATGAACGATAAGCAAGATTGGAATCTAGAATCTCACACACCACAGTAGACCATGACATCTGCATTTGTCTTGTAAATAGAAAATATCATTCTTGCTTGTGTGAATCATGAATGAATAAATATGTAACTTAAATTAAAGAAACAAATTCATGGAACTATTTGTCTTACCTTGTCTGTTCTAAAGGTAATTTCATGATGGAAATGGAAATGCATCTAATTGTGCTTAATTATCATGAGAAAAATGATTATGTTGTCTGGTTCTTTAAAATAATTTGAAAAAAATCCCTGATAAGAGAAATAATTACAAATACATACATACATACATACATACATACATACATATATATATATATATATATATATATATATATAATGCATTACAAATGCACACATACATACATATATATATGCAACTATATTATACTCAATTCAGATAATAAGTTTTCCTTTTTATTTCATTTCTAACTCAAGAAAATTGTATGGTAGGAGCGATAACAATGATTAATCTCATAAACCCCTTCAAAATGTCAACCCCTTCCGTATTGGAATGGATGGATAATTCCAATGACAGGGGAGTGGGCGACTATATAGTGGAAGAATGGAGAGTAAATACCATTCCAAGAATAGAGTGCAGGAATCGAGGGAAAAAGATAGCGGCAATTTGAATGAGGGTAATCAATCAGGGAAAAGCAGAAGGGGATTTGGGAAAAAAAGGTAGTAGAAGGAAAAAACACAAAAAGCAAGGGAGATAGCTGAAAAGCACTGATCTTGTAGTCACAGGTAAGAATGATGCCTTCTTAAAATGTTTCCTTCAATATATATTTATTTTTCCATTTCTCTTGAGCAAAGCTCAACTTATTAGCAATTGAGCACCCTATTATTTTTATGTGTTTCATACCCATGGCTTGTTTCCATTTTATTTGTTGTGAAAACTTTAGAAGCCATGTTAGGGAAATGAAAACCCCATTTTTTTCCTTCATTGTGTAACGACATGCTAAGCATGATCGGTTGGAAGGAATATATTTGGGCTTTAGCTGACATGCTATTTAGTCTTGAAATTTGAGAACATCAATATGTTCTTTGTGGTGAAAAACACCCTTTTTGGTGTCAAACACCCATGATATCCATTCGAATGATATCCACATTCACAAAAAAATGTATGTATACTATTTTATGGGATCGAATGGTATGGACCATTCGAAAGTAAATCTCAACTCAAAATAATCCATATCATTCTACTCCATGTTCATATTAATGGGAAGATAATATTGCCAACCTTGTTGCAGGCTGATGGACGATATACCTTGTCCCATTCAAGCATAGTGGGAATGAATGCTATCAACCCAGTGTAAATATGTATAGACTGAGATCGGTCTTTAAACATGTAAATGTGTATTATGGAATGTATCCCTATGTCATACTATTATTTTCATTTGAGCCGAATGAACAAGCTTCACTCAGAATATAGATGGGAATGACATTACCATTCTATTGTGACTATGGTTATATTGATTTTTGCAAATAATATTGCATGTATTATAACATTTTATGGTGGAAAACATATCAACCATTAAAGGATGAGGGTATATGAAAACCCTCATAGCTTATGAATGTCTTCTCTTTACTTCTTGATGTCACACACACATATATATGTGTGTGTGTGTGTGTGTGTGTATTTATATGTGGTTGTATGCTCATTGACCATGTGTAAGAATTATATAGATTTGATTAGTAGCATATAATCTATAACTCTTAAAGTGATAAATCATGCCTCGGGCATGATGCTAACAATACTATTAAAACAATATATGAAGAATTTTAAGTCAATGGCATAGATAATGCAGATCAACCCCCAATATTTTCTTTGATAAGCATATGTGAATAAAATGTAGACACTACAATGTTCTAAATAGATAGAGAAATAAGTGTTTGTTTCTTGTCTAGAACAAAATGATTGGAGAGTAATGTTATGTGTTTCCAAGCAATTCAAACTATTAATTGGAAAAGATTAATACTGAATTTTAGATGTGCCTCTGAAGATGATTTTGTATTTTCATTGTGATGTAAGTGGAACATAGTTGATAAGACCATAATTTATGTGTCTGAAAGAAAACCAATATACTTTGGTCTGTAAATATGCTTGTTGAACAGATTTTACTTTTAATATTCTTATAGAATGTATACACATATACAAACTATGAATACTATTCATATATGTGCTCGTGCATAAACTCATCATTTATGCATGTGCACATTCATGTAGTATACCTTCTTATTCATCTCATTTTACTCATTTGAATATGACTGTTTAATTTCATTTGCAATGGAAAGAACTGTAGAAATGGAATAGTGTCGAGTTTCAATATGAATCTTAAGGAAAGATAGTTTTATGATGAATAGATGAAGGGCTATACCATATTTTATATGGATTACTTGTTTGATGAAATTGAAATGGAATGATATAAAAGTACTATGATAGACTGAAGCACACTAGAATATGATGCTAGTAGATGGTCTAAAAGGGAGGGATACCCCTTGTTTATGATAGGAATTTCTTTCAAGAATGGGTGCCATAGAGTGTAGATTTGCTTTTCCAAATCTAACCTAAGTTGCATTTTATGCAGCATGAGCTTGGCCAAGCTTTGCAATTAATTTTTTATGGAATAAACTATTTATTATTTATCCTCTCTTTGTTATTTATTTTATTTACCTAACATGGAACTTGCATGTTCTGATAGTTGATAGAAATGTATGTAGTTAGGAATCCATAGCTTCCACCTTACAAACTGTAACTATTGCTAAGTGTTCTGTGTAGGGTTAGGTATTCTTCAATGGACTGAAGAATTATGGGGAAGCATTACTTCGTGGTTGGGTTGAAAATCACCTCAACCATGTTCTCGTCCACTAGTGGAGGCGAGCTGTCACAAAGGAATTTCAATGGAATTCTATTTTATGTACTTGTATCATTAATGTAATTATTGTAAATTGACTATGTGGTGATTGAATGCCAAGTCAAAGTTGTATATTGACTATTGACATTTGGATATGAATATATTCATATTTTTTATTTCTTTTAATTTATGGAAATGAAATTACTATGTTGGAAAATAGCTATGGGATTTTATGTCTTAAATTTATATTCATAATGCCAATTAGTAATTTATTGAGGAAATTTAGTTGGGCATATTACATATATGAAACAATCCTTCCTTTGCAAGTTGTAGATTTTAAGTGGATTGGAGAAGATTGAAGACCTCAAATCAATATCAAGAATACAAATACCTTCTTTCTTCAAATTAGGGCAAGATCAACTATTTGCTGATAGATGAAGTTTTGAAGTTGATTCCAACACGGAAGTACCTACAAATTGTGATGCTCTTGTGCAGGTACTGAAACTCAGAAAACCACTATTTTTCATACAAGGGCACCCTTGCTCTTGTCTAACTAGTTTGAATCCAAATTTGAATTCTAGGTTCCTTATTTCCTGCTCTTTACTTTCCTATTTTTTTCTTCTTCATCAATTCTATACTTTTTTGAATTACTACAGTTTGTTGTACTTACATAATTGACTTAGTTTTACAATCCTCACACACATCACATCACTCAATTCATATCATTTCATCCCAAAACATACAAAAAGGGACCAAAAACTTGATCAACCATTCTAGCTCTTCCTTAAGGATAGTAGCCAAGTGTTCTCTTTTGATCATTTTTGTGTCTCTCAAATGTTAAAGGTGAAAAGTGTGATTTAGGTTAGTATCAGTACTAAATTTATTTTCACCTCATTTCATATTTTATCTATCATATTAATTTTTATTTTATTTATCTTCCACCTATCATGCTAGATAAGATTTAGTTAGCTATCACCTAATATGCTAGTTCAAAAATAGTTAGGTTCCACCTATCATGCTAAATTAGATTTAGTTAGCTTCTATCCTTCATACATTGAATAGATTCACCTCTACTCCATATAAGAATGAGATTATTTTTGCTATGTAACTGATCCAAGCATTGTAATTAATCATTCATTTTATTGTCCTATTTGGAAACCCATAAATTTATATCTAGGTTTTCCTTTTTCTTTTTCCTATTTGGGAACCCATAAATTTGATAATTTCAAGAGTTTACAGTTTCCTTAACCCACATAATAGTCCATTATCATATTGGGATAGTCATAATAATAGTGTAGCCTAAAATGATCAGGACAATTGGGGTGGGAAACAAGGCCTCCCCTAGTGTTCATCCACCCACCTCGACATGTTCATGTAGTTGATTTAGCTCCATAAGATGAATGCAAAATATGCCTCCCTACAACTTTTTATTGAATGCAATAGGTAGTTTTTGCAACTTTTAAAATTTTGTTGCAACGCTCAAATGGCTTGGAGATTTAAAAAATTGAGAATTCTTATTGTGGAGGGACCCTACATGTACCTATAGGTTTAGAAAAAACATTTGTAGGTGCCACGAATTATGAGAAACGACCCATCATAGATTGGTAGTTTTTTGTACTTAGGACTCTTAAGGGATTACGATGAAATAGTGTAGCCCAAAATGATCGAGACAATCGAGGTGTGAAACATGACCTTTCATAGCATTCAATTGTTCACTTAGATGTGTTGGCATTGTCTATTCAGCCCCACAAGGCATGAAATTAAAAATATGCTTCTCGATAACTTTTCGCTAAATGTAACTGACATTTTTTACAATTTTTGAAACATTATCCTCATGGTCAAAAGGTTTGGAGATTTCAAAAATTGAGAGAGGTTAATGTGGAGGGACCCTACATGCACCTATAGGTTTAGATGAAATGCTTGTAGGTTCCATGAACTTCAAAAATGGCCCGTCATAGTTCTATATTTTTTCCCACTTAGGACTCTTAAGAGATTATGTCAGAATAATGTAGCCTAGAACGATCGAGACAGATGGGGTAAAAAAAGAGAATTTTCCTAGCATTCACTTATGCACTTAGATGTGTTGATGTTTCCTGTTCAGCCCCATGACATACGAAATAAAAAATATGCTTCCCGATAACTTTTTGTTAAATGCAATTGATGCTTTTTACAACTTTTGAAACATTATCACCATGGTCAAATGGATTGGAGATTTAAAAATTTGAGAGAGGTTATTGTGGAGGGATCCTATGTAAACCTATAGGTTTATATTGAACATTTGAAGGTGCCATAGATTTTGAGAAACAACCCATCATAGTTCGATAATTTTTTGCACTTAGGGCTTTGTTAGTGAACAAATTTTTCCTTTATGAAATTAAATATAAATGACTATGATTCCCAAGGACTCATCAATTCACAAAAAATGGGGATTACCATTGCATTGGTAATCTTCCTCTAAATTTTGATTGAGGTACAACTCCCTCTTCTGATATAATTTTGGATTTTTGAATATATATGGATTCATGGGTATGCTTTTAACTAGAAAGAAAGAAAGACAAAAGTAACACCTAGTCATAACCATGAGATAGATGCAGAGAGAAAGATTGCAATTAAACTAATATGTTGAAATGAAATGTACTGGAAAATGATTAATATCATAAGTAGGAGGTGTAAGATGGGGTTAGAGAATTCCTAGCCTAGACAAAGTGACAGCCAACACTTCTAAGCTAAAAACCCAACCCAAACAAGAGAAAACAATGAAAGAATAAGCAAAATAAAAGCATCAAATCACAACACTCCCCATGCTTGAACTTGAATCACTTCTCTTGTCTCTCCTATTTCTTCTTATGCCAATATTGCCCTTAGATTTTTTGTTGAAGTTGTGCAAATACCTACAAATAGTAAGCAAGAAAGTTGGAGATAATGGCTATTAAGGACAAAATGAAGGAGGAAGGTTGTTTTTATAGACAACCATTCAAACGGATGGCCCAGATTAATCTTCTAGAAATATTCCAAGATCAATGGTGGAGGATGCATGAGAGGGAGGTTACGAAATGGATGGTTGAGATCAAGCCACCAGAAAGATGCTAAGATCAATGGTCCAGAATTGATGCACCAAGAATATGCCATTCATAGAAAGAGCTATGAAATTTATGACGTCGATGGCTATGACGCCTGATGGCTATCACATCAATGAAGGCTATGATAGGGATTAATGACAAGGAATCTTTGACCAGAAGAGGTGCATAAATAGTTTATTTTAAATTATTTATTCAAAAATGGAGGGAAGGGACAAGTGGCAAATAAATAATTTATCCAAAAAATGAAAATGGACCATTTAATTAATTTAATCAATTTAATTAAATGGGGAGATAGGAATTAGACATGGATAATTAATTTGAATTATTTATTCAAAAGAGAAGAATGACATATAATTAAATAATTTTGACAATTATTTAATTATAGAAGATTATCTGACTATGGACAGATGATGAAAGATAAATAATTAAATAAATAATGATTTATTTAATTATTGAAGAAAGGGGGTATTAGTGACGCAATTAAATAATTTTAATTGATCAGGATAAAATAAGGATTAGAAAGTGAATTAATTAAATAATTAAAAATTATTTAATTAATAAAGGAATATGATCAAGTATAATTTTATAAAATCATTTAATTATTAGAGGATGACGACCAAGAAAAAATGTTGCTTGCAGACTTAGGACATTTTTTAGTGTCTACATTTTGCCCCTCTTTGACATAATGCAGTTCATTACGTTGTGTCAAAGAAATTTAATTTTGAAATATGCCCCGATGAAAGTAGGGTGATGAAAGATGACTAGGAGGGTTGTGGTATGCCCCCTCAAGAGGACAGGCGGGTTCAAAGAACATGAATGTGCTCTTGAAATGGATGATAAGACTAGATGATGAAGGATAGAAGAAATGTTAGCATGGAAGGGGATGAATGTTAGCATGAAAGAGAAAGGAGGATGAAGATGTAAAGTTAGATAGGAAATGATAAGGGAACCAACTTTCATGCTTACATTTTTATATTTATCATCATTGGGCGTCAAAATATCGCAAATGGACCACAAACACCATGGTATGACATAGACCAAGGTGTGCAAGGTGACCATTTGGGAGAGACAAGTAGTCAAAAAGACAAGGAATGCTCGAGCTCATACTAAGGACCCAATTGTCCCAGTCTTTTTTCCAAGACAAACCACAAACAACAAATAGAGAAAAGAGGCCATGATCCATCATTTTCCCTCTAAATCCATTGATAGGACATCCTCAAGGAGACTAGTGACATGACCCAAAACCAATCAAAAAGATAAGATGAATCCAGACCCATAAAGTGTTTTCCAAGATAGTGTTTGTCAATGTTAATGATAAGATTGGTTGATTGATTGATTTGATCAGGATGTCCGAGTTTGATTGATAGGTTGACACAGATTGATTGATAAGTTGACAAAGTTGATAAATTGATTTGATTGACCATGCTTAGTCTCAGGAAGGACACATCTTGATTAAGGCAAGATTGATTGATAAAATTGACAAAGTTGATTGGTTGCACCTTACTTCAGGAAAGACATATCTTGATTAAAGAAATATTGATTGACACGGTTGACACAATTGATTGTGAAAAAGATTGATCGTTTGTTTGAAAAAGATTGATTGATATGACCAAGCAATGTGATAATACCCAACTGTAGGAAGGACACATCCTATTTTAGGGAAAATGACATATCTAATAAAGTTGACCAAGTGATAAGTGTTGACAAGGCACCTAACTATAAGAAAGACATATCCTGCTTAAGGTGAATGACCAAATTGACAAAGTTTAATCTCTAGATAAACACATCCTGATAAAAGACAAGAGATAGGACCGAATAAGACAAATGACATAACACCCCATTCCGCTAAGATTGATGATCCAATTGATTGGTTAATGATAAGATGTTTGAATAATTGAAGGGTTTTGTTGATTGTGTTTGTTTGTTGATTCAGATGATGATGTGTTTGAGTTGACATTGTCCGATTTATTTTGATCGACTCGGCGAACCCTAAAAGACTAACCTAGGGGGCCTTGGGGGCTCATCGAAAGATGGCCTTTCCTACATTATACACACAAAGACCTCATAGTTTGACCACTCTAATAAATACTGACTCAGACTCAGACTCAAAATCTGTTTTTGTGATTTTTGATGTTTTCTATTTTTTTTGGCTTTTGATGGTTTTCTAATTTTTTTGAATTTTTGAAGTTTTCTGATTTTTTTGGATTTTGATGGATTATGAAAGTTGATACCATGTGTTATTTCCCATGAAGATGTAATTCAAGGAATTTCCCCTAGTCAGGTATAGGACCAACTTATTATGCGCGAGGGGATCAATGGATGCAAAGGATGATCATGCAAGTGAAGGACACTAAATGTCTATGGTATTTAGGCCATGAAAAGGATGACAAAGATTTATTATGGATGAATGAGACTTTGTTATGAATGATAACTATAAGGATCATGGAAAATGCATGTAAAAGATACCCACAATCAACCAAGTGGGCATGCACAAGGATCCAAGGACAAACATGATCTTGCCCATAGTCAAGCTAAAAACCAATTGATAGGTGATGATGATGATGATGACAACGTTGTTTGATATGGGAAGGACACATCCTAAAACAACATGGGGATTGGGAAAGACATATCTCGAGGGTGATAATATGACTAAAGGATCAAGGTTTGCAGCAAGGCTAGGAACAAAGCCAAGAATTTTTTTGGATGACACGCTAGAGTGCATAGCAAGATTGTATGGATTAGGATTGTTGCATTTGTAATGACTAACCTTAGGACTGGATGGGATTATGGAGGGAACTTGGATAAGTGGATTAGAATCCTTAAACCAATGACAATGGAAAACCAAGCCCAGTGATAGGTATGAAAGAATAATGGATTGATTTTGACAAAAGATAGGAGACACGAGGATTATTAGCTGAAAGAATTAGCATATGAACTCTAAGGACTATGTCGCATAGGAATAATTTTTTTTCTTTGAGATATGGGTTTGGATAAATTCTATGAAGGCGATGACATGATATTTCATGGATAGTGTATGACCAAAGGATAGACATGTCAATAATTTTCCCAAAGCATGATTTATTTTTGTACCCCATTTCCTTATCAAGATCAAGGTAGGTGGGAAAATGGATGGAAAGGGATATGGATTAGATGGATAGATGGAAATGTCATGAGAAAGGCATGGAAGATGAGACAACTTTCCCATAAGAGTAATGGCCCACATAGATAATTGCTCTTACACATGACACCTGTTTGCTAGGTTTTCATCATGATTCTTATCCAAAGCGCCATATAAATGGTTTTCATTATTGGACAAATTTTTTCTCTTTACTATTTTTTCTTCTTTCTTTTTTCTTTTTCTTTTTTTTCCTCTTTTTTTTTCTTTTTGATGATGTCACACAAGATGCCTATTTGCCAGGTTTTTATCACATGACAATTTTTCGGTTTTTTATATCGACTTGATGTTTTGGATGATCATTGATTATTTTGAATCCTTTGATGGTGTTGATGTAGGTACTGGTGTCATGATATGCCAATTGTGACCTTTATAGAGTAGTTGCCTAGTCAGGGTCATATCACTTGCATACAATTGATTGATGTCATTATGATCCTCTCTAACACTAGGTTTTGCCTTATCAAAATACGCACATCGTGATAGAGTTCCATGTGAGTCCTTATGATAAAGAGTTGCTTCCAAGATGCGATAGATTTGTGACGTAGGATTTTTAGACTTTAGGCGGGAGGAAGGATTATGATGGATGATGGTAGATGTGTTTGGCAATTTAGATGTAGGAATTTTCATTCACCAAACTTGGGGTGATGGATGATGGAGTTTGGAATTTTGATTGGGATAGCGTTTGGAACCAATACCTTTATATGCCCTTTTTGATTACCATTTAGAAGGAGATGGACATTTATTATATGTGGAAGACCTCTTTTCTTGTGGCTCCACATTTTGATTGACTTTTTGATTTGGAATATTTTCTTTGCTTGATCCATTTTTCTTCGAGATCCATTTTAACTTCATTTGTCCACTAATGTTTTTGTTTGATTCAATGGCCTTTGACATTTGATTTTGAACTTTGGATTTCTAATAATTTTCTTTTTGTTGGTTCCAAATAGAAGGTTTATTCATGTTGGAATGATGGTTTATGGTGTGGATGGAAGGAGTGTTGGAAACAACCTTATGAAAATGGCTACTCATGGCCCCCATTTTGATGTTTGTATCTAATAAAGTTTCCCCCAATATTGAGGAGGTACCACTAACATCATTATATTTTCTGATTGAATAATAGGCAGGACCTTGATGTCTAGGATTTTCATAAAACTATATTGGTTCTTGAATGCCTTGCTCATGTAAGCCTAGTCATTTTTCTTGATACTGCATGCTCTAAAATATTCTATTTGTGATGGGGTATTTTTTTACTTTGAAAGCAATATGTGAACCCATCATTATTTAGCTAGAAACCATTACTCGAAATTTCTCATCTGCAATAAAGCTTGCTTTGACAAAGGTAGATGCTCCTAGTTGATAGGATGTTTTGGATTTATCATTCATCATGCTTGTTTCTTCTTGATCATTTGGGATGTTGATTTGATCCATGGTAGCTTTTGTATCTTCTTCTTTGACTTGATCAATGGTAGCTTCTCTATGTTCTTCTTGATCCATAGTAGCCTTTTTATGTTCTTGTTTGACTTGATCCATGTTATTTGTTTGATTATCTATGTGTCCAAAGGAGGCAAGTGTCTCATCTTTGGAAATGGATGTTTTTGGTACTTGGATAGGATCAACTTCAAATGTTTGATCATGAATGGCATAAAGGTTGATGAGTGGATCATTTTGGATTTCATGTTCAAGGGTAGGATCTTGGTCAAAAATAGGTTTGTCTTGGATGACATGATTGGGAATGGGATCTTGGATTATCTCAGATCTTTGATTATCTAGAAGGACTTCTTGGATGGAATTAAAGATGGGGTCATGGGATGGACTACTTCGATCTTGAAATGAAGCTGAAGATATGATGTTATGCTTTAGACTTTTCTTTTGACATGTATCCCAAGGTGTAGGCAATGTGATGTGATTTTGGATACCATGACCAAATGTATTTTTATGACTAAATGTAGCTTGGGATGGAGCGAATCGGAATGGATTAGTGGATGATGGACTAGGATAGGATGTGGAGACTTGGAATGGGTTGAGGGATGATGGACTAGGATAGAATGTAGAGGCTTGGAATGGACTAGTGGAAGGTTGGTTTCCCTTGTCAAGGTTAGGATAAGGGTGATTAATGGATGTTTGTTGTGGATTAATGTTGTGGATTTTGCTAAGGGAATCTTGATAGTGAGGGTAGATGGATGAATGACTATGGGTTGTGGGTGCTTGGTATTTGGATTCAAGGTATTGTCTTTTGAAGTCTATGGCTTGTTGGGATTGACCAATGTGGAGTAATTGGTATTCAACTTGACTAGCAAGCATATCAAGGTGAATGGAACACATGGTGGTGGATGGTATGAAGCCTAAGAGATGCCAATTCAATGGAAGGTATGCACCTATGCTATGCTTTTTTTTTTGGATATAAGGATGCACCTAAGGCCAAGATTAAGGAATGGTATAATGATAATGACCCTATGACCAAAGGATATGAGACTAAGCTATATTTTTGTGATTTTTTTGGATATAAGGGTGCAAGATGATCATTCAAGGATGATAATGAATAAAGGATGAGATTAAATGAGACTAATGAATGCAAAGGATACCAAAGGTAGACCAAGATAGTGGAGACATAATGATGCTAAGTGAATGATCAAAGGTAGTGGTGCAACTAAGGTTAAAATGAAATTAAGCAATGTTTTTTTTTGTATTTTGGGGTATAAGGATGCAATCTAGATGTAAAGGGAATCCTAAAATTTTAAACAAAATATGACAATCAAGCTAATGTGAACCCAAGGCAACAATTCCAAGTGTCATTGACCAATTGTGGTAACCAAGGAGATAATTTTGACAAAGTTTGAGTCAAGGCTAGGACAAAGGCTTAAGACTCAAATGTGATAATGGTGATAATGATAAGGATTGACAATATGAAGGATAATGGTCAATGAAAAATAGAATATGTAACCAATTTTTTTTTAAAAGCTCAAAGGTCTTCCTATGTTTGAAATCTGAAGGCCTAAATGCAACCTAAGGATCAAATTTTGGTTAATGCAATGCAAAGGATGGAGAGAGGTAAACTATAATGCAATGTTTTCCTAATGGAAATGCTAGAATGAGGTGATGAATCTTGCAAGTCTCTGGTTTAGAAGTCAAAGGTCACTATGAAACTGTTTTGAGCGGATTTTGGACATAGATTTCATAAGTTTTTGTTTAGTAGACAATTGCGGCTTAGTTTTTAGCAAATGTTTTTCACAGTTGCGGTTCAGGTTATTAGATTCGGCTCTATTTCCAGCAATTATGGTTCAGGCAGATAGTTGTGGTTTTCCAGATATCAGTTGTGGTTCACAATAACAGTTGCGATTTTCAAGAATGTTGTTTTGATAGTTTTGATCTAGATTTTGATCATTTTTGAAGAAAGATGATTGGAAAACACAACAGACAGTATCAAGCACTTTTTTTTGGTCTAGTTTTATGTTTGAAAATGTTTGATTTCAAGAAGAAAAGAACAATCCTATGGTTGGCTAGGACAATACTTGTTGAGTTCCCACTTGGATTTCTCCAACTGTGCTTATTTAGTGTGGATAGCCTAGGAACTTGGTAGCACTGGCCCCCCTCCATGGCACTCACTTCTACAGGCATACCAAGTTTTGAATTCTCGGGTAGTCACTTCCCAAAATTTTCTATCTCTATAATGAACTGAGAGTATGTGGGACAACTTCAGAGGTCTGACCTCCTGCACCAACAAATAGAAGTATTTTGGCTTCTAAAAACAAGAGGTGTCTAGTAAGGGAATTTGTTCAAGGTGGCCATACATGCGACAGAATTAGCTCAAGACTATGCAGTCAAGAGGCCTCCCAATCCTTTCCCTAAGAAAAGGATTTTTTATGTAGCACACAACTACTAGGGGTGGCACTTGTCGGTATGACACATCCACACTTGTTGCTAACCGAATTTAGTCAAGAAGCACATTTATTTATAGTGGCTTGGAAGGGCTTGGCTTTAGCCTATTACCACTTTGGGTCGTTCCCTTGGGGGGGAGTACTTTTTCTCACCAGGGCATGCCCTCTAATGGGCGAACATAAAATCAAATGGATATGGCTTTCTGATCATTGAGTTTGCACAAGGTGAGAGAATAATACCTACCATCCTTCAAACACTAAGACATGTGGTTCATTACCCCCTAATTAAATCTAAGTGAGAGAAGAAAATCATTCATTTTAGAGCACCAAATGAAGTGTTATCTAATCTAAAGCAAGCAAGATTGTGCTTTCAAAATAAAGTCTTGAACATTCAAACCTATAAAACCACGTATTAGTAGTTTCACAAAATGATCTTGGACCAATGAAAATGTTGCAAAAGATGGTTAGCACAAAAGAGTTAAAAGCTAGACTAAAAATCCATAAATCAACAACTAAAACAAACTAGAAAATAAAGAAATGAAACTAAGCTAAAAAGCTTTAAAAAAACTAAACTAAGAGCTTGATTTTTTTTTTTGCTTCAAAAGAAGCAATTTTGGGAGCTCCACTTCAAAGCCACACATTGCAAATAGAAAATTAGTAAACCAAAAAAAGTTTGAATGAAAACAACAAAATAAAATAGTGATAACTTTCTCAAAAATAAACAAAATTTTATACCATAAAAATATATGGAAATCTAAGACATAGACCTTCAAAACCCAAAAAAAGTTTGGAAAAATCCTACACAACAAAAGTGTTATAAACAAAAGAAAATTTGGGTCTTAACAACTAAATTGTAAAAAGTTGTGAGCACTAAAACGGCCATAATTTTCTCAAAACATATCTAAATTTTTAACCGTTTGAAGTTTCGAAATGCTAAAAGTGAGGCCTAAAAAAATCAAATAATAGTTTTTTAAGATTTCATGTGCCCATTTTTTTGTGCTCAAAATAAGATGACGAGATTTTTTACAAATTCTTGGTTGTAACCTACAAAACAACAAAAACAAACAGATTTCTCTGCAAAATTGTAAGATTCACGTCAAGTTCACCAATGTAAGATGGGGTTATAGAATTCCTAGCCTAGATAAAGTGACAACCAACACTTCTAAGCTAAAAACCCAATCCAAACAAGAGAAAACAATGAAAGCATAAGGACGATAAAAACATCAAATCACAACACTCCCCATGCTTGAACTTGAATCACTTCTCTTGTCTCTCCTATTTCTTCTTATGCCAATATTTCCCTTAGATTTGTTATTGAAGTTGTGCAAATACCTGCAAATATTAAGCAAGAAAGTTGGAGATAATGGTTGTTAAGGACAAAATGAAGGAGAAAGGTTGTTTTAATAGACAACCATTCGAATGGATGACCCAGATTAATCTTCTAGAAAGATTCCAAGATCAATGGTGGAGGATGCATAAAAGGGAGATTAGGAAATGGATGGTTGAGATCAAGCCTCCAGAAAGATGCTAAGATCAATGGTCCAGAATTGATGCACCAATAATATGCCATTCATAGAAGGAGCTATGATAGTTATGATGTCGATGACTATGAAATTAATGAAGGCTATGAAAAGGATTAATGATAAGGCATCTTTGACCAGAAGAGGTGCACAAATAATTTATTTTTAATAATTTATTCGAAAATGGAGGGAAGGGACAAGTGGCAAATAAAAAAATTATCCAAAAAATGAAAAATGACCATTTAATTAAATGGGGAGATGGGAATTAGACATGGATAATTAATTTGAATTATTTATTCAAAAGAAAAGAATGACACATAATTAAATAATTTTGACAATTATTTAATTATAGAAGAATAAAAGGTCAAATAATAATATTATTATCTGACTATGGACAGATGATGAAAGATAAATAAATAAATAAATAATGATTTATTTAATTATTGAAGAAAGGGGGTATTAGTGACACAATTAAATAATTTTAATTGATCAAGATAGAATAAAGATTAGAAAGTGAATTAATTAAATAATTAAAAATTATTTAATTATTAGAGGATGACGACCAAGGAAAAATATTGCTCGTAGACTTAGGACATTTTTCAGTGTCTCTAGGAGGTATTTTCCATAGCATGTCAAATTATGATATTGCTATCAAGATTCAACCATGAAGATTAATATCATGGCTCACAAACCATATTACCAACGTTTGCTAACTCGACTCAGTACAATCTCAATCACTTACTACAAATAAATGAATTAAATGCCACTAAACAACACATCCTCAAAGGGAAGGAATATTCAAATGCTTGTCAAAGATCATAGAATCATTGAAAAACATTAGCATCTAATTCATAATTTATTGCACATAGACAATAAACATTAATAGAAAATGAATTAAAACTATAAAACTTGATCCTTTATTATGATTGATTCTCACTCATGCATCACAGTGAAGGGGGATCAAAATATCAGACCCTTGTAACATCTTACAATTGAATATTTGAACTTTTACAATTGTAATGGTTAAGGCTTCTTGAAACTAATTTTGGACACCAACCGTTATTTGGCCAAATAATAAGTTGGCCGAAAATCAACTAACCCTTGTCAGATTATGATAACACCTTCATTAATTACTATTTTTAAGAATGTTTATGTCTTTTGATTGATATGACAAGAGGATGAATCATTGTTTACTGTAAGCATACCACATGGACCTCTCCCATGCGAAATATCTGCCACCTTCAATTTTTGGTGACTGATGATATGCCACCTAAGATGGTTTCGTGCAGCTTCTTTAAATGTTGAGGATTGCTTGGATCCAATTCACTAGATTTCCATCTCATCGCCTCACCTAAATTTAGTTCAAAGTAACTTGTATGTACTTTCAACATTAATTGTTTCTAAATAAGCTTTGCCAATTTTCTTTTGCCACTCTATAAATTAACTTCACTACTATTCATTTTGCACAATGCTAATTCCTTCTTCCAGTATGTCAAGCTCATCAAGTGAAGTGGTTATGGAGAGTGATTTCTTGGTCATGGATGGTGTTGAATATAGTGTTGTTTACAGATTGGTGTTGGACCAATTGAGGGAATTCTTCCTGATCTGTAGTGATGTAGAAGAGGAAGTCATCCACAAGATCATTGGCGAGCACTTTATGTCTCAAGTGCACACCCACAACTCCAATCTGCTTGACTGCTTTCTATACAATATTGTGCGCACCTCTGGTCGTTTTGAATGGGGTTTATGAGCTACTGAGCATCCAATTCGTCCACAGTATTTGCAATTTGTTGAATACACCTTGAGAGGTCTCTCCATTCATTCGTGTGTGGGTCTAATTGGTAATGCAATTTGCATCACTTATGCGTTGGATAATGAAAGGGTTGGTAAAGTCATTACCCTACTACATGTTGGCCTGGAGAGAAACAATATGGAGACATTCACCCACTATGTCGAATTCAAATTCCCCCCCCCCCCATGTTAGAACCTCCAAAATTTGCATGATTTTACCACCCTGACGGACTTTGAATCCAATATGTGAAACTTCAACCTTGTAAAAATCCAAATTCCACAAGCAGGCTCACCTTGCAAATCAATTTTTAGGTTTGACTAGCATTGAAAAATTCCATATTGATCTAAAAAAACATCATGTGTATACTTAAGCAAAGCATGCCTAGATCCTTTACATGCATAAATGTCCAAACCAACTATTAAAACATGCATAAATTTATCCTTAAGGAAAACCTAAAAATAATTTGTGTCTTGATCCCTTAGCACATAAGATCACTATTATAAACATCCCATATTTTTTCCCTATTATAAACTTTATTGAAAAGACTATGCAACATCGACAAGACTTTTCTCAGCATCCCTTCGATAATCCAAACAAGACATCATCGAGGACACATTGAAATGTCAGGAGGAAATAGTCTAGTGTAGTGTCCCTTCGTTTCGACCGTCTTGGATCTTGTGTAAGTTTGTTTGGTTAAGTTGAGTTGATTGCTTGAAAATCTTGAGGAATCTAAGTACTTGGTTTGTGTCATTAATGTAGTGTAATAGTTCATAAACTTATATAATGTTATTTATTTTATTATTTCTCTTTGGAGATTGTAATTTACAAAATATTGGATGAAGGTTCAACAATTGTTAAAAACGATTTACATGACAATAAAAAATAGTATTATTAAACAAAATTAATAATAAGTTATTATAAAAATGTATAAGTGTGGAAAGTATTACGAATATAAGGATAAAGGCACAGAGTCAACATAATAGAATAATTAAATGAGTTTATATATTAATTATATAAATAGAGAAAAACATAAAATAATATAGCAGTAAAGAAAGATAGATAAAGTGAGTGAATATATAAATACAAGATAAAATAATAACTAATAGAAGGAAAGAGTTCCTGCTTCATGTGTCTTCTTCACTCTTTTTACCTTTTGCCACTTGTCTTCTGGCATGGAGGATGAATGTATACCTGTCAATTGCATTTGCTGGAAAGTTTCTGTAGCCATTTATTTTCTGACGGCTGGGATTTGTTTTTGGGGGAAGATTCACGGGAAATTACAGGGGACTGCATTGCCATCGATTTCAGGTATGTGTACAGGGGTTTCAGCCATCTGATAAATTTCATCAATTTGCAAGTTATCTGTTGTTTAATCTTTCGAACGCATGTGGCTTTTGTTTCTAATGAGGAGTTTCGCTGCCTTATTTTATTGTCCTGTTTTGAGTTAAAATTTTCTAGGGAACTTGTCTCCAATCTTTGGAGTATTTATATCAACCAATTCAATGCATGAGATCATCCTCCTTACAGGTAAGTTAATTTGGGTGGCGTACTGTTTTATATTCTCATCCATTTAGATTTAAATCCCATGCCTTGTCCAACCAATCGCCTTGGTCTTATATTTTGGAATGCTCTGCAATTGTTAAATTTCTTGTCTTGTATTTTGTTACTCTTTAATTTGCCACTTTCTCCATTCAAGTTCGGCACTGTACCCTCCTTCATACGCATTATTGTTTCCCTCAACTAATTGATCCCTTGTCCCTTGTTTGCGTCTCACCTCTGCATTGTACCACCTTGCCTTGGACGCCGAGGCTTTTTGTAGCTGGCGAATTTATTCATGAGATTCTTACCCCTTAGCGTAACCGGTAAGCTTTGCATTTCTTTGGGGTTTTCTGTCAAACAATCAAGTGCCTTGTCGGCGATACACATTTTGCACACATACATACCCGTACAGCTGGGTGAGAGGCACCTCAGGTTAAGCTGGCATCTTAGCAATAAGGTTTGGAATGTCTCCAAAGTCGCCATTATGGAAATGAAGGCTAACCATGCACTCCTATCGATTAGCTGTATATGTAAAGCAACGTGGGTTACTGTTGTGTGAAGTATGTGCAGCCCTCATCCACCAAACCTGCATCGCACCTCTTACACAAGCAAAGCTTACTACGTCAGGGTGTGTAGCAGGGTGCTTCATTAATTCAAAGATTTTGAGAGTTTCCTTGCAAAATCCATTTTGTACATATCTGGCGATCATTGTATTCCCCGAGACCGCATTTCCTTGAGGCATTCTGTTAAACAGTTCGCATGCTTTGTTTATGGCAACCTGTCTCAGCAGCAACACTTGACCGTAGAAGACTGTAGAGGCGTATTTAGCCTTTCTGATTCCGTTGGCAACCTGTCACTTCTGCAGTACTCAAAAATAGAATGTTGTAGAGGTTTAAATAATCTCTCTGGTTTCATTGTCAACCTGTCTCAGCCGCTAAATGAGTATGCAACATCAGTGTATACTTTGGAGCTAACCCCAGTTGCATTTTCAGGCCCGGCTTAACCATCACACACTAAGGGTTGACCCGCTTAGGTGGCTGATGTGGGCCCTCTAAACCTTCCATTTTCTGTTCTTGTTTCCGTGGCGCTCCTCTTGACTCTTCACAAGGCTTAAATGTGATGGTCGTATATCTCTGTATTTGAAGATTTTAACTGTAAAATATAATAAAAATAAATATTTAACCGTATGTTAATACATGCAATTTATTTTAGAAACTGTAAAAAAAAAAGGTTAATATGAAAATTTGACCGTATATATATATTTTTATTTTTAAAATTTTTGATAGAATTTTTTTTTTAAATGCAAACTTCTATTGTTGAAAAAACAAATGTCAGATTTTTAGATTTTTTTAAAGATTCTTAATAGTTTTAACCATTTTTTTGTTTTACCAGTGCAAAATATTTCATTTTTCTTTTATTAATCTAGTTTTAAAGTTTAATCTTCATTATCCAAACTAGAGAAGAAGCAAAAAGTTAGGAAATGAAAGATTTTTTTGCACACTTACAACAAAAAAAAAGGATTTTGCTGCATAGTAAGAAGAGTAAGATGATTTTCATTTTATTTCTTTTGTTCTTTTAAAAAAATAATGATTTATATATCTTATATTAAAATTTGTTACTACAATAAAATTAAATATTGTTGATTTTTTTTTATCAAACATTTTGGATCACATTTAATAATATTCCATGAATTTTTTTTCCTATTTTTCTTTGTTTTGATGCAACCACTACAACCCCCTCTAAAAATAATTGCCATGCAATAAAAAAAAATAAAGTCAATAATTAAGACTAAATCGTAGAAAAAAAATTCATGATGGGGAAGGTGGATCGTCAAATTTAAGCCCTGACTCTCCACAGTGACTTTCTGTTACGGTTAATTTTGAATTCAAGTTTGAATCTCTCCCACCCAATGTATTAAAAAGCAGAAACAACGAACTAGTACTTATGCCTGCGCATTTTCACTTCAATATTTCATTTGCTCCTGTCTTGGCATTTTGCACTGCATATGGAGCAGGGCTAATAGATTGGAACCTACTTTACTTTCCCTCACAAATTCTTTGGCGTTGCATGGATTAAGTTCTTTTGCTTCATCAAAGTGGCAATCTACTAACCAAATGTTTCACAGTTTATTAAGTTCGCTTAGAATTAAAAAAAAATCTTCAGCATGGGGAAGATCATCATTATCGTGCAACAGAAGGAAATTCTTGCATCTACACAACTCGAGTGATTTCTCCAATTTCTACTTCCACTAATATTTAAGCCTCTAAAATCTTCTTTGTTCTGCAATGGTTTTTCAGAGTTGGCTTTGTGGACACCACCACCAATCTTTTCCATGTACACATCAAAACAGGGGATGTTTTTGTGTTCCCCAAGTCCTTGATCAAATATATTCAGAATAATGGAAACACCACTGCATTTTCCATTGTGTCTCTTAATAGTCAAGCTCCCGATAAAGTCTTTCCCTTGCCCAATTCGGTTTCCAATCCGGAAATTCCCAACAAAGTTTTGGCCAAGTCATTCCAGGTTAACATTATGGAGGTGGATGCAATCAGAAAGAACCTTGGTAGTCGCTGAATATTATGAAATTTTGTGTTTATGCTTACAAAAATTAAGTTTTTTCTTTTATTCATATGTTTCTTTCTTATCAATTAATTACTTGAAGGTTGCAGTTTAACGGTAGGTAATTTATTATTAACAATTATCTATTTATGTATACACTACTCTTCAAACTTAGTCTTTTATATAAACAAGCATTGATGCAATTTTCAAATAATGGTTTTTATAATTGTGCTGTTATTCTCTGTTCGCGACTGTAATCTCATTTGGATTATCTAAAATTAATTATTTCCACTCAATTTTTTTAATATATGTACTATTATTTTTTAACTTATTGATTAATTTGTCCATTAGCTATGGATATATACTATCATTATCTGAGCTGATCATTATTTCCAATTATTTTTTGTTCGAATTTTTATTAAAAATTCTGCTTCTCCTTTTTGCATTGTCTCAAATAAATGACTTCTATTAATAGTTCATTTTCTTCTTCCACATATCCACACATTTCAAAAAAAAAAAAATCTCACTTTATGATTTCAAAAATTTATCAGTTTGAGTGGTATAAGATATTTGAAGAAAAAATGGAAGACTATAAAATGAAGAATTATTTTGCTTATATTGAAAAATGAAGACGATAATAAGACAATAAGCACATTGACATTTTTTTGGGTGATATTATCATTGAAAATTTTAATGAAATCTTTATATATTAAGATATTAAGTTGATAAAATATAGATATATTTTTAGAGGAGGTAATATAAGTGGATAAAAGGCATAAGGGCTATGTTGCAGCTTTAGTTCTTATCAAATATTAAAAGAAAAGTTTGCAGCACTTGGTATAATGTTAAGGGTTCCAAATGATAGATAGGAATGTGATTAACAATGGAAATTGATAGATTAATATGTGGTAGTTGAGAATCTCAAAAAAATATTTCTTTACTTTGCAAGAGTTATGGGCTAATTCTCCATAGTGTTTCCATCTCCCCACACCTATTTACCATGGGTTGATTTTTCATTGTGTTACCATCTTCTAGAACCAAAGAAGAGTGAAAATAAATTAAAATAAATCTATATATTAAAGATAAATATTGGATACTATACTATTTTTTTAAAAAAGGAGTAGAGGTATAGAATGTCTTTCTTATACTAATTTACAATAAAAAATACATAAAATAAATACAAAAGCAATATACCATAAAATAGTGATTTATGTGGGGAATTTTTTTCAATAGAAAACTTCTATATCCCAAAATAATTCAATGTATTAGTCAATAATCAATGGTTACAATACACTTGCACAATCTAAGCCTTTATGGGTGTATCATCAACAAGTGATCTAGCTCAAATTTGGCAACATAACAATACCTACAAAACTCACCTACTATAATATCATGACAATCCATTCAGCTACTTGGATACTCCATTTTAGTGTCATTATCTTTATTCAAAGATGTTGTATGACACGTCATAATAAATTTCATAAGTTGGTCAACAAGCATAGACACTCTTAGATTTCTAGTGAGAGAGGCTTAACTTCTAGAGGTCACTCCTACAAATCTATCATGCATCATAGACGCTCTTACATTTCTATCATGACTATCAAACATGGAAAATATACAAAAATTATCCAACAACTAAAATTATCACATTGAGAAAACAAAACTCAACTTTTCTATTTATTTTATTTTTTTGATTTAATTTCTTTCTGAAAAATCTTTTATCTTAAATTTTGTTTCCAAAATCCACACTTTCTAACTAAAAAAAAATCTATTAATACTTTTCAGTAATTTATTTTTTGATTTTTGATTTTTTATGCATATATTTTTAAATATATATATAAAATATGTCTCGACTTATTATATAACAAAATTGATTAAAAATAGGTGTCTCCAAAAAGAATATCTCTCAATGTATTTTATATAACTTTTTATAAGATATATATGCTAATATATTTTGAGAAAACTAAAAAAACAATAAAATGAATTTATTTAATTACCAAAAATCTTCACAAACTTATTCTTATTAACCACTAACATACTTTATATGTTTTTTATACTAGTTTTATTAATTAATTTAATACAAAAGTGAAATCACAACCAACACTTCTCTAAATTGAAAATAATTCACTATAGATGTCTGCTTTGAGAAAATGGAAAAGACGTAGAACATTTTTTTCAATCACCAAAAACCTCCATAAACTAAGCAAGGAAACAAACATATCCTAACCTATGAGAGGTACTCTATGTCTCTTGATATTTTTAATAATGCTTTGTATTAATTTGGAGAGAAAACAATAATAGAATGCAAGATAAAGCAATCTACTAACAAATATTCACCAAATATAGATGAATTCATCCAACAACCAAATAGTCAAAGAATTTAATAATATATTTGGACCCAGGTGTTTAACCTCCTATAATTTGAACTCTTCTCTATTATCCAACATGTTCTCTGGAGTTCCTTAGATTGTGATACAATATTTGAAGAAAAAGAAAATTCAAAGATATGTAGCCTAGAGTCTATCAACAAATTGCATAGTAGAATAATTAACTAAAAATGTTTCTCAAAATCATACTATATCAATTGAAGGGTGAGATGGTTAGATAGAAAGAAAGAGTGGTAAGAGACTAATTGAAGTTTTTTTGTTGGTAAGATTATTATGAAATATTTATAAGTGTTATGTATTTTTAGTCTATGATTCTTAAGACAAGTAAATTCATAAAATTTCATTTTACCATTCAATCATGCCACTTAACAACACATTTCATTTACATTAATTTTATTATATATTTCTAGTTTAAGATTATGAAAAAAATTAAAATCATAAAATTCATGTAGAATAGTCAATTTTACATTATTGCATAACCACAAAACAAATGTATTAAGAAAAAAAGAATCTTGAGCCAACCTACTTAGTTACTTTCATAGGAATTATCAACAACATCCTAAGAATGCAAAGGTAGATTCACCATAGCAAGAGCAGGGGTGGGGATACTTTTGGAGAAGCATGAATAGGATCATAGTGGTGTTATAAATAAAGGGCTTTGAAAACAACTTTCACTTTATTAATTAGAGATGGTTCAATCAAGGAATAGTGAGACTCTAAAGAACTCTTCAAAACTAGAGAGAAATCATTTAAAAGGTCAAATTGCATGGCATAAAAAATGCACCCAATGCAAGGTAATTTTTTTATTTTATCAATAAAATAACTCTTGCAATTAAAAGTATAACCAACTAACATACCATGATCTTTCATAGCCTGACAAAACTTCTCCTTAGGCTTGAACATTCTCAAAACCAACAACCATGTAAAAACTAGAATAGATCTTGAATGATATCCATAACATTTGAGAAAAAGTAGAGAAAACCTCTAAATATAGCAAAATATGTGGAATACATTACTAAATCATAAAAAAGATAGAAACTTTATGTTACAAACTATATTTTTGCGCTAACTAGGGTATTTTTTTGTTTATCATGACATCTTTATGCTCAAACCTATTCTTTAGAGAGTTAATGCTTTGGCTCTACATACATATCTCATTTAGGTAATGAATGGATCCATAATTGATAGCTAATTATTTGTCTCTACATACATATCTCATTAAGGGAATTGATGGAATCATTTGAGAATGGTGACACACAATAGTCTCCATACATATCCAAAATCTTGGTTCAAAGCATATATGGGCACTAAAGGTCTAAAATAAATTGCATAGTGTCATAATGAACATTAGAACAAATTAATCCTACAACATAATTAATCTAGGCATGAAACCAAAGAGATAAGAGGGTGATCCCACAATACTAGTTTATAATTTTTGGCCAAACTGAACACTGGACCGATTTTTTCTAACTAAATCTTCACTTTTGGGCAACTATAGCGGCTAAACTGTGAGGAATTTGAAGATGATGCAAACTAGTGATTTGTGAATTTTTTTTTGTAGATTCTAAATATATTTTTTTCAAATTTTTTGGAATCATATTGCACTTCTTTTCCCATCTCCTTCAAAAACTAGTTTCTTTTAGTAAACACCATTTTTAAGGAGTGACACTCACCGTATAACACAAAACTTTTTTTCCATGAAGGATAAAATTCTATTTTTTTCGAATTTAGATTTGTAACTATGATATCTAGTGCTTCCAATTGGTTTCTTAGTGTTTTATTGAATATTTTTTCCTTAATCAAGTTTCGAAGTCAAACCAATTACAATTCAGACATAGGCGAACTGTATAACACAACTTTCTTTTTATGTATCGAAATTCAATCTTATTTTTCTTGTTGGATCAAGGAATTCAATATCTGGTGCACTCATATTTTTCATTTTTTTATAATCTTCTATTTTTCCACATGTGTAGAACAAAGATTTTGATTTTCGGTGAAAAACCTACATTCACAAGAAATAAAAAATAAATATAATAATAAAATTAAATTTATTTAAAATTATACTTTTTGGGAAGCTTATAGTAAGGACTACATACTTACAAAAAATAAATTTTAAATGAATTCATTTGATCCCCCAAAAGGTAAATCAAAAGTGGTTTTTTATCAACATTTTGATAGGTGTAAAGGAGACTCTATTATAGGTATGGTTTAAATCTAGTGGGGTTCTATTCAAGGGGGTTTGATCTAAGGTAGTTTGATCAAACCCTCTTCAATTGAAATTATTTAAATAAATTTTTTTAAGGCTTAAGTCATTATATTTTCTAAAAATATGTGATTTTAACAAAAATCAGAACCTCCTAGAAATTATAAACCAGCTTTGTGGGATCACCCAAGAAAAAATATTAAGCCACCTAAGACATGTCAAGATGACCTTTCAGTAAGGCTCATAATTATCCTTATTGAAGATTGACACAAAAATATGAATAATAAAACTTGTGATACTCTTGTAAAAAACTTAGACATCAATAATCACAATACATATAATCTAATGAAATAAGTGACAAACTAAATAAAAGATACATAAGATTGAATCTAGAAAAGGTACATAGATGGTTGAGAAGATCTTTCCAATGCCTTTACAATACTTATTCAATTTTCAAAATTAAATAAAATCGGAGAAATTTATGAGATTGAGAGCCAAAAAGATCATGTGGATTTCAACCAGTAAGATTTGGAACTTGTAGAGAATAAAAAAAGACAACCTATATATTGTGAAGTGCTCATAACATGCTTTTCTATGCCTATTTATTTGTGAAGATTTGATAGTTGGGTGAAAAGTTATGACTCTAATAAATTTCTCCCTTAGCAATAAAAAATAGTGCCACCATCTTTTCCCTAGTGGTTCCACTCACCAAGGTGACCTACTTAGGTGGTGAACAAGTTGAGGAGTTTGATGGAGCTACATTCATGAGTGGAGGTAGAGAGTTGTTGAAGCTAGTGGAAAGAGGGTGGATAAATGATTATTCAATAGCGACATGGGGCCAAAACCAACAATGATTGGGTGACATACATTAAATTCCCCACTAGAAAATAATCCCTTGTAGGTTGGAGAAAACTAACCACTAAAACATCCTTAGAATAGGGGATTAAAAAATAGTTGAATAAAAAAGTAAAAAACCACACTCGTACACTAAGGAGATATGTCCAACCTTTTCCAATTGACTAAGGAGATCTACCCCAAGACATAGGAGGAGATAGACTACATGTCCAAGGTTCCATACTCATCGACAATTGTTAGCTTGATGTATGCTATGGTGTGTACAACAGACTCCATGATGATTCAAATTATCAAGTTCATGCAAATTATTGTTGATGATAAATATTTTCCAACACACTACATATTCCCCTCCACCCCTAAATGTTTCAATAGTGATGTGGGGCCAAAACCAACAATGATCGGGTGAAATAGCATAGGATTTTGTCTGCATTTGTAACTAATTATCTAGAAGTTGCTTTGGATTCCAAGAATTGTTCCTTGTGCATTATCATTCATTTGTTTAATAAAAAGTTTAAATATATTTGTTGATAAGAGAATAGTGTTACAAAATTGCAAGCAACAAAGGATACAAGAAGCCATATGTTATTATTGGATCCAATGTAATATTCAACAACCTTTTTTGATATAACTTTCAGTCTAACCAACCTTATAAATGAAAAAGAGTTACTAGTTAGGAATTTATACCTATCTAACTATTTCTATTAAAAATACATTTATTATTAAAACTTACTACTTGACTAGTTACAAGTCCACTCTCCAACTATCTATTAACATAGAACATGAAAATATGCTTCACTTTCCTTATCAAATTAAAAAAATAGTTATCTCCTTCATGCAGCTTATTGTCGATGACAAATATTTTCCAATGTACTCCATATTCCCAAGTTGGATTGATAGACAACAAGAAGAGTCCAAGGTAAAAGGAAAATAATATAAAGGATTCATGAGTGTTTAGTGTATGGATATTTTAGAGAGAGCTAACTAAAGGGGGAAGTTCTGTGTTATATAGAAAATGCAGATGACTGTGTAGACCATGAAGAGGTTGAGAAATAAATAGGATTGAGAAATAACACACAAGATATGGTGAGCTAATAATAAGGTATGGAGGAGTAGGTTTGTTCACTCAAGGTCGAAGAGATGCTCCACAAGAAAGAGTGGAGTAGTGCATCTATGGAGTATGTGGAAGAGGTAGTAATAGAGAAGATATTGTAGTTTGTTGGTGTAACCCAAGGAAGCTTTTCACTTGACGAGAAAGGTTACTAAAGGTATGATAAAATTCCCAAGGAGCAATAAATAGTTGTAACTAAGGTGGTAAAAATGAATGCAAAAAAGGATCATATTGAGAATGCTACATTGAATATGTTACAAGTAGGTTTAATAAAGGATGGATACAGGCATGGAGTTACATGTGGAGCTAGACTAGTTTTAGAGATGCTACTAGTGGGAGTAGAAAAACATAGTGAAGACATGATATCAATGGACACAATGAAAGGGAATAACTAGGGAGCTGCACAAGAGATGTTGCAAGTACATGCAACAAAAATGTTGTAGGTTTATACAACAATAAAGAGTGAGTAGTAAATTGTAAGTGAGATTCAACACAAGTGAGGGTAGCGAGCAACAAAGATCCTCTAGGAATAAAGGAAAATAAAGAGAAGATGCAAACTATTAAATTAACAAAATCTACCTAACATTATTTTACAAACCATCAATGATTAAAAATAAACACAAAAGCTTACCCCAATGAAAGATGGATGAAAACCTTGACTAGCAGGTGTTAATGTTGAAGGTTCAACAAATTAACATTGTAAACATCTAATGCGATTTATAATATTACCATTCATATAAGGTTAAATTATTCACATGTACTATATTTATTATTTTTTACTAGTTACATACCTGCGGGCTTGACATTGTCATGTAATTGGAAGGTGGAGGGTTGCCAAACATAGGGCGAACACTTTGACCTTGAAATTTTACTATAATAAATCTAGTAATTTAGTTAATCTTACATTTCAAAATGAAATTTATTAAATTGAATTTGAACTTGTTGGAATTTACCTGACTATCAAAGCCATATGTTTCATTAAACAAATCATCTATCCTGACCATCTGATCCACTATAGATGCATCCTGACCACATGCATCATCATCATCTTCATACCCATATACACAAAGAGACCCTCAATTTTGACATAAGTGAGGTGGACATCGAGGCCTAAAAGACTCACCTGCCTCACCTTGTGCTAGAGGCCTACTATCTTGTATAAGGGTTTGAGTCAATGAGCTAATGGACTCTAATGTCTCCACCTCAACACCCTCCTTCACAATGAAAGGGATAGTGATATGCTTGAACTTTGGCCTAGCTAGGGGTCTCAATGCTTGGTTTTGGGCACATTATGCCCCCACTTTGTCCTGTATAGAGCCCCCATCTCTTCCCTAGAACTTTCACATATCAAAATAATTAGGGAGTCGATTGAGGACAACCTCACAATAGGTTTTCCTCAAAAAAAAATGGTGGTACCTCATTGTTATTACATGGAGGATGGTCAAAAACCATCCACAACCTATCCCAAAAATTATTACCTAGCCCTTGGTGGTGGAACCAATAGGGAACCTCTTGCAACGTAAGGGTGCATTGGTTTGAGGGTCGGTTAATAGGGCACACAAGTTATATTTCAATTTTTTTGTTTTACTTGCTCATATGATAGTTTGTTGGCATAATTTTTTTTAATTCTTCCCTCTTGTTGAACTGACTATTTATTTGTCTACTCACTGATACTATGTGACAAATAATTGATTGTAGTGATTTGGAAAGGGTGGACCTATGAGAGTTTGTTGTTTTTGGATCTTTCAACCTTGCAATTATTCCCTCAAGTTATCTTTTATTATTTTCAATTTTCCCTATTATGTTTCTTGCATTCCTTGAGGATGCCAAGGTACTCAAGGAGGGGTTTGTTGTGGTTGTTCTTTGAGAGGATCTTGATGAGAAGGTGAATCAATGTTTTGATCATTTGATGGTGCAAATTCTCAACTCTTGAAAAATTAAACAAATTCCACTTAAAAAACTAATTGAATCTATCTATTTAATACAAATTTTACACAAAATAAGTAAAAATACTTACCTCTTCGACCTCAACATTATCGTGGCATCATTTTGGTGATGAATTGGAAAATGAATGGTGAAGAATAGGGTCTCCAAGAATGTGAGCATGCTTCAATGTGCTTGCAGGCCACAGGTTTACAATGATAAAGGTATAAATGAAAAATGAAATTCAGATTTGGTCTTTTACGATCAATAGACAATAACACAAGTGTGTTATAATGTGCTCATGTGTTATGGTCTGAGTTGACCATAATGCGAGTGTGTTATAATGCACTAGTATTATTATCCGAATTAACCATAATGTGAGTGCATGTTATAATGAACACACATTATGGTCTGAATTGATCAAGCCTAAAGTTGTGCCAATCTAAACCTAATTGCAGTCATGTTACAACACTAGTGTGTTATAACACACTTGCATTTAGGTCTATAGGGGGCCAAAAAGGTGGGGTGGCCACTTTTTGGTCCCCCATCTTTGTGCACTTACCCCACCATATGAGGACCTATATTTTCTTATCATACGTATATAGCTATCTTATCATATTTCCTATATTAGGGGTTATCATTTTTACATGAGATTTTATGATCACATCTAGATACTTATTTGTAAATATTGTAGACACCTAAAAAAAATTAATTATTCTAGCATTAACATCACTTAATCATTTGTCCATTAATTAAATAAATTACAATTTAACTTATTTAATTTTTTACCCACTTTCATAAGTCCTAAATAAATAAATTTCACATTTATTTAATTCCTTTCCCAACTTTTGATGATTTAGTATATTTTATATATTAAACCCCAACTTTTTTACTCAAAATTCAATAAAAAAATAGAAAATATCCTTTTATCTCCACCCTCCATTTCATAACTAACTCCCTAAGATAAAATAAAAGAATTATAAAATTATGTTTTCTACACCATCCATCCTATGACTACCCAACCATTGATCTATCATCTAATATTGACTATTGATCAATCCAATCTCAAGCCTATTAATATACCCATTCATAAGTCATTTTTAATGGTCCTCCATCTAAAATTCATCATCATGTTGCTTGTATGAGAAACCAAATTCCTTTAAATGAACAATCTTGGAGCACAATTACCATTGTGGTAAAATAAGATATATTGAGTAAAAGTGTTTTGTTTTATTTATTCTTTTTTTTTTGGTTTCTAACTTAATCTAAGGTGATAGTTACCTGATTGAAATAAAGTATAATTTTTTATATTTTTAATTATTCATTTTCATTTCAATATTTGGTGTTCACATTTATATTCATATCTTTCAATTTCATTGCTCTTTTAATGTGTTTACATGATCCTTACCTAGCCTTTAATGCTAACCTTGGTTCATGGTTTTCCTATTTTGAGGACACCCTTATTCCTTTATAATCATCTTTAATTTACATCCTTATATGCTCATATAATTTATATGCTTACATGATTGTTATTCAATATTTATTATTTGTTTGTCACATGATGCTATTTATTACAACTATTTCATGCTTTTACCTATCAAATGATGGTGTGTTCTTAGCTGGTTATGTGATTCAATTACTTTACTTCTTTATCATGTATTATTTTTCCTATTCCTTAAATTTATTGCATCTACTTGATGTAACCAATTGAAGGAGCATATAATTCACCAACACTTTCATGGTAGAGATTTTAGGTAATGAAGAATGCTACATAGAGACTCGTCACTATACCAAGATGGATCTTGATCACATTGCATGCCTAAAATCAAGTGAGGTTATATTGCATTACTATAATCAAGAAAATCATATTTTCTACACTAAGTGGAGTAGAATCGCATGGCCATACTGAATGTGTCATATAGTATTGTTACATCAAGTAGAGTACTCTTGTATCACTTTTCATATATGCAAAATCTCTAATCCTTTAATATTTTGCTACTTATTTTTATGAACAAATGAAACTGCTTGTTATTTTTATTACTCCACTTGTGTGACAAGCTATTTATAGCATATATATTTTTCTATTTTGTAAGTCCCTATAAATTACTCATTCTAAGGAGAGAAACAAAAGAAGAATCCAATAATGGTCAATTAATTTACATGAACTAAATATCCTTTTTAAATAAATGTTTGGATATATTTACTTTTCATATCAAGACTAAGAATTTCCATACACTTTGGAATGTATGTTCATATTAAATTCACATTCACCTCAAATTTGGGGCTAAATCTAATGGTGAAATTTGTATACCCCTACCAATTACCATATATTTTTGGGGTATTTTGATGGAATATATTAATTTAGTGATAAGTTTGGCCCATGATTCAATGCTTATCCCAATCCATCTTACATTCATTTATAACCATTTTAATGCATTCGATCTTATCCCATCCTTATTTATGCATATTCTCATATATTCACTATTTACACATAAATTAATAGCCTACATTCAAAATGATGTCCACACATTCATTTATTGCCTCAAATCTTACTTTTGTGTTCTAGTTCAATATTAAGTGGCTTAAGGTTGATCCTAGATTTTTAATTTTAAATACAAATTTCTAGTTGTGATCCTTTTCTACTAGCCATTATGGGTTGACTTAGCACATGTTTTGTGTGAACAATTATTGTGTCTTAGTATTTAAAGACACTCAATATGCATGTATTATCATTTTGGACTTTGAGACAACTATATTTAGGCCATTTATATGGTTGTGCATGTTGTCTAGGATGTAACTTGATTGTAGTGATCTAGAAATCTCCTTAAAGGTGCTTGTAAACACCACCTTGATAATTTTAGACACAAGGAAGATGAAGATGAAGAGATCTTAACAACAAATTTGAGTCAAATCATTACTATAGGCCATAATTAATTCCTACCAATCAAAGCATTCATAATCAAATTCTACACAATTTCATTTATTCTTCATCATTGTTCCCTAATTACATGTAAATTAATTTATATTTATTGTTCACATTTATTTGATTAGCCTATATTAATTTATGTAAAGTTGTAAAGATGGAATTTTATACTGATGGCATTTCCCATTTAGTTATTTTGTCCATTTTAAGATAATCTCTTAATACATCTACACATTGACAAATGTCATAATCTTGTGCGAAGTCAAGATTTTCCCCCCTTGTTGCTAGTCCTTCACTTTTACACATTCCCACATCCTTTTTCCATACCTTACCTAAATTGGTCCACATCCCCATGTATTCTTCATTTATTATGCCTATCTATGTACTAATCCACAAACATTTTGTTAATTTTTTCACCTTTTTGTCCTAATGGCCAAAATATAAGTGTCTATTATTATGGTCATAACTTTTGAACCATGACTCAAAACTATAACTCAAATTTTCTTCAAATCCTATTCTTTACTTTCCTACCTATAGCCAACCAACCAGCAAAAGAAGTTTTTGTGTAATCTATTTCTATATGTCGTGTATTTAAAGGTAGTTAGTTGCATTCAACTAATCATCCAAGTGCTTATTATTCACACTTAGGGAAGAAGATGCTTCAATTGGTGTAATAAAAAGGAATCTAGATCTACAAAATCATCCCTCGGAATGCTTGAAGAGTGGTGTCTTCTATTGTTTACTCATTTTAAAGGAGGGGGTTGACCTAGGAGAATGTGTCCACTTCTAATAGTAAGAGAAATCTTTCAAACATATTCTTAAATACTATTGATCTTTAGATTAAAAAAAAAAAAGTAAAAAAAAGTGAAGATAAATCAAGTTAAGAAAAACTATAATTATGCATATTACTCTTTAATCATAAAATTAAAAACCTTCATTTTTACATTTACTTTCTTAAAATAACTATTAAAATTAATTTAATATATTAATTTTGAAACAAAATTAATTAATTAAATTATTATACTTAATTAATCTAAATTAATGCCCAACGAAAGTTTATTTCCCTTTAAATAAGTGTACATATTGATTTACAAGATGCTCGGAAATAAAAAAAACTAACTCAAAAAAACATGTAAAATGGGCAATAGAAATTTTGCTTAAAAAATATTCTTAAATACAAACATAAATCAAAAGTAACAAAACTCATGAGATAAAAATGATATTTGTGTTATAATGTTTCCTTCAAACACCATTTTACCATTTTATTTTTCAATAGATCGTATTTGGGAAAGTCTCAGAAATCCCTAAAGTTATATAAGTTTCCTGTCAAAATATTGTAGGTGGGCATGCAGTCCAAGCTGTCTGGATTGAACCTGTGCGCTGCTTTCTTATTTCGAAATGTTTTTATCCTCCATTAATATTCATTTATCTTTACATCAACATACAGCTATGGTTGGGTCCATTCTCTAAACATAACTTTAAAACCCAGTCTTAGGACTATTCATAAATGCACTAGTAATGTAAAACGTATTGGATGTACCAGCAACTACACAACCCAGAGATGGTAATTTTTAGTATTTCCATGGCATTGTTCTATACTTTTAATTGCTTGAACATAATATTGGCTTACTGTTCAATCAAGTTTTGTAAATTCAGCAAAAAAATAGCAGAGACAATAAATGTTTCAGATGATTTTACCAGTTGTTTATTCAGCAACAGGCATTTCTTGAATTGAAGAAGCTTAAATATTAGTGGAAGTAGAAATTGGAGAAATCACTCGGGTTGTGTAGATGCAAGAATTTCCTTCTGCTGCATGGTAATCATGATCTTCCCCACGCTGAAGAATTTCTTTTGAATTCCAAGCGAACTTAATAAACTATGAAACATATGGTTAGTAGATTGCGGAAGAAGAAGTTAATCCATGTAGCGCCAAAGAATTTGCGAGGGCAAGAAAATACAAACAACGCCAAATCTATGTAAATGTTTGGTAGGTTCCAATCTATTATGACAGGAGCAAATGTGTGGGCAGAAGAAGTATTAGTCTGTTGTTTCTGATTTTTAATACATTGGGAGGGAGAGATTCAAACTTAACCGTAACAGTCAGTGTCACTGTGGAGAGTCAAGAGGAGCGCCACGGAAACGAGAACGGAAAACGGAAGGTTTAGAGGGCCCACATCAGCCACCTAAGCGGGTAGAACGTTAGAGCAAAAGTGACTGCAAAAGATCATCATTACAATCGAGCCTGCGTGAATGAATTAAATTTTTTGCTCTAACGTTCTACTCAGCTGTCACTTCTAGAGTGCTAGGCCTACTTTTCCATCTTTTATGTTTTTCCAGATTGTATTACGTATAGGTGAATGTAAAGGTAATGGGGAGTAGATAAGGTAACTTAATCATTTAGAATATGGTTATTCTAGAGGCCAATAATCTATTTATGGTGTCAATCAATTAAGTATGTAAATAATTGATTTGTTAGTAAATTAAAGAGTCATCTAGATGAGATGGGATGCTTTATGGTTTTATTTATATAAGTGTATTAAAATGTGTTTACACCATGAGTTAAAATAAAAGCAAATTTGTTGGTGAAAATAGATATAATTTTATAACTTATCTACATAATTCTTTAATTATTTAAATGATTTTGTGATGGTCAAATAAAATATAGTGAAATGGTTTAGGATGTTTATTACATATAATGAATGATTATGAAAATGTAAGTAGCTATCTAGGAAAGTTAAATTAATCTTGTGTTAGATGCTTAGTGAGATGGTTGTAAAATACGTTTCTATAATTCCCTTAATTGTTTTAAATGATTTCTCGATGAGTGAAAGAGTAACATAGTAGGCTTCTATTCATTTTGTCTTAATCTGCTCCTCATACTATTATCATTGTAGACTTTAAAATATTATAATTGAGTGTGTATGTTGATAAATAGATATTTATATATATGTAGGTTTGATTATCATATGGTTTTGTTCATTACATAGATTAGGGAATAATGAAGAGATTTAAGGAAATGTAATTTAAATAATGGAGCATCCAAGTTGTGATGGATAAATGAATTAGATAATTGGAGTACTGTAATGATAAGTTGTAAGTTAGCATGAAGGTTACATACTAACTAGTTAATAGTTAAGATTGCCTTGTGTAATCAATATGATGGTTACTAGGAGTATTGCATGTTTGTGTAGTGGAAGTGTGGAGTAGTAGTTTGGAAACTTTGAAATTTGAATATTATTGTGTGGATAGTGTATTAAGTGAAATTAGTGAGTATAATGAAATGTGAAACAGTGTTTTCGTGGTCGATTGGTTACTTGCTTAAATTATGGTGTTTGATTAGTAAAATCATTATGTTTCTGGTTATTGTCATATGGAGGGAGCCCGTTGGTGCCATCTGATTATTATGAAAAAATTGGTTATTGTGTTCAATCTTGTATGAAGATGAGTTTTCTTAAAAGTATTGGCTTATATTTTCGTTGTGATATTGTCCCCTTTACTCTGCAACTGTCGATTTGTGATAATGGAAGTTATATAGTCATTTTGTGGTTCCATGATATGGGTGTCTTGGGAACCCAAGTATTTACCTACCCTTCAGTTGGGAGTGTATGAATATTGGTGTTATAATGTCCCTTGCTTTCTCCTTCGTATGTCTTTGGAAGCAGTTACCTTGTAAGTGGTCATTGAGATCGTCGTATATTATGTTTTGGTTGACCTTGTGAGTTGGTCTTGTGATCATTCTACTTGTCTTCTTGGTTGTGGGTCCTTTCTTGTCATCTCCTAGCATGGGGGGTGAGCCTTCAGGTCCACATGGTCGGGTGGAACGTGCTATGCACCCCATTGGGTCCCCAATCTAAGTTTGTGTTAATGTTGTTGATATAGGACTCTACCTTAGTTCTATTGTACCATATTCAATTATGTAACATTCTTGTATTCGATGTATATTTTCCTTTGCATGACAAGATGCATATGGACTCCTGAAGTAATGTAATGTACTCTTGAAACGGTTGTAATGTATTATTTTACCTTTGTAAACCTTATGTGGTAGCCATTATCTGATATGTTGTATCTGTGGAAATATGCTCCACTATGGTATTAGGGAACTATGAATTGAATTGTTATAAAATGATGTATCATTTTCTTTGCATTTGATCATTAATGATTGTATGTTATCATTATGTAATCTTGGTTTTTATTCGCTTTCGTTTGATTAAAGTTTAGGAATCATAATGACCGTTAGATGTGTACCCCAGAGGACGCAGATGAATTTATAAATGTATAATTTTTTTTCATGTAATGAATGTACAAATTAATCTTATGCAATGGTTCACTTTCAAAAAAATAAATTGTTCAGTGTTTGGTTGTCCTTTGGGGTTCACAAGGCAGGGTGTTACATCTAGAGTCCCTTCGATGGGATGATGTGCATTAAAATAATAACATTCATGGCCCCTAATTTGATAGTATTAAATGAAAGGAATTATGATGGGCTCCTAAGTATGTCAAAGTGAAGCTCCTAAGTATGTCAAAGTGAAGCTAGAACATCGAAGAGACAGTCTTCAGAGTCCCTTTGAAAACTTGATAAATAGAAAAACATATTATTAAATATATCAAGAGGAAAGAAATATATCGACGAAAGCCAAATATTAGTCCCTTCGATGTCCCTAGAACAAACAAGCATATTGTCAAACTAAGGGCTCCATTGAAGGGAAAAATGCATATCGGTGAGACAAAAAGAACGATCCCTTCAATGAAATGATAACATTCATCGCCTCGGCTTTGATAATATAAAAGGAAAAAAGCTTCATTGGCAAAAATTAAAATATAATTTAATAAGCCTGTAAATGTATCAAAGTGACAAAAGAATATCAAAGAGATTGTTTCTAAGGCCTATCCAAGGAAGGCTTCGAAAGGACACTGGGATATCAGAGTGAATTTATTTAAAGTATCTTCGAAATCTTGAAAGAAGGAAAGAGTATACTATTAAGGAAGACATTGGGGGGAGAGAAAGATATACGTAAGAACAAAATATTGTCCTTTTGATACAATGAAAGCACTTACTTTCCCATTGACATATGGACCTCAACGAGAGGGTATGATTTGTTCATATACCATTATAAGAAAATGCATAAACACCAACCAGTGTCCAACCCCTGGAGACTCAATCTAGGGAGATTGGTCGTGCCTAATGTATTTGTCAATGTCAAATTGGTTAAGGTACTCGCTGACAAGTACGATCCTCAAACTTGCATAATTTACTTTGAAGATAGATCTTCCTTCGTTCTAGTAACCAAGAATTACATTTTCATGGTATTTCAATTGGATACTAGCACATATATGAAACTCAAGATTGGAGATATTTTAACGGAGTACCACAACATGTGTACTAGTTACAAGAGATTGAGGTTGCCACTACACAAACACTATGTTGAAGAAAATTGGCTTAGGGCATTTTAGTAGAAGAACGTCCTCTATTCTTTGTGAGCTTGTTTGAAGAATACTTCTAGTATACATACTACTCTTCTTTTGAAGTGCTTGGTTTGAATGCTCCCATTTTAATGGCCATATCTCCAATGGTCCTAGCGACTGATGTGCAAAACCAGGATGCCCAACCATTTGACTATGTGAAGTACTTAGCTAATGATATCCATAACGCCCTCACTTCTATCAAGAATAATAATGGAGGTATCTGATTTAGTCATTATTCACTATTTATGCACCTCATTTTGTATGAAGGGAATAATATGGGAATGCAGAGTGAGCATCTAAGAATAAAAGACATAGATGATGATGGCAACATCAGACTTATACAAATGTGGACCACAATATGGGATAGTAGGTGTTTTAGATCACACTACTTGTATTTTGAAGAATATTTTGTGAAACCTTTATACAAACTTCTTGGTTGACCTGTAACTATAACTAGTCACCAAAAATATAAATATTTCTTTGACCAAAAGATAAAGATCAAAGAGTAAAGGTCAACCATAATTGGGGGAACTGGTACGCATATGACGATTGTTCAAAAATTAGGGTATTTTTTTTAGGGAGCCCCACTACTACTACCAGAAACATGTCCTGACAGGGTAGCATATTTGGAAATTGTCAGACAATTGGCCTATTTAGATTTTATACAATTTAAGCGCTGTAACAAGCAACCACTTATGTCTGGTACTCTTTCTCTTGAAGAGTTTGCTATTATTTTTGAGAAGGGGTATGAACTTATCAACAAAAATATTAAGCATTATAATTTTCCCAAGGGGAATGAAAGAGAGAAATTTGATCCTAAGCATTTCTTAAATGATGTCAAGATAAGCCAAAGGCTAAAATGGTATCAACATGTGTTCCATGTAGAAGATGACTTGATCAGGAAAATTGATGAACATCATGCGAGTAGGAGAAGACACCTATACAATAGAATCATGGCAGTAGAGGCTTGGAAAATGAATAACAATTCATCATACATAGGCACCTTTTTTGAAGTTATTGACCCTATTGAAAAGATGGATAAATTGGTCTCACATATAGATGAATTGACTAGGGATGTACCGCCCTTAGTACTTAAAAGGAAAATAAATGAGGATATTATGGGGATACAAGTCGAAAGTGAAATCCCATTATGTCAACTCTCTCCACAACCTACACTAGAGGTTAGTTTTTCTGTTGGGACATCTATGGAAAGAGAAGAAGAAGAGGTGAATGATGAAGAAGAATGTGTGCAGGTGATTAAACCTGTTATTGAAGACTATGAGCCACCACCAGAGAGGAATGTAGTTATAATAGAGTCCTCAGAACAACTCTTAGATGATGTGAGACATCGTGCTAGCCAAAGGTTTATTTCCAATGATTCTTTTTTAAAAACCCTAGAATTTAAGTCATTTGTTTATGAATATAAAGGTAAATTAATTAGAGAGAAGATCAAGGAGATCACTCCTGAAAAGGAAGCAAATGCTTTAAAAGAGTTGTAGGAAAAAGTAGATAAGGAAATGGAAGACATCACTCCAGAGAAAGGAAGGAAACTGCTAGAAGCAGGGGTTATGATTCTCTCTAGGTGGGATATGAGCTCTGATATTATATTTGATAGCTTCCAAAGAATTAAAAATAAGACCCTACAATTAAGCACAAAAGGAGTGGATAGAATTTACACCGAGTCAGGGTACAATCCTGATAATGCAACTTTGCAAATTTGGGCCCTATATCCACCAGACAAAAAACCTACAATCATTGATGATCCTGACAAGGTATTTTTCCATCTTCTTGTGCAAAGGTTTGGAGATAGTGATCCTATTGAAACTATAGATTTGAATGTTAATGTTGCTAAGTTCACCAAAGCTCAGATTGAAAGGTTGGTGAAAGACAACAAAGGTATATGACTAAAAATGAGAACTTAAGATAGGAAATAGCCAGCCATAAGGACAAGTTGCCATCCTCCTCAACTACTTGCTCCCAATTATTGGATAATGATAGCTGAGTATTAGAAGATATGACTAAAAGGACATATATTGGAGGCATAAGGCCGAGAAATTCCAAAATAAATGTGATAAATTGGAAGCAAAGATGAGGTCCATTAATTTCAACATTGTTTCAGAATTGATAAAGAAAAGTTTTGGAAAAATACTTGAGAAGGCTGACAGAATATGGACAATTCACACCAAAACTTATGCATCTTTTCAGGAGCATAAAAGATTACATCTCAGAATGGTGGAGAAAAAAGAAGAATTAATAGCTAAAGGAAATGTTGATGACCAAGTATTCAAAACCTATGATGAGTTGATTGATATACATGATTGGTTTTGTGTTGTACTCACAGAAGAACTTGGTGATTTTGATAAGAAATTGGATATGTCTCTTCCTAAGTTCTTTAACGATGAAGGTGATCTTAAGGAGCAGAGCATATGGATAAATGAATTGGCTCAGTTGTTACCAATGGCTCTCAAGCTAGTGAATGACGAATCGATGGTGATAGAGAACACACGTTTACAAGTAGAGAAAATGTTCACTTTATAGTTTATCATGAAGGATATAATCACCAATGCTAACACATATGAAAAATAGAGATACAATGAGCACCTTTCCCAATTGAACCTGTTCATTGCACGTGCAAAATAAAGACAGAAAGCCTCATAGAAGTCACCTAGTGTTGGATACACTATCATGAAGAGAGGACCTTGCCAGATCCAAGTGATCATGAGTACCTTAACGAGGACTTCATTGTTTATTTTCTATCTTTGTTAATTTGCATATAACAATCATCGTTAAGGTTTTAGTTTATGTTAACAGAAAACAATTGAAAAGACACCTTTTGAGATGTAAAGGTTTGAAGCTTGTTGCTTCCCATATATATGGGAAACTAAGATCGGATTTTTATCATCATATAGAACATAGTAGCTTGAACACAAAGAAAGACTTCTGATATGTTATACTTTTAAAAGAAATCAATGGAGAAGAAAGTTTAATCTGGTGCTTGAATTCTGGTATCATTTATTTGTTGATATTACTATATATGGTTATATGGTTGTCTCCAATTTAATACTTTCTTGTTATTCATATTAAATGTATCAAGTATATGTTTGATTTGTCAAGACACATTTATTCCTTTTAATTGGTTCTTTCAAGTAAAGATTAAATCCTTTTAAATAGATCACAGTGGTTGGATGTCTTATTTGGATCAATAAGAACCCTATAATCACTTCATTGCACATTTATGCCAGCCATAGAAACTTATTGTGCCAAATAATTAGAGTTGTAGCTAGAAGTAGTACACATACATCATCCACATTCTGACTCCATTTCCCAATAGGATGACACTGATCAATTTCATGTGAAACTACATTCCATAAAACTTCATTCATACCTTTCTAGTTTTCAATTATAGGAGTAGTAGTTAGAAACAACAGTTAGCTTAGCATTCAAGTTATCTATTTCAAACCTTTATGCCATTTTGAAGTAGATGGGGAGAAAGGGATAAAACTTTCATAAACATGTTCAATCTTCTTAACATCAATCAAAAGAAGATAACATTTATAGAGGTACACCCGCCTAGGTCTAACAGAACCTAAAGAGTAGGGAATTTTAACCACATTGGTTAATTTCATTTGTTGGCCAAAACATTGTTAAACCTAACCATAAAACCTAGAATACTCTTAGGGTTTGCAATTTGCAATTTTGGGAACCAATAGATTGACGACTCTATTAGGGACAACCTAGTAAACCCTGGGTCCATACCATTTCATCATAGAGTCACTGAAGTATTGCATTGTGTAATTACACCTTCATATAACTTAGTAGGGGATTCAACTAGGGATGAATCGAGGACAATCTTATTTAGACCTCAACACTGAAATAATACCAATTTTCTCACTTTTTAGAAAAGTGGGTGGCGACTCTACTAAACCATTATGAAATTATTGTTTGAGTGGGAAATTAAAATATGTATCAGAGAGGTTGAATCCTAGGCATCAAAGTGTCACATTATCCCACAATATGGATGGTAGAAGGTCATTACATCAGAACAACCAATCAAATAAAGATAAAATATGGACAGATGGAAAAAAGGATGGTTCAAGATCTAGTCCTCCTATTTCAAAGAAAGATATTAAAGCCCCCCTGCAAACAAAACTACAAATATGGAGTCACAAAATAATCAACATAATGAGAAAAACAATATCATGGAACAATAATTCAATATATACAACTCACCTAAAGATAAAATACATAATGGGGAGAAATTTCTTCTAAGAGAACCTCAGAATCAAACTGAGCATGGTAGTTTATACAATATTGTCCTCTCTTTTGAACCTAACCCTCAAAGGATGAGTGATTTTGAGGCACAACTTGACCAAGAAAGGAAATACAATGAAGCACAAAGAGATTATGAAGAAAGGATGGCTCAAACATATACAAATGATTCACATGGTGTCACACCACAAATGGTTTGTTTCATAGAAGCCAACAATAATCTTATAACAACATAAAGGAATGCTCAAGAAGTGAAGTAGGATTTGCAAAAAATGTAGGAAGAACTTGAGATGGTCAAGTTATTAGAACAAGAGAGACAAGTAGCTCAAGAATTACAACAGTGAAAGGCTCAACTTACAATAAATGGGTCACGATATGTACCCCCCATAGACAAATTGGGTATGCAAACAAAGGTGGCCAATAAATGCCACACAATAATGTAGGAGGAAACATTGGTACTACTTCACATAGCACTTCAATACCACCTCCCTCAAATTTAGCAGGGAATGCATATCATATACCCCTAGTCAAGGGGCAGTAAATAATCAGAATCAAGGGTACAATCAGTATCAACATCAAAATCCACAACAACATACTCAAAGAAGTACCAATCCTCCTATAAATGATAACCAAGGTATGCAACAAGGAACATATCATCAAAATGAAGGTTCCCAATACCAATAGTATTAGCCTCAATAGGAGAAAAATCCACCTATGAGAGGACCTATGAACATAGATAGATACATGACACTCGACTTTAGTGGTATTTAGGGATACCCAAATTCCATAAACAATTAAATGAGAAATGTAGTCTCCAAATTCTCTGGGAACAATGTTGTCTTGGGGGAAAATCATATAAATTCATTTGAGATAGACATGGATTCCTTTTATATCCAAGAAGAAGATATCTTCATGAAACTATTTATGCAATCATTGATAGAGGATGCAAGAGATTGGTATAAAATTTTACCTGATGCTTGTATCAATTCTTGTTTCCAAAAGAAAATATAGGGAGCAGTATGGGGATCATTTAGATCCAAAGTTTTCCTTGCATGAACTAACAAATGTTCAAAAAAGCTGCAACAAAGCAGTCAATTGCTTTAACACTAGATTTAATAAGTTATTGAGCAAAATCCCACACCATTTGAAACCTACAAACCCCATGTTCCTCTTGTTTTACTTGAACACATTTGATCCTAAGATGAGTTATGAGCTTAGAATGAGAAATCCTCCTACTATAGATGAGGCATTTAAAGCTGCTCTAAATATAGAAAATAACAAAAAGGTTGTAGGGAAGTAGGCAGAGGGAATGATGCTAGGTTATTACAAAACACATGCACCAATCAACATAAGCAACATAATCAATATAGGAATGATAGACCAAGGTTACATGATATTCCCTATAAGAAAAATTGGAAGGATGGAAGGCCAATCATCAATGATCAAAGATAAAAGATAGGTAAAGAAACTCTAGATCCCTTAAGGAGGCATGGGACCAATGTGGTGAAAAATGCTCCATGGTGTGTGCCCTGTAATTTACCCCATTATCCTAAATATTGCATAGTTGCATAGTCAATTCAGGGAGATAAGATATAATATGAGAAAGAAAATGTGGACCACATGGTAAATATGATGGCATCTAGACCTTATAAAATCCAAGAAGAATACTCGTCTTTAGAAGAAGAGGGATTTGAATATGATGTGAATAATAAAAAACATAATGTTCACATGGGCCAACAAGAAATATTTTCAAATCAAGAAGATTACAAACCAAACCCTATTAAGGAAACCAATTAAAGAAGAGATAAGAGCTCTTACAATAGTTGTTGTAGCATAGGTGAAAATTAATTATGACCTAAGGAATAGAACCATAAATCTAGATCAAGGAACACCAAGGGGATTATTCATAAAATATCAGCAAAATAACACTCCAAATAACCAAAAGAGAGGTGAAAAGGAAAGAACTCATAAAAATGTACCAAAGGGAGAAATAAAAATTGATCAAGATAAGATGAAGGACAATGCTAAGCAACAAATTGAGGAGAAAAGCTACAACTAAAGCAAAAAAAGCAGAACAATTGGTGACTACCCCCTCATTTGACATAGCACAAGCATTATCTTAGATCAAGATGTTAGTGCCATAGCTAGAAATGATGAAGGTGGATGAATATAGAGATATTTCCCTCAAACTAATCTCAAATGTACCCAACAAGCAACAAAACCAGAACAAAGATAAAGATAAATTAGAAAAAGGTGAAACCAAGGTAAATAATGTTGGACAAGAAATCATAAAGACACCTAAGGTTTATCTTGGTGACACCTTGATAAAGAATCCTTCTTAGGTAGATCCATTTTATACTACATTATTGATCAACAATAAACTAGTTAAAAATTGCATGATTGACTTGGGAGCAACAATAAATATCATGCCTATGGTGGTCATGAAGGAATTGGGCTTATGGGTGGATACTATGTATGGGAAGTGTTATGCAATGGACAACAGATTTGTCCTTGTTGTTGGAGTCATATGGGATGTAGAATTGAAGTTAGCTTCCTACCTTGTAGCCACTAACTGGACTAATATCACTGTAGTAGACACCCGTCCATATTATGGCATGCTATTATCCAGACAATGGACTACTGTAATTGGGGGAAATGTCCAATTAGACTTTCCATATGCAACAATACCTGCTAATGGAAGAGAGGTTAAATTGTACAGGGAACCAAGATCTGAACAAGTTATAGAACATCTTGACCCAAATTAGATGAACTATTTTTGTGATGTAAATATTGGAAGCTTCAGAATTGAGCATTCACGACCTGAGTTGCAAAATACAAATCCAATTAATTATAAGGAAACTCAACTCGATGAACAAGGTGTCTGGAAAATGTATCTTGATGATGCTTGCAACAAGGGTGGAAATGGAGTAGGAATAGTGTTTATCTCACCAACTAATAAAAAATGCAAGTACTCATTCTTACTAACATTTGAATGCACTAACAACATAGCTGAATATGAGGCATTGTTGTTGGGCCTGAATATTGCCACAAGGTATGGAATAAAATTGCTAGTAGTATATGGAGACTTTGAATTAGTTGTCTCACAAGTCAAAGCAAAGTATTCATCAAAAAATAAAAGGCTTAAGCAATACAAACATGTTGTTTGGGATGTCATATAACTTTTCGATGCATTCTCAATAGATTGGGTGGAGAGATCTAAAAACATAATGGTAGACTTCTTGGAAAATGTTGCTCTGAAAAGGGATGATATTACATTGGCAGGTATAATAGAGGTAGAATTCAAAACTAGACCCGTAATCCCTGATAATGTTTATAATTGGAAAGTATTCAATGATGATGAGGACTTAATTAAGTTTCTCCACTGCATAGATCAACATGAATCTCAAGAAATAGATTTCAATGCATTTGTTGAGGAGGTAGATGGTAAAGAAATTGTCTTTGGGAAAGAAGTGGTGCAACTTAGAACGAACAAAATACTGAAGAGTTTGGGCCGGGGGCTCTAGAAAGATTATTTGATGGTAATGAAATATCCCTTCTGAAGCAAACACCAGTGAAACTAGAAGATATTGAGGAGATTAATCTTGGGACTGAAATGGTTCCTAAAAGGGTGTATATTGGTAAAAGGATCAGCCCCAAGGTCAGATAAATTTTTATAACCTTTCTCAGGAAATATAAACTTGTATTTTCTTGGTCATATGATGACCTAAAGGATTATAAAGAAGATCTAGTCCAACATGAAAACCCACTAAAACCATATGCCAAGCCTTTTAGGCAGAAGCAAAGGTGCATAAATCCTACATTGGCACCCAAGATGCAAGAAGAACTGATGAAGCTTAGAGATGGTGGCATTATCAAACCCATTAGGAACTCTTCTTGGGTCTCAAATTTGGTACTGGTAAGAGAGAAGAATGGAGACATAAGATAATGTGTGGATTTTCACAACCTAAAAGTTTCATCACTCAAAGACAACTATCCCCTCCCAAACATGGAAGCCATGCTGCAAAGGGTAACAGGTTGTGAGTTGTTGTCTATGATGGATGGATTTTTTGGCTACAACCAAGTAAAATTCAAAGAATCAGAGCAGTAAAAGACTGCTCTCACCACACCTTGGGAGACATATGTGTATGTAAGAATTCCCTTTGGCTTCACAAATGTTGGTGCTACATTCCAGAGGGCCATGGATGTAGCCTTTGTTCATTTGATCAATACCATAATGGTAGTTTACCAAGATGATTTAACAACATATTCAAAAAGGGCAGAAGACCAATGTATGCACCTAGAAAAGATCTTTATCAAAGCATTAGAATATGGCATATCCTTGAATCCAAAGAAGTGTCATTTTGTTGTGACAAAAGGTAAGTTGTTTGGAAATATGGTCTTAAAGGATGGAGTCAGGATTGATCTTGAACGAGTAGAAGCCATTGAAAAAATTCTCATTCCTAAAATAGTAAAAGCTATCCAATCTTTCTTTGGGAAAATATTTTTTGTCAGGAGGTTCATTTAAAATTTTGTTGATTGTGAAGCCAATTGAACAAGGATGTTGAAGAAGGCTTCAAAAATTGACTGGAAAACAAAAGCTATTGGTGAATTCATCTCAATCAAAAGAGCCATCGAAGAGGATCCTGTATTAAAATCACCTAATTTCAGAAAACCATTCTAAATATTTTCTTTTGATCTTTCCACACAGTTGCAACTGTAATGTTGCAAAAGAATGAAGAAGGTTATGAACAACCCATATCATTCTTCAACAAATATCTCCAAGGGGCAGAAAAAAAGTATGATATCACTAAAAAATAGGCCTATACGCTAGTAAAAGTAGTCAAAGCATTCAAAATTTACCTAGTAGGGGCACAAATAATTACCTGCATGCCTGACGTTATAGTTAAGGATGTATTTGTACAATCAAAAGTCATTGGGTGAAGGTGTAGATGGATTAATAGAATTCAAGAGTTCAATATTGATATTTAAATCACAAAGCTTGTAAGGGGACAAGGGTTAGCCAAGTTAATGGTTGAATCCAATTTGGAAGTTGCACAAGTATGCAATGTGGGTGAAGACGATAAAATGGTTTCAAGTATTGAACATACACCACAATACACTAATATGGCATACTATCTCAAATATATGAAGTGTCCTGAAAATTTGAGTAATAGTCATAAAAGAACTTTAAAACTCCAAGCATAAAAGTATGTGTTTATAAATGGAGATCTGTATTGGAAGAACAAAGATGGTATCATTTTGCTATGTCTGGATGAAACACAAGTTGAGTACATGTTGAAATAAATGCATAAAGGAGTATGTGGGGGACATTTCTCGGCAAAAACCACTGCACACAAGATACTAAGGGCATGTTATTACTGGCCAAAAATCTTTATTGATGCCCATAGATATGTAAGAAAATGTGAATCATGTCAGAAGTTTTTTGGAAAAATGAATTACCATGGAGCCTTTCCATTAAGACCTATGCAAGTTGAAGCCCCTTTCCATCAATGGGGAATTGATTTTATAGGGGAAATAAAAGATATATCTAGTGGCGGGCATAGACTGATCCTGGTGGCTATTGATTACTTTACAAAATGGATAGAATCAATACCAAAAAAATAAGCCACTAGTAAAGTTGTGATTAATTTCATACCGGAAAACATCATCACTAGATTCATAGTTCCTGTTAGATTGATCATAGACAATGGCATATGCTTTAGGTTAGATGAACTCAAAAGGTTTTGTGAATAATATGGAATAGTGATTTCATATGCCTCACCATATCATCCTCGAGCAAATAGACAGGAAGAATCTAGCAACAAGAGCATCATAAAGATAATCAAAAGGATGCTAGATAATAGCAAGAAAGCATGGGATTCCAAATTAAGACTATCATTTTGGGCAGATAGAATACTTGTAAAAAAAGGCCACTAGAAAATCTCCATTTGAACTGGTATGGAGCCAAGGCTAGGATTCTAATGCACAATCTCCTGCCAGTATATAAATTCATCCTACAAGAAGACATGGATATCCCTGAACCCATGGAAGAAAGAATGGAACAGTTGGCAGAGTTGGATGAAATCAGATATCAGGCACAAAAGTATAATGAAAAGATGCAATTACAAATGAAATATCTATTTGATAGAAAGGAAAAAGACATGAAATTTAAGATTGATGACATGGTTCTAATGTGGAATGCTAGGAGCCAAGACAAAGGAAAACATGGGAAGTTTGAGGCACTATGGTTGGGCCCATTTGTCATCACTACAAAATGTAGCGAAGATTCATATTACTTACAAAACACGATTGGTGAAGATCAGGATTTTTCAGTGCATGGACAATTCTTGAAGTACTTCTCTTAAAAAAATTATTATTTTCCATGCACAGTAGTTTAGGATTTTTCTCCTTTTTATTTTTACCATCCCCACCCATGGTCTACGTCCTAAAGAATACTTCTAGATTCTTGCAACAAATTAACAACCATTCATCCCCAACTAGAGCCACTATTACAACCTCCAAAATATGCATGATTTTACCACCCTGACAAACTTTGAATCCAATATGTGAAACTTCAACCTTGTAAAAGTCCAAATTCCACAAGAAAGCTCACCTTGCAAATCAATTTTTAGGTCTGACTGACAATGAAAATTCCATATTGATCTAAAAAAGCATCATGTGTATACATAAGCAAAGCATGCCTAGATCCTTTACATGCATAAATTTAGCCTTAAGGAAAACCTAAAAATAATTTGTCTTGATCCCTTAGCACATAGGCTCGCCATTATAAACATCCTATATGTTTTCCATAATTAAGCCTAGGTCCTATTATAAACTTTATCGAAGAGACTATGCAACATTGACAGGACTTGTCTCAACATCCCTTCAATAATCTGAACAAGATATCATCAAGGACACACTAAAATGTCAGGAGGAAATAGTCTAGAGTACCTTCGATGGGACGATGTGCATTAAAATACTAACATTCAAGGCCCCAAATTTGATAGTATTAAATGAAAGGAATTATGATGGGCTTCTAAGTATGTCGAAGTGACAATGAAACATTGAAGAGATAGTCTTCAGAGTCCCTTCGAAAACCCAATAAACAAAAAAACATATTATTAAAGATATCGAGACCTGAAAAAAAGATATTGGCCAAAGCCAAATATTAGTCCCTTCGATATCCCTAGAAAAAAAAAGCATATGATCAGACTAAGGGATCCATCGAAGGGAAAAATGCATATCAGTGGGACAGAAAGAATAATCCCTTCGATGAAATGATAACATTCATTGCCTTGGCTTTGATAATATAAAAGGAAAAAATCTTCATTGGCCAAAATTAAAATATAATTTAATAATTTTGTAAATGTGTTGAAGTGACAAAAGAATATCGAAGAGACTATTTGCAAGGCCTATCCGAGGAAGGTTTCGAAAGGACACTGGGATATCAGAGTGAAGTTATTCAAAGTCTCTTCAAAATCTTGAAAGAAGGAAAGAGTATACTATTAAGGAAGACATCGGGGGGAGAGAAAGATATCGACAAGAATGAAATATTGTCCTTTCGATACAGTGAAAGCACTTACTTGCCCATTTACAAGACAACAATATTTCAAGGAGAAAATTTGGTGGCAATGATAAACAGATCAACAACCTATATTCAAAACATTTGATTATACTTTCGATGACATGAAATTTTCTAACAAGCGACATTTATGACCCAGAGTCGAGTAAATTAAAGACCAAATCCTAGGTTAATTGTAAATCATTGAGCATTTAGAGGGAAGAGAAACAAAGTGGTGTGGTGATCGATGAAAAAATAACCAGAAAAGGCGTTATTCAAGTACCTAAGCTTGAGCTAAAATTTCAGTATCTAAAAGAAGTCAAATTAGCAAGCATAGAAGTAGGGTTTTTAGTGAATTGGTATCATGGAAAGTACATCTGAAACTCCCAAAATTAAGATACTGAAGTTAGAAACTAGACATTTGAATTAGGACTTGGTCGACCAATGTCCTGGCTTTGGAAAAAGGTCCAAACGAAATGTACAATTGAATCCTCAAGTCGAGAAATTAGAAGACAAACACAAGGAATTAGGTGACACATGGACCCCGACGAGAGGGTATGATTTGTTCATATTCCATTATAAGAAAATGCATAGACACCAACCAGTGTTTAACCCCTAGAGACTCAATCTAGGGAGATTGGTCATGCCTAATGTATTTTTCAATGTCGAATTGGTTAAGTCACTCACTGGAAAGTATGATCCTCAAACCCAAATAATTTACTTTGAAGACAGATCTTCCTTCGTTCTAGTTATGAAGAATTGCATTTCCATGGTATCTCAATTGGATACCAACAAAAATATGAAACTCAAGATTGGATATCTTTTAGAAGAGTACCACAACATGTGTACTAGTTACAAGAGATGGAGGTTGCCACTACACAGACCTCATGCTGAAGAAAATTGGCTTAGGGTATTTTGAGCAAAATAACATCCTCCATTCTCTGTGAGCTTGTTTGAAGAATACTTCTAGTATACATACTACTCTTCTTGTTAAGTGCTTGGTTTGGATGCTCTCATATTAGTGGCCATAGCTTCAATGGTCCTAGCGACTAATGTATAAAACTAGGATTCCCAACCATTTGACTATGTTGAGTACTTAGCTAATGATATCCATAACACCCTCACTTCTATCAAGAATAATAATGGAGGTATCCGATTTAGGCATTATTCACTATTTATGCACCTCATTTTGTATGAAGGGAAGAATATGGGAATGTGGAGTGAGAATCTGAGAATAAAAGACATAGATGATGATGGGAACATCATACTTGTACAGATGTGGACCACATTATGAGATAGTATATGTGTTAGATCACACTACTTGTATTTGAAGAATATTTTGTGAAACCTTTATACAAAATTCTTGGTCGACCTTGTAACTATAACTTGTCACCAGAAATACAAAGATTTATCCAACCAAAAGATAAAGATCAAAGAGGAAAGTTCAACCATAATTGGGGGGACTGGTATGCATATGATGATTGTACAAAAAATAGCGTATTTGGTTTTGAGGGAGCCACATTGTTGCTACCAAGAACATGTCCTGATAGGGTAGCATATTTATAAATTGTTAGACAGTTGGCCTATTCATATTATTTGCCCCTTCAAAGTTATAACAAGCAATCACTTATGCCTGGTACTTTTTGTTTCGAAGAGTTTTCTATTATTTCCAAGAAGGGGCATGAAATTATTAACAAAAACCTTGAGCATTGTAATTTTCCCGAGGGAATGAAAGAGAGAAATTTGATCCTGAACATTTCATAAATGATGTCAAGATAAGCCAAAGGCCGAAAGGGTATCAACATGTGCTCCATGTAGAAGACGAATTGATCAGGAACATTGATGAACATCATGCGAGTAGGAGAAGACACCTATACAATAGAATCATGGCAGAGAGGCTTAGAAAATGAATAAAAATTCATCATACATAGGAACCCTTTTTGAAGTTATTGAACCTATTGAAAAGATGGATAAATTGGTCTCACATGAAGCTGAATTGACTAGGGATGTACCACCCTCGATGTTTAAAAGGAAAATAAATAAGGATATTATGGGGATACAGGCCGAAAGTGAAATCCCATTGTATCAACTCTCTCCACAACCTACACCAGAGGTTAGTTTTTATGTTGGGACATCTATTGCAAGAGAAGAATAAGAGGTGGATGATGAGGAAGAATGTGTGCAGGTGATTAAATGTGTTATTCAGGACTATGAGACCCCACCAGAGAGGAATGTAGTTATAATAGAGTTCTCAAAATAGCTCTCAAATGATGTGAGACATCATGCTAGCCAAAGGTTTATTTATGATGATTCTTCTGTTAAAACCCCAAAATTTAAGTCATTTGTTTATGAATATAAAGGTAAATTAATTAGAGAGAAGATCAAGGAGATCACTCCTAAAAAGGAAGTAGAGGCTTTAAAAGAGCTACAAGAAGTAGATAAGGAAATGGAAGACATCACTAGATAGAAAGGAAGGAAACTACTAGAATAAGTAGGGGTTATGCTTCTCTCTGGGTGGGATATGAGCTTTGCTATTGTATTTGATAGCTTCCAAAGAAGTCAAAATAAGACCCTACAATTAAGCACAAAAGGAGTGGATAGAATTTACATCGGGTTAGGGTACAATCCTGATAATGTGACTTTGAAAATTTGGGCCCTATATCCACCATGCCAAAGACTTACAATCATTGATGATCCTAACAACGTATTTGGCCATCTTCTTATGCAAAGGGTTGGAGATAGTGATCCTATTAAAACTGTAGATTTGAAAGTTAATGTAGTTAAGTTCACCAAAGCTTAGATTGAAAGGTTGGTGAAAGATAACAAAAGGTATATGACTGAAAATGAGAACTTAAGGCAGGAAATAGCCAGCCATAAGGACAAGTTGCCATCCTTCTCAACTACTTACTCCCAATTGTTGGATAACGATAATTGATTATTAGAAGCTATATCTGAAAGTACATATTGGAGGCATAAGGCCGAGAAATTCTAGAATAAATGTGATATATTGGAAGTAGAGATGAGATCCATTAAATTTAGCATTGTTTAAAAATTGATAAAGAAAAGGTTTTAAAAAATACTTGAGAAGGTTGATAGAATATGGAAAATTCACTCTAGAACGTATGCTGCTTTTTCAAGAGCATAAAAGATTACATCTCAAAATGGTGGAGAAAAAGGAAGAATTAACAGCTAAAGGAAATGTTGATGACCAAGTATTCAAAACCTATGATGAGTTGATTGATATGCATTATCGGTTTCGTGTTGTACTCACAGAAGAAATTGGTGATTTTGATTAGCCATTAGATATGTCTCTTCCTAACTTCTTTAACAATGAAGGTGATCTTAAGGAGTAGAGAATATGGAGAAAAAAATTTGCTTAGTTGTTACCAATGGCTCTCAACCCAGTGAATGACGAATTGATGGAGATAGAGAACACACATTTATAGTTAGAGAAAATGTCCACTTTAGAGTTTGTCACGAAGGATATAATTACCAATGCACTGACACACACGATAGCGAGAGATACACCGAGCACCTTTCCTAGTTGAACCTATTCATTGTGCATGCAACATAAAGATAGAAAGCCTCATCGAAGTCACCTAGCATTGGATACACTATCATGGAAAGATGACCTTGCCAGATCCAAGTGATTATAGGTACCTTACGAAGATTAACAAACTGTGGTGTATTTCAAATGCTTCATACTTCATTGTTTATTTCCTATCTTTGTTAATTTGCATATGATGATCATCGTTAAGGTTTTAGTTTATGCTAACAAAAAAAAATTGAATAGACACCTTTTGAGATGTAATGGTCTAAAGCTTGTTGCTTCCCATATATATGGGAAACCAAGACCGAATTTTGATCATCATATAAAACATAGTAGTTCACACAAATAAATACTTCTGATATGTTATAATTTTAAAAGCAATCAATGGAGAAGAAATTTTAATCTGCTGCACAAATTATGGTCTCAATTATTTGCTGATATTATTGTATATGGTTATATGGTTGTTTGCAGTTTAATAATTTCTTGTTATTTAGATTAAATGTATCAAGTATATGTTTGATTTGTCAAGACGCATTTGCTACTCTTGTGTGATTCCTTTTAATTGTTTCTTTCAAATAAAAATTAAATCCTTTTAAATAGATCACAGTGGCCTGAAAGTCTTATTTGGATCAATAAGAAGAACCCTATAATCACTTCATTACACGTTTATGCCAGCCATAGACACTTACTGTGCCAAATAATTAAAGTTGTAGCCAGAAGTAGGACACATACATCATTCACATTCTAACTCCATTTCCCAATAGGATAAGACACTGATCAATTTCATTTAAAACTTCATTCATACCTTTCTAATTTTCAATTATAGGAGTAGCAGTTAGAAACAACAATTAGCTTAGCATTCAAGTTATCTATTGAAAACATTTATGCCATATGTAAGTAGATAGGGAGAAAGGGATAAAAATTTCATAAAAAAATTCAATCTGCTTAACATCAATCAAAAGAAGATAAAATTCATAGAGGTACACCCACCTAGGTCTAGCAGAACCTAAAGAGCAGGGAATTTTAACCACATTGGTTAATTTCGTTTGTTGGCCAAAACATTGTTAAACCTCACCATAGAGCCTGGCATACTCTTAGGGCTTGCAATTTGCAATTTTGGGAACCAACACCCCACACAGATAGAGCAAATGTAGGAAGTAAAAGAAACTATCAAAGTCCTCATGTTCACCCTCTGCATCTAAAACCCTTGTGCTGTGAAATCATCATTTTTTGACAATGTAATATGAAACTTTTATTGATAAATATATAATATATCTATCTTTTGGCCTTTTGAATTACGTTGTGTTATGAAAATGTTTTTTGGAAATCTTTTGTTTGCTTTGCATTTACTGCTTATAATTTTTCACTTTATGCTCATGTTGAATGAATGGAAAACTGCATTTTCTTGCGAGTGATCTTTTCTTTTCTACAAACACATCCTCGATATAATGAAGTAATTTTTTGGCTTCAAATGTACTTGCCGACTATTTCTAGGTAAGTTCTGGGAATATTTCGAAGTCTACCATAGTTGTAGGAACCTACTTTTATTCTTCCTTATAGAATAAACTTGAAAATTTTTAATTCACCCATTAATCTTTATGAAAATCACTTAGAGAATAACCATAACTTATTTTGAAAACTTTGGTGGGAATGAGGAAGTTTCGAGAACCCTGTCGAGAACCAACAAAGGTTTTGAAACTTTTTGAAATACCTCCAAGCCTTTAATTACTTTAATTTTTTCCCATGTGATTCTCTTCTTCAATTACAAAGTGCTTTACAATCTTTCAAGTCCCAAGACTAACCCGTGTATTTCCAAAACATTAAGCTCAACGGGTAAGATGTAAGTTCTGAAAACGCGTCAACAACTGACATAGTTTTTAAAACTTGGTTAAAGTCCGACAAACATAACCATTTAATTTCTTCCCAAGTATTTTGGAGGATATTTTTAGGGGGTGGGGCTAAAAATGATGGTAACAGGCTCTTAAGAGATTGTGCCAAAATTGTGTAGCCTAGAACGATCAAAAAAATTGGGGTCTGAAACAAGACCTTTCATAGTGATCACTTGTGCACCTAGATGTGTTGGTGTTGGTTGTTCATCCCCATTATGCACACAACAAAAATTATGCTTGCCTACAACTTTTAACTAAATGCAATTGACACTTTTTGTAACTTTTGAAACATTGTTTCCATGGTCAAATGAATTGGAGATTTAAAAAACTAAGAGAGGTATTGTGGAGGGACCCTACATGCACCTATAAGTTCAAATGAAATTCTTGTAGGTGTCATGGATTTTGAGAAATAACATATCATAGTTTGGCAGTTTTTCGCACTTAGGGCTCTTAAGAGATTACATTAGAATAGTGTAGCTTGAAATAGTTAGGATTGGTGGGGTGCAAAATAAGACCTTTCCTAGTATTCAACTACTTGCTCAAATGTTTTGGTGTTTCTTGTTCAACTCCATAATGCATGAAACAAAAATTATGCTTGCTTGAAACTTTTTGTTGAACATAATTGACGCTTTTTGCAACATTTAAAAAATTATCATCACAGTCAAATGGATTGGAGATTTAAAAAATTAAGAGAGTTTATTGTGGAGAGACCTTATGTGACCCGGTAGGTTTAGACAAAAATTTTGTAGGTGCCACAGATTTTGAGAAATAAACCATCATGGTTCAACAATTTTTGCACTTAGGGCTCTTAAGAGATTGTGTTAGAATAGTGTAGCCCAAAATGATCGAGACATCTTAGGGTGCAAAATAGGACCTCGGTGACTACCTAGCATTCACTTTCCCACTCAAACGTGTTGACACTATCTATTTGGCCCCATGATACATGAAACAAAAATTATGCTTGCTTGTAACTTTTCTCTAAACATAATTGTTGTTTTTTGCAACATTTAAAAAATTATTGCCATGGTCAACTGGATTGTAGATTTTAAAAATTGAGAGAGGTTATTGTGGAGGGACCCTATATGAACTAGTAGGTTCAAAGGGAATGTTTTTTAGGTGTCAGGGATTCTGGTAAAGAACCTACCATAGTTCAACAATTTTTCGCACTTAGGGCTCTTAAGGGATTGCATAGAATAGTGTAGCCTAGAATGATCAGGATAGCTTAGGTGCAAAATAAGACCTTTTCTAATGTTCAATTGCCTACCTAAATTTTTTGGCATTGGTTTTTCAGCCCCATGATGCATGAAACAAAAATTATGCTTTCCTACAACTTTTCACTAAACGTAATTGACGCTTTTTGCAACATTTGAAAAATGATTGCCACGATCAAATGGATTGGAGATTTTTAAAATGAGGGAGGTTATTGTGGAGGGAACATACATGACCTAATAGGTTTAAATGAAACATTTGTAGTGCCACAAATTCTAAGAAACAACCCATCATAGTTCAATAATTTTTTGCACTCAGGGCTCTTAAGAGATTGTGTCAAAATAGTGTAGCCCGAAATGATTAGGATAATTGGGGTGCAAAAAAAGACCTTGACCTACCCACTCAAGTATGTGTTGTTGTCTATTTAATCCCACGATGCATGAAACAAAAATTATGCTTGCTTGCAACGTTTTGTTGAGCATAATAAACAATTTTTGCAACCTTTGAAAAATTAATGCCATGATCAAATGGATTGGAATTTCAAAATTTAAGAGAGGTTATTGTTGAGGTACCCTACATGAATTAGTAGGTTCAAACATAATGTTTATATATGACATGAATTTTGAGAAACAAACCATCATAATTTGGAAGTTTGTCGTAATTAGGGCTCTTAAGAGATTACATTGGAATAGTGTAGCTAGAATGATTAGGACAGTTGGGGTACAAAGTAGGACCTTTCCTAGAATTCACCTATCCATGTGTTGGTGTTTTCTGTTTGGCCCCATGACACATGAAACACAAATTATGCTTGCCTACAACTTTTCATTGAATGCAAATGACACTTTTTGCAACATTTGAAAAATTATTGTCGTGGTCAAATGGATTGGAGATTTAAAAATCTAAGAGAGGTTATTGTGAAGGGACCCTATATGACCTAGTAGGTTCAATGAAACATTTTTAGGTGCCATGGGTTTTGAGAAATTACTCGTCATAGTTTGGTAGTTTTTCGCACTTAGGGCTCTTAAGATATTTTGATGGAATAGTGTAGCCCATAACTATCGAAACAATTAGGGTGTAAAAAAGGACATTTCCTAGCATTCAACTGCCCACTCATATTTTTTGGAATTGTCTACTTGGTGTCATGACACATGAAACAAAAATTATGATTGTATACAACTTTTTGTTGAACGCAATTGATATTTTTTGCAATATTTAAAAAAATGTCGCCAAGATCAAATGGATTGGAGATTTTTAAAAATGAGAAAATTTATTTTGGAGGGAACTTATGTGACCTAATAGGTTTAGAGGAAAAATTCATAGGTGCAATGGATTTCGAGAAACAACCCGTCATAGTTTGACATTTTTTCACACTTAGGGCTCTTAAGAGATTATACTGAAATAGTGTAGATCAAAAGATAGTTGGGGTGAAAAAAATGGCCTTTATTAGCATTCATCTACCCTCTTAGACATTTTGGTGTTTTCTATTCAGCCCCATGACCCATAAAACAAAAATTATGCTTTCCTGCGCGACTTTTCACTAAACACAACTGATGTTTTTTGCAACATTTGAAAAATTGTCACCACTGTCAAATGTATTGGAGATTTAAAAAATAAAGAGAGGTTATTATAGAGGGACCTTATATGACCAAGTAGGTTCAAACATAATAATTATATGTGTCACATATTCTAATAAATAGCCCATCATAGTCTGAGAACTTTTCACATTTAGAGCTCTTAAGAGATTGCATTGGAATAGTGTAGCACACAACAATCAGGACAACAAGGGTGAAAAACAAGACCTTTCCCAGTGTTAAAAAAATTTCCCACTAGGATGTATTGGTGCTATCTATTTGGCCTTGTGATGCACAAAACAAAGAATATGCTTATGCACAACTTTTCTTTGAATCTAACACTTTTTGCAACATTTGAAAAATTGTCTCCATAGTCAAATGGATTGGAGATTTTAAAAAATGAGAGAGGTTATTATGGAGGGACCCTACATGACCTAGTAGGTTTAGAATTTTTTTTATAGGTGCCACATATTCTAGGAAATAACTCGTCATAGTTTGACAATTTTTTCGCAGTTAAGGCTCTAACAAGATTGTGTCAGAATACTATATTCCAAAATGATCAAGATAATTTGGGTACAAAAAAGGACCTTTCTTAGTGTTCACCTACCTACCTAGATGTGTTGGCATTTCCAATTCATCCCCACAACACAGGAAACATAAATTATGCTCACCTACAACTTTTCTTTAAACACAACTGACACTTTTTACAACATTTGAAAATTGTCACCAAGATCAAATGGATTAGAGATTAAAAATTGAGTCAGGTTATTGTGGAGGAACCCTACATGACCCAGTAGGTTCATATGGAACATTTATAGGTGTCGCAGATTCTGAGAAACAACCCATCATAATTTGACAATTTTTTGCACTTAGGGCTCTTAAGAGATTATGACGGAATAGTGTGTAGCCTAGAATGATCAAGATAATTGGGTGTGAAACGAGACCTTTCTTTGTGTTCATCTACCCACCCAAATGTGTTAGTGTTTTTTTTTGGCCCCATGATGCACAAAACAAAAATTATGCTTTCCTACAACGTTTTTTGAACATAACTAAGGCTTTTTGCAACATTTGAAAATTGTCACCACAATCAAATGGATTGGAGATTTAAAAAGCTGAGAGAAGTTATTATGTAGGGACCCTACATGAACTAGAAGTTTTAGATGAAATGTTTGTAGGTACCATAGATTCTGAGAAATAACTTGTCATAGATCAACATTTTTTCACACTTAGGACTCTTAAAAGATTGCACCAAAAATAATATATCTTGGCATGATCAAGATAACCAAGATGCAATAAAAGACCTTTCCCAGCATTCAATTTCCCTCCTAGACGTGGTGGTGTTGTTATTTTGGCCCCACAAATCACAAAACAAAAATTATTCTTGCTTGCAACTTTTTGTTGAATACAACACTTTTTGCAACATTTAAAAAATTATTGCCACAGTCAAATGGATTGAAGATTAAAGAACTAAGAGAGGTTATTGTGGAGGGAACCAATGTGACCCTACAGGTTCAAAAAAAATGTTGTCAAGTGCCATGGATTTTGAGAACCAATTTGTAATAGTTTGGGAGGTTTTGCACTTAGGGCTCTTAAGAGATTGTGTTGGAATAGTGTAGTCCAGAATGATCAAGTGTTTTGGGGAATGAACTAAGGCCTTCCCTAGAATTCAACCACCCACCTAGATGTGTTCATGCAATTTATTTTTTCCATAACACATGAAATGAAAAATATGGTTGTTGACAAGTTTTTACTAAACACAATTGACACTTTTTGCAACTTTTGAAAAATTGTCACCATAGTCAAATGGATTAAAGATTAAAAAATGAGAGGTTATTGTGTAGGTACCCTATGTGACCCTGTAGGTTCAACAAAATGTTCCTAAGTGCTATGGATTTTGAGAACCAATCCATCATAGTTTGTCGGTTTTTTGCACTTATGGACCTCTTAAGAGACTATGTTGGAATAGTGTAGCTTGGAACAATCAGATGTCTTGGGGAATAAACAAAGTTCTTCCTTAGAATTCAACTGCCCATCTAGACATGTTGGTAGAATCGATTTTTCCTCATGATGCATGAAATGAAAAATATACTTTTTCGCCATGATACATGAAGACAATCAACCCTTGACAAAAAGCTCATATCATAATCATTTTAGTTGGTTAATTAATTGAGGGATTGAAGTGAAATATTTCATTTTTCTTTCATTTTCCTATGGTGTTCCTAGTGTGCATGTCCACATCAAGTTCAAATGATGTATTTTCTAGGTTGTCTAGTTTAGGTTTTATATGTATGACCTCATTTATATCTAGATTATGTTAGGAAAATATGGAAACTATGGAATCAAATTCTATGGTTTCCTAGTATATGCTTGTATGAATATAGGGTGAGTGATTGGTGTTCAAAATCTCATCAATGCACTTACTATGATTTTACAATAGACAAATATTTTTGGAGTTTGGTGATGAATTTATCATTATAAGGTAATACCCCAAGGTAACAGATCTTCCCCAAAATTTATTTTTTAAAGTCAAGAAATATATACAATACAATAAATTAATCATTCATCTTGAGAAATGTTTAGAGGTGCATAGATGTTGACATAGTCTAGTGCAAGACACAATTTTTTTTGCTTATTTTCAATGTTTGACTTGTCTTCCTAATGAGGTGAGCTTTATTTTTTTGATTGCTTACTATTGTTGATGTAATGACACATCTGTGACATTAATATCTTTGGTGCATAAAGTGGAAGGTCCACACTCTCATATACACTCATTAGATTATTTACAATATATTTTTCACTGGAAGCATCTAATGTTCTTAGGCTAAGAATCTTCATAATGGATGTAAATTTTAGATTTCTCATAACATATTTTTGGTTTCATTTAACTTCTCAAAAAACAATCTCCATATCTTATTAGAATATCTTCAACAAGTAATCTTAGGAATATTATTAGTCATCAGCTTCAAAACATTCTCATCAATATCAATAAAAACTTAGGCTTTCTATGCAAAATTCTAAGAGGTGTTCTCAATGGTAAAGTTTCCTCAACACTATGAATTTCTTCAATATTGAATTGAGATAAGATAGATTGTGTACCTTCAACTTGAGATGGAAAATACGATATAACTTCAACTTGATATGAAAAGGATGGTGTACCTTCAACTTGAGATGTGAAAGATTGTGTGCCTCCACCTTGAGATGTGATAGATGATGTACCTTCTTGATAATGGAAGATCATGTTCCTTCAACTTGACATGCAAAAAATTGAGTGCCTCTAACTTCGAGATTCAATTTCCTCATTTCATGAAGGTTTTGCATTTGTTACCTTTTTCCCACCAACTCCTTTTCTCTCTTAGCTTGAGTGGATGTTTCATGGTCATCTTCAATTGGAAACAATGCTATGCATTCTTCCATGGTGTTCAATTTCCTACTTTCATGAAGTAGCCTCATTCTTTCTCTTTTCTTAGCATTTTTTCATCACCATTATTATGAATTGATGCCTAATGAATGTAACCAAGTGCATTTTTATTCATATTATTAAACCAACAGGCACAAATCTATAAGCTATAAGACAATACTTTGGATGATAACTTGCAAGCATTTATTGTAGCCTTCTATGTGTAATCTTCTATAGTAAATGTAAAGATGAGGATACCAAAGAATAATATTATCCAAGTGTTTTGAGCATGTAACAATATTTAAAAAAAAAGGCTTGTTGTGTCCTAATAATAATTAAGAATATTTTCTAAGAGAGTTGTGCATTCATATTGTAGTCAAATTATTATGTATGTATTTTGATATACTTATCTATTGTGACATAAGGGATAAGCAATGATTCAATGAACTTGAAAGGGAACTCTAGGATGCAACATTTTATATCCATAAGAACTTGAACCAATTGGGATGGTAAACTAAATATTGGTTTTACTAGTCAAGGTAGTTGACCCTACCATGCGAATAATATGGTTGAAACCATTCTTGAACTTAAATAATAGACCTTGTTATAGTTTAAATCATTTAAGCACTTACCTAATTATGGTGTAAATGTATTAACCAACCATAAAGAAAAAATTAAGAATACTTTAAACACTTACAAATAAAGTCTCCACAAGAGTATCACCAACCAAAGATCTAGAATTTTTTTGACAACTTAACAATGTCTCCAAACCTCACATACAATCTCCATATCAAATGCCTAATATATTGGAGATACAATACATGAAACCATCAAATAATAATTAGAAAACTATGAGCTAAAACCACCCAAAGAGTGGTGTCCAAAATTTTCTCCAACCAAAGATACATTATGATGTGTCATAATGTGCATCATAAGTTGGTCAACAAGAGTATCTCCCCTCTATAGCTCTTTCATGCATCAAACATATTTCTTATACAAAATTTCAGAGGTCATAACTTTTGATCTAGTTGGCTAATTGGGCCCAGTTTTAAAAAATTATAGAACTTGAAAAGATCTACACAACAAGCACCCTCATAGTTAGTTTTGAGCAACCATTAATTTTTGGCTAGGAACTAACTCAATAGCCCATCTAATATCTTCATAATCTTAAATTTTATATGTATATATTATTTTTTCTTTATATTCTTTTTATTTTCCTATTTAAATCTAAAAAAAATACATGACTTTGTTCTACATTCTATACAAATTCAAAAATAAATTTATTATTGTGGAAACACATATTGTCAATGATACAATTTTCATGATGTATCTACATTGAAAAATCATAAAAATTAATAATAAAAAATTAAAATATGTAATTTGTAATACTAGCTCTTAGTTAGCTTTCCACCACTTGGTTTTGAAAATGCACAATAAAAAACTAGGGGGAACACATCAAATTCTAAGTTATACTTTAGTGGTAAAAATAAAAGCATTTGTGTGTGTATGAGTTAGCCCACAATACTCTGTCCCACTTTTTGGCCAAAGTAGGACACTAATTTATCAACTTTTTTTTATAAAATTTCACTTTATGAAACCTATAGCAACTAAACCATTAATAATTTGGAGATGATGCGAATTAGTGATTTGTGAGAATTTGTGTGTGTGTGTGTATAAATAAATTGTGATTTTTTATGTAACTTTTAATAAAATTATTTTTAATAGTGAACAACATTTTTTAAAAGTGGTGTTTATGTCATCACGCATAACATTTTCATTGAAAGAATAAAATTATAATTTTTAAAATATAAATTGTTAACATCAATATCTAGTGCATGGATATTTTTTCATATTTTTTTGTTGCATAGTTTCTAAATTAATTTTTGAAGTCAAAGTAATTATAATCTGGACATAGATGTATGTCATCACACAAGAACATAAATACCTAGTGCACACATATTTTTTAGAATTCTTTTCTCTATTTTTCTTTTTTTTCAAGTGTATGAAACAAATACCTTAATGCTTAATGAAAAAATAACATTCATAAGAAATAAAATATAAATATAATAATAAAATTAAAAAATATTTAAAATTATACTTTTTGGAAATCTTATAATAAAAGCCACATACTTACAAAATATATTTTTTAAATGGCTTTATTTAATCCCTCAAAAGGTAAAGAAAAAGTGTAAATTTTGCCAGCATTTTGATAGTTGTGAAGGAGACTCCATTGTGGGTATGGTTTAATATTAGGGGGATTTATCCAAGGGATTTTGATCTAAGGGGGTCTTATCTAAACCTCTTCAATCAAAACCCTTTAGATGGAATCCATCAAGCCTTAAATCATTAGTTTTCTAAAAAATATGTGATTTTAGGAAAAAATAAAATGTCCCAAGTTTGGGACCCATTAATGTGGGACAACCCATACTCAATGTTTAACACTCTTAACCTTCACTATTTTTAAATGTATTAATAGTTTAAAACTAGATTTAGAGTAGTCTTATTCTAATCACATCTTAAATTTTTGAGTGTAAGCATCTAATATTTAATGTTCAAGTTTTGGTTTACTTGACTTTAAGAAAAAAATGATCACCTTTAACCCTCTTATTTGTTGTAAGAGGGGTTCTTAACAACCCTTCTTTCAAAAACAAACAATCAAAAAACCTCACAATGTATTCAAATTTGCAACATAGTCTCATGAAATTACTTTAAAGTTGGCAACAAAAGGTAGTCACATTCTATAAATCTAATTACATATTCATTTCCAGTCATCAAATGATTGAGAGGCAGCAACATATGCCCCATAAATAATCTAAAAATGAACACAAAAAAAACAACCATGTGTTTCACAAGCACCTCCAAATTTGCATCTTTCTCCTGTAATAAATCATCTAGAACCTTCAATCTTGAACCATGAAGCCTTCAATCTTTTATGGATGGCTTAATTCTCTCAACATATAATAAAAAGTCTTCAAAACCCCCTTTGAGAATACCATTCCAAGCTCTCCCTTTTTTCAAACTTGCAACAACAAATGAATGCCAAAACATGCAACAAAACCCCCTCCAAAAATCAAAAAACTAATTTTTTCCCTCCAATTGGAAAAGCCACGACCACCTCCATGGAATGAGTGGTTTCAAAGATGGAAAAATAAATAAATGATTTTTAATGCCATTTTGTAACTCCCACTGTGATACCAAAATGTCTAACCTATTCTAAGCAACTAAAATGCAATGGAAAAACATAAGGAAACACCTCAAGATTAGCCTAAGAAATTTGTAAGTGCAAAGAGAAAAGTGTAAAATGATGCTAAATAGATATACCTCCCTTTTGCAGCTGAAACTCCTTGGTTGGCCCTTGATATGATTTGATTTGTATGCTCCTTGATGGCTCTTGATATGGATAGATGCAAGGCTTAACTATATGCTTGGATGTAAATGCAAATGAATGAAATTGAAGGCTAGATGAGTGCACAAAATGGCAGTATTTAGTTGCAAATGGCTAAGTCCCCCCAAATGCCTTAGAGGATGGGGTATTTATAGAGAAACTTGAATTCTCTAGAGAATTCAATAGTTGGGATTTATCCAACAAAGTCAAGATGAAGGGCTAAGGTGAGTTGAGGACTCACAAGCCCTCACATTTTGACATGTAGAATGTGAGAGGGCTAAGGGTGAGATGATGTGTAGGTGATGTGGAAGAGAGGTACATGATGTGGAGGAAGGACAAGTACCTTCCAAGTACCTTGGGGAGTGAGAAGATTTCTTTAAAAAGGAACTTCTTATCCCCAAGTAGGAGTGAAAATGACACTTGAGGAATTTTAGAATTTCTCAAAAATCTCCATGGGAAAAGAGAAAGAGGTTGGAGAAATAAATGTGAATTAAAAATTCACATTCATAGGAGAATCTAATGGATAAGAGAGGGTCTCCAAAAAGGTGGGAATTGGTCACATGTGCATGAGGTGACATGTCAAACATTCTAGAAGCCTTGGAAAGATAAAATGTGAATTAAAAATTCACATGGGGAGGAGAGAGACATAGGATGAATAAATGAGAATTAAAAATTCTCATAGGAAAGATGGTCAATGCCCAGAAAGGAAAAATGGAAAGATTGACTAAAAAGTGGTGCTAAAAGTGGTTAATGACTTTGATTAAAGTTGTGCAAATACTTGATTATGATAATCAATGGAAGATTAGTGACAAGTGGCAAATGTAGGAGGATGTGACATTAATCCTTGATTAAGAGGATGCACACCCTAATTATGAATTAATTGAATTAATCCAAATTAGAGATGGATTATGGAGGATGTGACAAAAAGAAGAATTTTAAATTGATTTTAATTCCAAATGATTAAAATGACTAAATTAAATAAATTGGTGAATTTATTTAATTTAGAGAGGAGAAAAGTACCATATAAAGTGTTTAATTGCTAAATTAAATACTTTAAGAATCTTATGTGGGAGTGTAATATTAATTAAATAAATTAATATTAACCGAATTGATGAATAAAGAGGTAAATTTGATCATATGGGCGTGATCAAATTTGGGTGTCTACATTTTGCCCCTCTTTGAAATATTGTTAGAATAACAATATTTCGAAGAAAAATAAAATGTCAGTGATGAAGAAAGTGATAGGGATTGATGCCCCAGCTTGTCCAAGTGGAGGGAAAAGGGAGAGGGATGCCCCAGTTCCTGTCTCAAATAGATAGAAGGAAATGATAGGGTATGCCCCCTTGAGAGGGCAGTTGGGGAAGAAATAAGGGGGCCTCAGACAACTTCTTGATAGAAAGAAATGAAAGACACTGTTAGATAGAGCTCAAAAAATTAAGCAAATTTGACTTTTGAACGGAGTTGATTGGACGTACGGTTTGCAAATGGCGACACCAGGAAAGAAGGGATTAGTTGGGAGAAAAAAAGTTAAATAAAAGGTAAAAAATACCTTTTTTTAAAAAAAAAGAGGGGGAAAAAAAGGAGGGTTAAAAGGTAATTTGAAGAGTTACCTTGCCTCATTGTTACTGTAGCAATTGAAGAAAAGGTAAAGAAGGGGGAGGGGAGAAGGAGCAACAATGCCGCAAGACTATGCTACGGAGATCATTCATCGAGCAGATGATCTGTGGAGACGCTGGACCCACTTCGCGGTGCCCCGCAAGGTGAGTAAGAAAACCCGTGCTATGTATTTTAAATATTTAGCATGTTTTTAAGATAGTGAAGGAAAATGTAAAATGTGGGTTTGGTGGGCGGGGTGGAATAGGAAAATGGGTAGTTTGGGGAATTGGAAAAAAAGAGGGAAAGGGGAGATTTTAGGGGGGGGGATTTTAGAAGGGGGCATGGGAATAGAAGGCGCGCCGCCACGCAGGAGGGGTAGATGAACTGCCACGGGCGAACAGCACCCTCGAAACTAGAGCAGCAGCAGGCGGAAGCGAGGTTTGACGCGGCCAGAAAGACGAGACTGCGAAAAACTGAGAGAGAAAAGTGAAGAGGTAAGAAAAAGATGTCACAAAACCGAGAAGATTGTGTACTGAAAAACGGTTGGTGTGGATGCAAGGTTTGGGGTAGATACAGACACATGAGCGATGGTCGGAGATACTGACAGCAACCGTAGCAGCGATGACAGACGTGGATCATGCGGCTTTAGATCATGCGAGGTTATTGCACTTTTTAGAGGTGCCAGTGATGAGGGTGCATTGAGTGATGCTGACAGCCTTGATAGAGAGATGGAGTTTAGAGACATCGACATTTCGTCTGCCAATGGGGGAGATGACAGTGACACTAGAGAATGTATGGCACATCTTGAAGCTGTCGATAGCAGGGATATTGCTGAGTGATGTGGTGTCGAGAGGGGCCGAGTTAGAGCAGACGATGACAGTGTTATTTGGACATGTTGCCCTGCCTCTTCAAGGTCTACAATTGGATCTAGATAGATGCTTGACAGTGGGAGTACCACCTTTTTCTTTATTCCTAGCTGGGTTGATCAGTGGGATATTGTTGTCAGATCGTAGCAGGCGGTATTGCAGTCTGAGGTTTATGGAGGCAATTTGACACATTGTTGAGTGGCGTGAGGGATAGATTGCGTGGGGTACTTATGTCCTAGCCCAGTTGTATAGGGATATGCATCTGATTTGCTATCGGGAGACAGTGAGTTTGACACACATGACCCTGCTACAGGTGTGGGCATGGGAGCATATTATGGTGACGAGACCGATTGTTGTTACGGAGGGAGATGTGGATGATAGAGAGCTAGTGGCATGGGGGTATGGAGAGGTGAGGGGCTGGGTTGTGCGTCATAGGGGGTTGGGAGATATGGAGGGATGGAGGAGGACGGTGGATGATTTGGACGGAGACATAGTGTGGCGACCTTATATGCAACGACTCTTCAGGGGATGGAGAGAGCAGACTGAGAGACATAGAGGGTACTTTATGATTCAGTGTGTCCTGATTGGGAGTCTTTTGGGGATAGTGGAGATGCATCGACCAGATAGGGTGGTGAGACAGTTTGGGCTGACACAGGATATTCCTAGTGCGTCGATGATGTTTCGGCGGCTCACCAGAGAGAGACCATGGGGGCGCGCGTTTAGCCCGAGGGAGGCCAGAGCAGCATGGGTGGTGACAGTGCAGGTAGCCTATCCTGGGAGATGTGTGGGAGTAAAGGATGTAGGGGTGACAGTACGATATGACTGGTGGTTGCACAAACCCGATGGGAGAGGATTACACCATTGGTGCCGATTGTAGGGCCGTAGGATTTGGATCAGAGGATGAGCGTCGTGGGGCTAGAGAGGAGTATGAAATGAGGGTGGGAGAGGTCCCGAGCCGGATGTGGGAGGAGAGAGGATGGAGGCAGTGGGATAGGAAGCGAGGAGGAGGAGGAGGAGGGGGTAGCAGAGGAGGGTTAGAGAGGCGGTACGACAGGAGGGTGGGAGAGATCCTGAGCCAGATGTGGGAGGATAGGAGGAGTCAGAGGTGGAGATGATACACTCAGTGGAGGGTAGAGCTGGCCAGCAGACTGGTATAGGGGGTAGGGTACGACAGAGGAGAGTGTTGGTACGGGCCGAGCAGGGAGGGGAGAGACAACAGGATGGAGGTTAGGAGGACATGGAGGCCAGGAGTCAGCCAGAGATGATAGCGGGCAGGAGGCGACTGATGAGGGTATAGACTGTGACAGAGCAGGAGGGGATGGGAGGGGGAGGATAGCAGGAGGGAGCCCGAGAGGAGACTGAGACCAGGAATCAGCCAGAGAGGATAGCGGGCCGGAGGCGACTGATGAGGATATTGACGATGATAGAGCAGGAGGGGATGGGTGGGGGTGGTCAGTAGGATGGGGCTCGAGAGGAGATTGAGGCCAGGAGTCGGTCAGGGAGGATGGGGAGTAGGGGACAATAGAGGGGGGGCAGATGGCATCAGGGCAAGAGCCTCCCGTTGTAGAGATAAGGGAGAGTGAGGATGAGGAGTAGCCAGAGATAGGAGAGTCGAGGAGATGGATGAGAGTAGGGAGGCATGGTTAGCCGCGGAGAGTGCGGGTCCATCCTTCCATGGAGGACTTGGAGGATCAGCAGGAGCAGGAGGGCAGGGAGGGTGATGATGCTATTGAGATAGACGAAAATGTGATGGATATGGATATTTGGGATACGAAGCCATTGGCGGTGGTTCCTGTCATTACCTCAGGAGATCCGATTGTTCAGCTGAGATACAGTGTGGGGCGGCTTCAAAGTACAGATCAGAGGTTGAGGGTATCAGAGGCGGAGGTGACTAGACATCGAGTCAAGCTATCTAGAGTACCGGTAGTAGATCAGAGGGATTATGGATTTATGGTGGACCTTTTATCCGCATAGGTGGAGGTGATGGGGAGGGAGAGAGAGGGACTACAGGCTATCATATAGGGGATACGAGATGAGTTGGTTGCTGTCAGTTGGGATCGTGATAGACTACAGGCAGAGACTGTTATATTACAGGCTAGGGAGGTAGAGAGGATGGTCGATCATGTGTCAGCAGATAATGGGCAGCAAGGAGGTGATCTTTTGCAGGAGCGAGATGAGCTACAGGACAGAGTGTATTGCTTAGAGCAGACGGTGGGAGAGATGGAGGTGATGCAGGAAAGAGAGAGACAAGTGAGGGAGCAGGTTAGTATTATGCAGGCGGATAGGGAGGTAGCACAAGCGTAGGTACATGTGGTGGAGGCAGAGAGGGACACGGCCCAGGTGCGAGTTTAGGTGCTGCAGGATGAGAGAGAGTTGGCAGAGGCACAAATTCATTCTCTTCAGAGGAGGAGAGAGGAGGCAATTTCAGAGGTATTAGTACTGCAGGGAGAGCGAGATGCAGCAGTGTTGAGAGTCCAGGAGCTGCGAGGGGAGAGGGATGGAGCAGTGGTTCGGTCGCAGGCTGCACAGAGAGAGAGATGTTGCAAAGATACAGATGCAGACGCTACAGGGAGAGCGGGATGCAGCAGTGGTTTAGTGGCAGGCCACTCAGAGGGAGAGAGATGCTACGGAGATACGGATGTAGACACTACAGGGAGAGCGGGATGCAGCAGGGGCACAGTGGTTGTCGATGCAAGTCAGTGATGTGGTAGGGAGAGATACGCATGGATTATAGGGGGAGAGGGATGCAGCAGTAGCCAGGGCAGTGGCTGCCAAGGAGATGAGAGATCGGATTTAGGTGGAGATGGCGCAGTTACGCCTATCCTAGGAGGCCTGGGAGCAAGAGAGGAGAGTGATTACGAGGGATCGGGATAGGTATCGTCAGGAGCGGAATTCTGCTCGGGTTCAGGTTGTAGAGCGAGAGGAGAATGCGAGAGAGGCAGGATTTTGGATGGCCGCATACTACCATGTAGTTCCAGACCTGACCCAACAGATATTTCAGTATACTCGACAGGCACCCTAGATTCCAGCACCATGTCAGTCGTTGGGGACACGAACTTGAGGTTACAGTGATTCACCGGGTGTTACACCAAGCAGGAGATCAGTACTGGATTCACCACAAAGATCAAATGTGGGTAGTTCATTCGGGAGGTGATAGGTTACTAAGTTTTTGACAGATGCAGGGTGGAGCATGTAGGATTTATCGACAGAGATCAGAGAGGTTCTATATCTCTAGATTTTTAAGTTTATTATGTGATGGATATAAGATAGATTTTGATGTATGATGGACATGTGACACACATTATATGGGACAGTTCTTATTGGCACTATGTAGTATGTTTCCTTTTGTGATGGGTGATTGTATGCACGTGTATATGATATTTCTTGCTTATGTGGATGGATATTTTGGGTTATTTATGCACATGTTTATGATATTAGATGCTTATGTGGATGATTGGGTGTATGTATTTGTGGAATATGGATGATTTTATTAATGCAGATATTCCCATGGTGATATGATGTGTGCCCATGTTGCATCTATGTATATGTATATGATGGATTTTGTATGAACATTTTATATATGCAAGATGTGATGTATTATGAGTTTGACACTTTGTGATGCAGGTGGCGATGTATGTGTGGTTCTAACACGTTGTGATGCAGGTGGCAATGTATGTGTGGTTAATAGAATGACTCTAATATGTAATAATGCTCTTGTAATTTTAGAGGAAATAACACATGGCCATAAGTGCCAATAAGAACTGACATGATAATGGAAGGTGGGTATGTAGTGATTGTGAAAATCGGTGTCATTTGGCATCTGTAAAAAAATATTAGTATCCTGAGAAGAATGGGAAAGAGTGGGATAAAGTATTTGCACAACCAAAATCATAGGGTGAATGCAATGCAACAGATGATGAAATGCAATCCTAATATGAGTTGCCATCTTTGGAGCATTGATATTTGCTATAGCATAAGATACCAGATACCCTGATATATAAGACCAGGGCCAGTAGACATCCAATGCATGAAACAAACATAACAAGCAAAAAGGGGGCTACCCCAACACCCCAAGGTCATGATGACCTTGGTCGGGCCAGGCATTGGGATAACCACAAACACACAAGGATGCCCCAGCGTAACACAAGACCTCAGGGATCTTGGTGGGTACTACGTGGGACAACCGAAGAGGCAGCAACAAAGAAAAGACCAAGATGAACCCATATGTCGACTAGTCAAAGCACACCATGATATGATGGATCAAGGTGACCATGACAAGTGTTGATAGTGAGCTCAAATGACAAATAAATTCCAAAACATCAAAAGATCACAATTAAAATCAAAACGTCCTTTGCCATAGGATCAAGGTGATGGATAGGATCGAAGAGGTCTACTAGGAAGGATGCATCCCGTTGAGACCAATGATGGATACTAAACTAGAATGACCCAGTTTGATGCCAGATGCTTTTTATTAACTAGATCTTTTGATAATATTAGGATTTTATTTGAGAATAACGAGTCAGGCGGGGACACAGACTGACACATCCTACAGACCTACGGGCTCGGGGGCTGATTAGAGATTAGCCTTGCCTACGTGAAAGCGCAGAGCCCTCGTAGTTCATGAAAAGACCATGGATAAAGTGAAAAGAGGATGATGAAGGTGAATGATGGATGATCAAGATGTGATGGTCAGAATACCCCGGGGACAGATCAAATGATCAGCCTTGCCTACGTGACAACGCAGGGGCAACGTAGTTCAACTGGAGACGTGACAAGACAAGATCTAGATGGAGACCGATACGATGGATGATCCTATGTGATGACACAGACCGACCGACGAGGAGATGAATGACATAAGCTCAGAGTGGGATACTGAAAAGCTCAGGATGGGGGGGGGAACAGGCTAGACAATTCGTCCAATGCTCAATCAAACTATAGCAAACAACCAAGAATGGGATGGGCGAGGACAATAGCGCGAATGAAAGCATAAAATAACGAGGATACTAGGTAGATAACGATTAGGCCCTCTACGGATGATGCCTGCTACCAGGTTTTCACCATCCATACTTATCTGAGGTGCCACCAAAGAGTGGTTTTCACCATAGGACGAAATTTTATTTTATTTTGATTTTTTTGATTTTTAATAGGTGGGGTTACCAAGCGGACTTAGGCGTAGAACTTCTTGAGATGTATTATGTTGATGGGTTTGTCAAGGGGCTCTCCTTCAAGGGTAGTCAACCTGTATGCGGCTATGATATAAGGCCCCAACCCCAACCAATTTGGCTCAAATTTTCCTTTCTTGTTTTAGTTTTGCTGGGTACGCTGATTCTCTTTGAGGACAAGATCACCTACCTGAAACTGTCGAGGGCGAACCTTCTTGTTGTAGTGGTGCTTGAGGCGGTTTTGATATGCTTGGAGGTGATCATAGGCTTTGATCCTTTTTTCATCAAGCAGCTCTAGTTGTGCAAGTCGTGCAACACGAGCATCCTCCTCACTGATAAGATTTTTTAAGGAAATTCTTAGTGATGGGATCTCAACTTCAATTGGCAAGATGGCTTCGGTACCATAGACTAGAGAGTAGGGAGTGGCCCCTATAGGGGTACGGATGGAGGTGTGATATGCCCAGAGGGTGGGATGAATGTGGAGATGCTAATCTCGACCAGTGTTATTGACAACCTTTTTGAGGATGCGGATAAGGGTCTTGTTGGTTTCTTCTGCCTGACCATTACCCTGGGGGTAATAAGGCGTTGACCAACGATGCTGGATATGAAAGGTGTCGCAGAGGTGTTTCATGGCTTGGTTTTGAATGGTTTTCTGTTATCAGAGAGGATGGTGGATGGGATACCATACCTACAGAGAATATGGTAAAGGATAAATTTTGAGATTTGGATACCGGTGATTTGTGAGAGTGGTATTGCTTCCACCCACTTAGTGAAGTATTCAGTGGCGGTAATTATGAATGTATGGCCATCGGATGATGGTGGGTGAATCTTGCCAATCAAGTTGAAACCCCATTGAGAAAAGGGCCACGGTGCTAGGAGGGGCTGAAGATCTTGTGTTGGGGCATGAATCAAATCTGCATGTTGTTGGCATGGAAGGCACTTCTTCACAAATTCACAAGCATCATGTTCCAATGTAGGCCAATAATATCCAGCTCGTAGGATCCTTTTGGCCAGAGCCATACCATTTGAGTGAGCTCCACAAACACCACCATGTACTTCCGTTAGTGCCATGCAAACTTCGGTCTCATTCAGACATCTAAGGAGGATTCCATCATACTCGCGACGATAAAGTGTATCACCGAAAATGATGTATCGGGAAGAGCGATGAACAAAGGATTTGTGTTGGTTGCATGTAAGTTCTGGGGGTATGATATTATCACGGAGATAGGTGTATATGTCCTGGTACCATGGGGAGGCGGGACCTATGATATCGCACACCATATTAGTCTCAGGAATATCATATGCAGGGACTAAAAATTGTTCAACAAGAAACTCACATTCTGTTCGGTCTTTAGGCATGTCAATCAGGGAACCGATAGTGGCCATTGCATCTGCCGCTTTATTCTGTACCTGAGGAATTTGGTCAAACTGTATGAAGGTGAAATATTTCTTGAAATCATCCACCATGCACTTATAGGGTAACAATTTATCATCTTTTGTGAGGAATTCATCATTAACTTGTTTGACGACTAATAATGAATCACCAAAGACTTTTAGGTGAGTTATATGCCACTGTTTTGCAATTCGGAGGCTGGTGAGGAGGGCTTCATACTTTGCGATGTTGTTGGTACATGGGAATGCTATCCTGAATAATTTTGGGATGTAGTCACCTTGAGGGGTAATTAATAAAATTCCTGCTCCTGATCCATTATGAGTGTATGAGCCATCAAAATATAGCGTCCAAGTTGGTGCTTCTGTAGCTGTGTAGACTTCTTCGTCTGGGAATTCAGTGTCTAGCAAGTAGGCATCTACTAATGGCGCCTCAGCCAATTGATCAGCTATGACCTGTCCTTTTATGGCTTTTCACTCTACATACTCTATGTAAATTTGCTTAGGAGCATGACCCATTTGGCCATGCAGCCAGTCAGAGTGGTTCTAGATAACAAATACTTCAAGGGATCAATTTTAGCAATTAATTTGACTGGATGGCTGAGCATGTAATGACAGAGTTTCTGTGTGCCGAAGACTAGCGCAAGGCAGGCCTTTTCCATGGGGGAGTAGTTTAACTCATAGCCGACCAATGTTCGACTGATGTAGTAGACTGCCCTCTTTTTGAACAACTCATCATGTTGTGCCAACAATGCCCCCAGTGCAACTGAAGTGGCAGAGATGTAAAGCAGGAGGGGTTTTCCTGAAATAGGTGGCATCAAGATCGGTGGATGAGCTAAATATTCCTTAATTTTATCGAAACCCATCTGACATTGCTGGTTCCATCTGAAGGTGGAATTTTTCTTCAGAAGATGAGTGAATGGCTGACACTTATCCGCTAGTTGGGCTATGAATCGACGGATGGACTACATCTTCCCCTGGAGGCTTCTTAACTGCTTCAGATTGTGTGGAGGTGGCATGTCCAGAATAGCCTTTACCTTGGCGAGATCAACTTCAATACCCCTTCGGGAGACTATAAAACCCAACAATTTTCCTGACGTAACCCCGAAGACACACTTTTTTGGATTTAGCCGCAACTTGTAATGTTCTAACCATTCAAATATCTTCTTCAGGACAGTAGGATGTTCCGCTCGTGTTGTAGATTTCCCTAACAAGTCGTTAACATAATCCTCCATGATGATATGGATAAGGTCATGGAAGATGACCGTCATTGCCCTTTGATATGTTGCCCCTGCATTTTTGAGACCAAAGGGCATAACATTGTAATAGAAAGTACCCCAAGGTGTTGTGAAAGCGGTCTTGTGTTGGTCCTTAGGTGCAATTCGAATATGGTTATAACCAGGGAAGCCATCCATAAGGGATAGCATCTCATGTCCTGCTGTGAGGTCGACCAACATGTCAATGTTAGGCAGAGGGAAGTCATCTTTTGGGCAGGCCTTGTTGAGATCCCTGAAGTTTGTACAAATCCGAATGTCGCCATTTGGTTTGGCAACTGGTACTATATTGGAGATCCACTTAGAGTAGTCAATTGGTCTGATAAAACCTGCAGCTAGTAACTTCTCCAATTCTTTCTTGACTAATAATGTGACTTGTGGATGCATCTTGCGGAGCTTCTGTTTGACAGGCTTGGCGTCGGGGTGAATGTCTAGATGATGAACCACTAAGGCGGGGTCTAAGGTCGACATGTCTGAATATGACCAAGCAAAGTTAATGATTCCCTCTTGGAGTAGTTGCACAATGACTGGATACTCTTGCTCTGAGAGTGACTTAGCTACATAGGTGATCTTAGGATTTTCCGCAGTACCCAAATTAACTTCTTGGGTCTCTTCGATTAGAATAGATGATCAAGTAGATAACTGAGTTCCTACAAGGGGAAGATGAACATCTCCATCTTCTAGCGCCTCCTCGAGGTTTTCACCATCAGATGCATCTTTTATTTTCACTTTTTCAAGGTCGGGAAGTGCCTCAGGGAGGTTTTCACTAGATGACCATTTTTTATTTTTCTTATTCTTATTTTTGCAACTGGAGTGTTCAACCTCCCCCAATCCCATGAGATTGACATATGTATCCGTAGACATATTGATAGGTGCGCTATTACTTAGGTCCCAATCAATGAGCTCAGGGTGGCGAAGGGATAGGCTAATGATGCAAACAGATAGGCATTCAAACATGGATGATAGGTCGGCGTGATCGACGTCATCGTATGCACGTATGATGGATTCTTCCTCGGGTATATCTTCCAATGAGCCATTGTCCACGGCGACACTATTGGAGGTATTAGACGATGTTGCAGGGCCTTTCTATTTTTTATCGTATCCGATGCCTATGTTCTTCAGCAGCTTTGATGTATCAATAGGTTGCAACCGACCCTATTCTTCTTTACCTAGGCCCCTTCCTTGGTAGTTGTAATTTTCTACAAACTTAGCCGACCATGGGTATGCTACCTAAAAATATTCCTTTAGAGGAGGATTCGGTTGAGGTTCTTCTCGGTAGACCCATTGGCTTATATCCTCTTCTGGTGCATCTATTTTGACACTGGGGGATCTGAAAGTGGTGGTAGGGATGTTCTTACAACTGAAGGTGATAGTCTTGTCTTCCTTTGGAGTAGCGTGTGAAGGTTGACCATACTCGTGTGGTGACGGTGGCATGGTTGCTACATTGAGAGCAGTATGCATTTCGTATTCACCACACCCTTTGTCGATGATCTGGACTTTCATGACCGTAGGATTAGTGGTAGGAGATGGAGTGGTCGTCATGATGGAGGGAGGATTAGTGGATGTTGACTGAGATGCCCCCATTTCAACCTCAGGACAATAATATAAATGGGGGAAGGACGCTTCTAAAGCGCGGCAATAGTCAAACGGTTGGGGGTCAGCATAGATGGTGACTTCTTGTCTGTTGACACAGAATTTTAGGCACTGATGGTACGTGGAGGGGACGGCTTGCATAGCATGGAGCCACGGGCGGCCAAGGAGGAGATTATATGGCAATTCCAGATCAAGGACATGACAGGTAGTGTATTGAAGCACAAGTCCCACTTGGATAGGAAGACTGATAATTCCCTTTGAATTCCTTTCTGCATTATCATAGGCTTTGATTGTGATGATCTGATTACTTAAATCTGCTTGAGTATACCCCACCTATTTTATGAACTTTAGAGTACACAAATTGAGGGCAAAGCCATTATCTACCAAGACCCTTTTTATTTTATGGTGGGCAATCACAACTTCGATATGCAAGGGGCGATTATGATTGATACCGATATTCGGCATGTCATTTTGGCTGAAATGGAGTTGATGAGATAAAGCCAAGTGTCCCACCAAAGCTTGGAATTGTGTGGGGTCGATGTCATTAGGCACATGGGTTTCCTGTAGGGCTCTGTTGAGGATTTATTGATGTACAGGGGAAGACTTAAGCAAATCCAAAATGGAGATATGAGCAAGGGTCTTTCCTAAGTGATCAAGGATGTTGTACTGAGAGCTTACAGGAGTTGATTGGGCGGGTGTAGAGGCTGCAAAGACAGTGATGCAGGCTCGTCGTGTAGTAACAACACACTGAGGGTCTTTGGCTTTAACATGTATCATGGATACACAGGGTTCTACCTACTCAATGTAATGAATGACACCCTCGTAATTGAAGGGTACATTCTTGTAGCTCACATTATTTGTGTTGTTTTCTTGGGGATTACTGCTAGATGTGCTTGGGCCTTGATTATGGTTTGGAAAGGCGTTTTGATATATTTGCAATTGAGCATTGGACGACGAAGCTTGACTGGGGTCAACCTTGATATCACCTCGATCAATGAGATCTTGGACATAGTTTTTCAGACCCTGACACTTATTCAAAGAGTGTCCTTTGATTTTATGGAACTCACAATACTCATTTTCCTTAAACCATGAGGGCTTGGGTTTGGACTCGTCAAATGGCTTGGTGACAGGGTACGTGATGGGATAGTTGATTTGCAACAACTTATTAAAGACAACACTCAAAGGTTCTCCTAATTGAGCATACTGACATTTGGTGTTCCCCTGATTGTTCTGGTTCGACTGTTGAGGAGGACGAGATGTCCCCTGCGGTACAAAGATGGCGTTAGGTACAAACGGTTGTTGTTTTTTGGGATGTATTAGCCACTTGGACGTGTTTAGTGTGCGTCACACCGCCATTCACTGCATTCTTGTTCTTGTTCTAGAATCGTGGTTTATCCCCAAATGACCTCTCTTTGTCATGATTATGTATTTTGATGTGTCCCTTGGCAACAAGGGCACGTTCAAGGATGGGTCCCTTTTCCACTATCTCCATGAAAGTGGTGACACAATGTAACCTAAAATTATGGGCCATGTCGGGATGTGAGTTTTCCACGAAAGGAGTGACCATGTCTTTTTCTTTCAGAGGGGTCTTCATTTGACTTGCTAAAGCATGCCACCTTTGGAGGTAGCTAGTAAAGGTTTCCCCCTCACGTTGTTTCTCTTTGAGGAGATCTAAGGTGTCCGTGTCCTTCTCCAAATTGAAAGAGAAATAGGATACAAATTTTCTGACAGGTCTGCAAAAGTTTTTATGGACCCTTTTTCGAGGGTCATGAACTAATCTAGGGTGTGGCTTGTCAGGCTTCATGGTAATAGGCGCAAGAGATAGTTGTCATTGTGCATGACCTCTTGACACTAGGAGTAAAATTCCTGTAAGTGAGCCTTAGGGTCTTTGTTTCCCTTGTATTTGTCAAACTTTGGTATTTCAAAATGTTTAGGAAACGGGATTAATGAGATGGAGGGATCAAATGGATATGGGCATATGTCTTCAAATTTGAACGATTGTTTGCTAGCCCCGACTTGAAGGTCTTTTAGAGCAGCTTTGATTTCCAATAGATCTGAGTGGACTAGTGGCGGGTTGGGGGGATATTGATGATAGGATGATAAAGGATCTTGTTGAGAGAGCGCCGAATTGTTGAAGTATGAATTTTGATAGTTGGATGATGACATGCCTTGTTGATAAGCCGGGGGATTTTGTTGGTACAGGGGCTGCTGTTGCGAGGTATAGTAAGGATTTGTTTGATAGAAGCGTGAGGTAGGCTACTGAGGAGCTTGGATGGGATGTTGCAAATTGATTTGTGGGTGTTGAAAGTACTGTTGTGATTGTTGGGAGGCCACATAAGGTAGTTGTTGATGAAATTGCTGTTGATTATGATAGTAATAGTGTTGAGGGGGTTGTTGTGATGTCAACTGTTGTGTGGGCTGAGATGGGGTGTTGTGTTGTGGTTGAGTTTTCGGACGTAAGATGGATGCGAGGAATGGGGATATGGTCTGAGTGACAAGTCGGGATGGATTTCCTTGCGATTGGTATGGTGGTTGTTGAGAAGAAACCAAAGCATTATGGAGGGGTTGTTGCTGATGAGGTGGATGAGATAATGTCAAGGTGTTCTGTAAAGGAGGTTGTTGGGTACCAACTAGAACATTCGGTTGGGACGTGGCTTGCGGAGGTAATTGAGGTGGAAGGTTGGATTGATGAAGCTGTTGAGATGTATATGAAAGTGATGGTGGATTTACAGCCCCAAGAGGGGGAAGCAATGCGGTAAAGGGGGCCCCCCAATGTTAACAGTAGGTTGATTCGAAAGAGGTAGTGCTGTTAGCATTAATGGCACAAGTTGTGGAACATTTAGTGGCATACCATAGACGAGAGGACTATCGGGATTAGGCACTTGAGGATTCCTCATAACTGAGATTGGAGTGTGTGGGGGGTGGTTAACATGATAAAGAACATCATTGCCAAATTCAGGTTGATGCCACCCCTCAACTGGAGGAACATTGGGGATGTATGAACTCTCCAGTGCATTTTTTGAATGTTGGGGTGCATTAGATGTGGAACCCCTATATTTGGATAAGTCAACACCTGAGGGAGTTTTGACACCCTTCTTGATTAGGTGGGCCAAAATTTCCTCCCCATGCTTTTCAAATAGACGGTCAGTCATTTATACATTGGCGGGATTACTAAAATGTTCCTCAAGCGTGAGTTTGGGTTGATTAGCCATACTCTCTTCACCATGTGGCGAGTTGTTCTAATTTTCGTTGTTGGAGTGCGATGAAGTACCATTATGAGGATCTTGGGGGATGTTATTAGGATCTTGAACAATATTGGCACCATTGGTGGGGTTTGTATTGTTGTTAAGGTCTTGAGTCATGTTTGCTTGGGAATTTTAACCTTGTTGTTGTGCCATTTCTTTCTTAACTTGTGACCTAGTTTGAACGGGCATGCAAGTGTGCTATGAGTGGATTATAAAGATGCCTTTAGCGAATGATTTGATTGTGATTGGATGAGATCCGATTTTGATGAGATGAGAGGAGGGTTTGGATTTAGATCAGATCTTATGTGGATAGATTGAATTGGATTGGACTTTGATTGGATCGTATTTTGATTGGATAGATCGGATTGGATTGGATTTTGATTGGATAGATTGAATTGGATAGGATTGTGGTGATAGAACGAATGTGATTTGATTGATTGGGTAATTGGATGATTTGACTAAACGATTGGGTTTGATAGATTTGGATGATTAGATGGGTATGATTGGGTGATGAAAGATTTGAGAGCCCCTGAGTTTAATCAAAGAAAGTTACCTTTAGTAACCTAGCGTGTTGATTGATTAAGTGGATGATCACGACACCGAATCCACCTCAAGATAGAAATGGATTGATTTGGGTTGAGGATGATAACTTACAACACCGAATTTACCTCAAGATGGACGTAAATTGATTTGGGGTCGAAGTTAACGACTAATAATCAAATTTAAGGGCTAGGGTCAATTTGGGTAACCACTTTGTAACACAAGGTTAAGGCAGTTTGATTGTGGGTGGTGTTTATGAGATATGGGTTTGGTGACATAAATGGTAAAACTTTGATGTTCACTAGGTGATGATATAGGCTTTTGAATGGATTATGGGAAAATTCAAAATGAGCAAATGGATTGGGGACGTTTGTGGAGAATGAATGGGGATTTAGGACGGTTAAACAGAGGTTTGGAATGATAAGATGGAGGTTTTTGGAGTTTTAGGAGGACAAAACGGAGGCTTGGGATGATGAGATAGCGGTTGGGGACGATTAAATGGATCCAAACGGGGTGATTTCGGGTGTTCATAGGGAAAATTCACCTTTCTACAGTAAATCAGCGGGCGCAGTCGCCCTTTTGCAGAAAATCAGGGGCGCAGTCACCCTTCTGCGGAAAATCAGGGGCGTAGTAGCCCTTCTATGGAAAATCAGGGCGTAATCGCCCTTCTACGGAAAATCAAGGGCGTAATCGCCCTTCTACAGAAAATCAGGGCACAATCACCCTTCTGCAGAAAATCAGGGACTTGGTTTGATGAAAATGACTATGGCAAGGACTTTAAAATGACAATAACAAGGCCAATTCATCAAAAAGTTTACTGGTTTTTCACAAGAAGACACTTTCAAGCAAATACAATCCTATTATTAGTGTTAAGGGTATGGCCAACGTGGTCTTAATCTAGGATGCACAAGGTGTCTAGAGAGTCCTTGATATACTCTCAGTACGTGAGGCACAATCGTGAACACCAGCCCATCACAAGCGTGAGTTGGGAACCCCAGTGAGATACTGAAGGGCTTGGACCAACTCTTCACATCTATCTAGGTATCACCCTAGCTTCGACGCTTTGCCAATTACGACGTGACTGGATTGGGGTACAACTTTCGCTCTCCCCCCTTTATATACCCCGTCGATACGTGTGGTTGGAATCGTCCCTTGGGGTGATGAAATCCCCAAGCACGTCCCACTAGAAAGAAAGCACTAATCATTTCCAACTACTCCCCATGCTCACACGAAGTGCAAGGGGAAAGTGAAAACAAACCAATGCCCTCTTTGGGTAACACAAAAAGACAAACACAACAAGCAATGAATATTACTCCCCCTAATTAAACTATGTTCTTAGACTAGCGAACAGATAGCCCTACAAGCAAATGTTAGATGTTTTATCCCGCTTTCTTCATCAACTTCACAATAATATGCTGCAAAAAGATAGCAAAAACACCAATATCCTTGCAAAAACATCGTTAGGGGGTTAATACTTGAAAATAGCAAAAAACCGAAGCCAAAATGACAGTTTTACATTTCCAAATGTGTTGCTTCGCGGTGACAAGGGGGCGTAGTCACCCCTCTGCAGTAAATCAGGGGTGCAGTCGCCCTTCTACAAAAAATCAGGGGCGTAGTCGCCCTTCTATGGAAAATCAGGGGCATAATCGCCCTTCTGCGGAGAATCAGGGGCGCAGTCGCCCTTCTGCGGAAAATCAAGGGCGTAATCACCCTTCTGCAGAAAACTAGGGGCGCAGTCGCCCTTCTGGAGAAAAGTGTTAGCACAAAAATTTTGAAGCCAGGGGGCATAGTTGCCCTTCTGCAGAAAAGTGTTAGCACAAAAACTTCAGCCCAGGGGGCGTAGTCGCCCTTCTACAAGAAAAGTGTTAGCCAAAAATTTTAGTCAAGGAGGGGGCGTAGTCGTTCTTCTGCAGAAAAACAGGGGCGCAGTCGCTCTTCTGCAAAAAAATAGGGGCGTAGTCGCCCTTCTGCAAAAAAATAGGGGTGTAGTCGCCCTTCTGTGGAAAAACAGGGGCGTAGTCACCCTTCTGCGGAAAAACAGGGGCGTAGTCGCCCTTTTGCGGAAAAACAGGGGCGTGGTCGCCCTTCTGCAGAAAAACAGGGGCGTAGTTGCCCTTCTACGGAAAATCAGGGGCGTAATCGCCCTTCCGCGACGTATTCCTTCAAAAACTCAACAACAACAAACGTTAAATTGAGGAACCCGCTTGTGGGTCCCACCGAGCGTGCCATAAATGTGATACCAAAATGTCTAACCTATTCTAAGCAACTAAAATGCAATGGAAAAACATAAGGAAACACCTCAAGATTAGCCTAAGAAATTTGTAAGTGCAAAGAGAAAAGTGTAAAATGATGCTAAATAGATATACCTCCCTTTTGCAGCTGAAACTCCTTGGTTGGCCCTTGATATGATTTGATTTGTATGCTCCTTGATGACTCTTGATATGGATAGATGCAAGGCTTAACTATATGCTTGGATGTAAATGCAAATGAATGAAATTGAAGGCTAGATGAGTGCACAAAATGGAAACATTTAGTTGCAAATGGCTAAGTCCCCCCAAATGCCTTAGAGGATGGGGTATTTATAGAGAAACTTGAATTCTCTAGAGAGTTCAATGGTTGGGATTTATCCAACAAAGTCAAGATGAAGGGCTAAGGTGAGTTGAGGACTCACAAGCCCTCACATTTTGACATGTAGAATGTGAGAGGGCTAAGGGTGAGATGATGTGTAGGTGATGTGGAAGAGAGGTACATGATGTGGAGGAAGGACAAGTACCTTCCAAGTACCTTGGGGAGTGAGAAGATTTCTTTAAAAAAGAACTTCTTATCCCCAAGTGGGAGTGAAAATGACACTTGAGGAATTTTAGAATTTCTCAAAAATCTCCATGGGAAAAGAGAAAGAGGTTGGAGAAATAAATGTGAATTAAAAATTCACATTCATAGGAGAATCTAATGGATAAGAGAGGGTCTCCAAAAAGGTGGGAATTGGTCACATGTGCATGAGGTGACATGTTAAACATTCTAGAAGCCTTGGAAAGATAAAATGTGAATTAAAAATTCACATGGGGAGGAGAGAGACATAGGATGAATAAATGAGAATTAAAAATTCTCATAGGAAAGAGGGTCAATGCCCAGAAAGGAAAAATGGAAAGATTGACTAAAAAATGGTGCTAAAAGTGGTTAATGACTTTGATTAAAGTTGTGCAAATACTTGATTATGATAATCAATGGAAGATTAGTAACAAGTGGCAAATGTAGGAGGATGTGACATTAATCCTTGATTAAGAGGATGCACACCCTAATTATGAATTAATTGAATTAATCCAAATTAGAGATGGATTATGGAGGATGTGACAAAAAGAAGAATTTTAAATTGATTTTAATTCCAAATGATTAAAATGACTAAATTAAATAAATTGGTGTATTTATTTAATTTAGAGAGGAGAAAGGTACCATATAAAGTGTTTAATTGTTAAATTAAATAAATTAATATTAACCGAATTGATGAATAAAGAGGTAAATTTGATCATATGGGCGTGATCAAATTTGGGTGTCTACACCCACAAACCTAGCGCTCAAGTTTGCTTTTTCTAATTTTTTCAAAAATGCAACTACACCTCCACTATCTCCACTTGCTAACTTGCATAACCAAAATGATTTTTATTTAATTAAATATAATTGTGCTCAACTTATTAAAATTAGCCTCCTAACATGAAATGCAAATGCAAATTCCAAATTTGAAATTTTTGGTTGATGCAAGATTGCACTTTCACCTAAGATGCTCTTGCATCATTTTTATCCCTCATTTCCATGCACTTACCTTGAATCCAATAAGTTCAGTTACACTTACATGACGCATATATATTTCAAATAATATATATAATGAAATTGATAATAAGAAGCATTCAATCAAATTACATATACTCATCATTGAATAATAGTGTTAGAACTATCAAAATAAAAATCAATAGCATCACGCAATCATGATATAAGTAATGAAGCTAAAAATATCGACACAACTTAATTGCATAATAATCTTATATCACACACAGCCATATATTTATGTACAAAATATTAAATACATAAACTAATACAAATTTGTGTGGTAAAGATAAAGATACAACATCTATGGACCGTGCATATTTTTCAAGAAATTTGGAATGCTTGTCTCAAAATAAATGACACATACTAGGGTGTCGGCAAGAAGTTGAGTCCACTTTTTGGCCATTTAGTGGAAGTATTTTCCCTAATTTTCAAAATTCGACACATTTGACCTTAAAACTTGAAGCACTTAGAGATGGAATCTTGAAAAAAGTCACTAATCATAAAATGTAGTACTCAGAGTCTAGTTTCCAAATATGTAATTTATTTCAATTTACCTAGATGACACAAATTGATTTTCAACAGGATTTTCTAAAAACCACTGTTTAAAAGAATTTTTTTTACCATACCATGCATGTGTACATCATCCATATTTTGACCTAAATAAACATATTTTTCTAAATCCTTTTGGGAAAAGATTTGTAACTCAATGAAGCACGCTTTCCATATTTTTTTGTAATTTTTTATTGAATATTTTTTTGTTAATTTTTATTGGCCATATTTGGTGTTTTGAAAAATCGTCGTGTACGTCATGCATAAGATGACCTAAACTTATCATTTTTTGATTTTTTTTTAAATTGAAAATAATTTTTTGAAGTACGCTTTCGTGCAATCCGTTCACCAAAAAATTATGTTAATAAAAAGTTATTAAAATACTAAAAAACCTTGATAATTCAAGTTTATGGACCTATTTCATCATAAATTAATTGAAAAATAAAAAAAATAATCCAATTGTAAAAGAAATTACATATTTGGAATCTACACTGTCTCATCTATAATGGGTTTTAATTTTGTCAAAAAAATTTGCAAAAAAAGTCTTCAGACGTATGCCCAAAGTCACTATTTTCTTGTGGCATTGCCAAGACCTTCAACTTGTAGGTCAAACCAGGTCCAAGGCCTAGGTTCGGATATCCAAACATTTTTCTGAACCTTTTAACAAAGCAAAATCCTGACCTACATTTCAAAATAAATGGGATCCTGTTTCCCATTTTTTGTTGAAAATGGAATGGGATCTTGTTTAATAAACGGGATCTCGATTTATATCCCGTTTAATAAACAAGATCCCAATTTATATAAATCGAGATCTCGTTTATTAAACAAATCCTGAGTTATTTTTGAACATTTTTTTTAATTTTACTGTCAAACAAGTACATCCCGGGTCTAAGAATTGTTTTGTATGGCCGACTGCAACATATTCCCTATTTTATATCAACTTTTGTCTTGTAGAAGCTCTTCAACTTGGGATTTTCTTTTAATTTTGAAAGGAGGCATCATTGGGACACTGTTACAAAGGAATTTTGTTGAATTGTTTCTTGGTTTCAAAGGAGGAAGAGGAATTTTATTTAATTGCTACTTGTTTGAAGGAGGAAGAGAAAATTTGTTGAATTTCTATTTGTTTTCAAAGGAGGAAGATAAATTTTGTTTATTTTCTACTTGTTTGAAGGAGGAAGAGAAATTTTGTTGAATTGCTATTTTTTTTCAGAGGATGAGAAATTTTGTTTAATTGCTACTTTTTTGAAGGAGGAAGAGAAATTTTGTGCAATTGCTACTTGTTTGAAGGAGGAAGGGGAATTTTGTTCAATTGCTACTTGTTTGAAGGAGGAAGATGAATTTTTTTCAATTGCTATGTGTTTGAAGGAGAAACAAAGAAGGAAGACTTTCAAGTTTTTGACATTCATTTGTATATACTTTGAAATTTTTCAATCATGGGATCACAATGTTGGAATAAGAGGAAAGATAGGAAGGTATTGACCCTTGAAGAAATTCAAGCAAAGAGAGAGAAGGAGGCAAAAATACAAAGAGAAAAAAGAATGATAATTCGATCAATGAATGATGTTGAAGCATCCAATTCCACAACTATTGAAGATAACAGCATTGATGAGACCATGGGCGTAGACGATGCAAACTTGAAAGAGGTGAATGTGGAAACTAATACAAATATACAAAATACTCCTAGTATGTCTTCAAATATCCCTTTCAATGCTATGGAGAATGTTTCAATAGGCACAAATCCAGGTACATCTTCAAATCCACCTTTGAGCCTCATGGAAATGGTGTTTATTAGAGATTTAAAAAATGTTGGATATAAAAATGTTGTCATCAATAATATTCGTAGAGTTCAAGATTTGATTCAAATTGTTGTTGAAAATGAAAATGAAAATCCTTTTATTGAAAATGAAAATGAAAATAGTTTTGTTGTTGAAAATGAAAATGAAAATCCTCTTATTGAAAATGAAAATGACAACCGTTTTGTTGTTGAAAATGAAAATGAAAACCGTTTTATTGTTGAAAATGAAAATGAAAATGAAAATCCTTTTATTGAACCTGAAAATGAAAACCGTTTTGTTCATGAAAATGAAAATAGTTTTGAAGTTGAAAATGAAAATGAAAATCTAGGAAGTGATGTTGAAATTGAATTATATTTTAAAAAAAATTGAAAGTGATGTTTTTGATAATCTTCCTAGTAAGATTTCTTGGAGACAAATAAGAACACATTCCAATAGATTATACAAACAATTTTTTTATCATAAAAAACTTTCAGTTCAATGTCAACTAATGATGCAATTAATGAGAATGTGTAAAATGAGAAAAGTAATGAAAAAGTTAGGCATTTTTGTTAAATAAAGAAGAAAAGATCAATTAGTAAAACATGCTATGTCTACTATTGCTAGTGTCATTCAGTCTATTGGAAAAAATAGTTGATTTAAAGATAAGAATGCAGCAAGAAGAGCTTAACAACTGCTATAGTTAATAAAGAAACTTTGAATAAAAGAATGGTAAGCAATATTAGTAAAGTTTTAAAAATACATCATAAAACATTGCTAAGAGTGGCAAAAATAGGAGAAAGTATAGAAAATGATCCAATCAACCAACGTTGGAGTTTTAGTGGTCGAATCCCAAGGTCTGACATGAAATTGAATGTTGAAATCAAATCTTTGATTGAAAAATATTGGCATGGTAATACTAGGGTATCATCTAATGCTAGAGATGTTTTAAAATTAAGAGTGGGGTCCAAAGTTCGTGATCTTCATCCAAAACACCTATTAGACACAACACAAACTGAATTTTATAGAAAATTTTGTGGTGATTTAGTGTTACCTAGTAATATTAAAATAAGTCAAAGGTCTTTTGATAAATGTAAACCTTGGTATGTAAAAATTAATAAGAAACAAATATCTTGTTTGTAACGCCCCGTCAAGGAACCCCAGAGGATGACACAACTAACATACAATAATGGAACAATTTTATTTTTTTAAGAATAACAATGAAATGCATAACATATCTAAACATATAATTTAACGTGAGTCCTCTAAGGTTCCATGACTACGCTACTAACACATCTATAATCAAGAACTAGAATCATTTCATTAACCATGATTTAGCTAACATTCAAGAGTTCATTTTAATCCATCACATTAAATTATTCAACAATATACATTTCTATAACATGTCATCCATTAAACAGCATGAAAGATCATTTATAAATAAGTAACAAGTATAAATACAAATTACATTACACGAGAGTACATCATAATTCGTTACATCATTACATTGTTTACAATAAGGCTTCCCTAAATACAATTGGGAAGATTACATCAATATTACAATAAATAGAACATCTGATATACAAGTCCAAAGCATATACATAAAGACTATCTCCTCGAACTGGAACATGAACTGGAATCCACTACACAAGGTACGACCTCCACACACACGAACAAGAAGCAAGGAACCCAATGGAGGAAAAAGCACCAACCTCCTGACCGTGTGGAACCCTAAGGTCCACCCCCATGCTAGGAGATAACATAAGGTCCCACTACAAATAAATAGTCGAGAAGACAATAGGCCAACAAAGATAAGGGCTATACAAGACTCCAACACAACACTACAAAAAATATTAATATCAAATACAACACATACATCGCTTCCAGAGGTATTCACACAACAGAAGGAGAAAACACGACTAGGGAATGTTAGACTACAATAGGGAAGAGTGTCATCACATGGTCCTGGCATGGGTTATCCTAACAGTCTCTCACTAGACGTTGACCCCCATCTATGGTTATCCTGACAGTCTCTCACTAGACGCCAACCCCATAAGGTGACACATGCAGTACCAAAATTCCTTTCGTGAGGACAAGGAAGTTGATCTTTCCAACCAAGCCTTATCAACCCATCCTTAGCCTAAACAAGCACTAAAGGCATGGGTGAGGAATCCAATTATCTTGTTTAATGTGAGATCTACCCATCCCCCTAATTCATTTTAGGTTATCATTGTATTAAGAAACTCCCAAATGGGTTATCCTGGACACCACTTTGGGTTTTGGCCCCCATTGAGAGCCACTCCCCCTATTTGCAACTAGTAGACCCTATACAACAAGCAAGGTAAAAACCATCTTGCACACAACTCAAGACATTACCAACCACTTCCAAGTAAAACAACATAAACCCATACATACAAAAATACTCCCTCCTAAACCTCTAGAAGCCAACCTTAACCACTTTGCACAAAAGACTCCCACTGTTGAGCAATAACCAACATCTCCCCAATTCCACTAACCAACACATTATTCAATACAAGCAACAAATAAACAATGCAACCTTGAAATCAGCATATATTGACTAATCAACTATTAAATGATTATCAAGGAAGTCAACATGTATTAACTAGCAAAAAGAGATAATATAATTCAATTTATTTAATCAAATCCTTCAATTATCTAAATACCAATAAATCATTTCAACCTACTTAATTACCCAATTTACTTCTCTAACATTATCAATTAATCACATGGGCAGAATTATTCTGAGGATAAAATACTTCATCAACACTTTTTGACTATGTTAATAAGACCATGGATATGAATTTCTAGGATTGAATTGGAAAGAAATGGGGTCTAATAATCCATCAACATTAACTTAAAATCTTGTATTTTAAAGAAACAATTAATCTGATACAATGTTATTGAAAATAAGATCCCTTTTCCATTTGCTATTTGATTAGTAATTTAAGAGTCATATCTTCATAATTTGTAACTTTTGGAACTTGCATGAAGTTTAATGGCAGATAAATAAGAGAGAAGTGAGATAAGTTACCTCTACCTTTGGTGAGGTGATCCAATCCTTCAATTAAAATAATATGAACTATTTAAACATCTAAAGCAATTAACAGTTTTAAATTCTATTAGAATACGGTTCCTTCCTAACTTTAACATAATTAGAAATTAAAGTTTCAAATACTTCCTAAGAAATTAAAATATAGTTCCTATACTATTGGAACATCTATACCCTATAAACCACATAGTGTAAGGATATGTACCATTTAATTGAATTTAAAAAATAAATCAATAATGTTTAGATAGATTTATGAAGATACCCAACTAAGCATCGCATGACCATTAGCATCATTCTCAAGTACAATAGGTGAAATTTAAGTGAGTGCTTGAATCACTGCAACCATACTAAAACTCAAAAAACTTTGATTTCAAGATATTAGCTTGAATTGTCGCATTGCTTCCATTCCTTAAGCTTATTTGAAGGTGACCTACTTGTGTCTTCTATTACTATGTCTAGCATCTTCTACCTCATTCACAATAGTCAGAAGGAGCTTACATTAAGAAAATATATTGGTTGACATTTATGTACATCATACTATTTGATACAATCTAACTACAACCCACATTGGTCATTACAAATTAATATTACAACCCACATTGGTCATTACAAATTAATATTATAATTTTGCGATGATTGAAACATTAGTGTTAAGTGTGATAGAGAAACCTATACATTTCCTAAACTGAAACCTCTCCAATCCCTATTTCCTGTCACTTTCTTATTAGCAACACTAATTAGTAATTGGTGGTTGCAGTTTGAGATAAAATGGACGTCATATAAGAAGTTATTTTAAATGATGCATATCAAATTTCAAAGCAACATTTCTAATGCTAGTTTTTAAACCACTCCATTTTTCTTTTAGGGATGGTTCTAATGTCATTTATTTGTTAACTTAGAGATGATAAAATCCTCCTTTTAATTGCTATCATATTTATACATAGGTTGAGTTTGCTACATCTATTGTTTCTAATTTCTTACGATATCCTTTTCTATCAATGGAAGATTTAGCCTTTGATAGTTTTTTCTAAAAACTTCACTACAAGGTTATAATGGATTTGGCTCAAAGACTTCAAATAGTGTGATTCTTTTAAAAAACTATTCTTATGAAGGACCCAAGCTAGAGAGTGAGTTAGATGCATCCTTAATAAAATGTCAAATGAATGATAAGGCGGGTAAAATTTACTTCTAAAGCATAGATTGAAAAAGAGCCACATAACATGGTTTCTAAGCCATAGCGAGGATCTAAATGAAAGAAACAATTTTGAAGTCAAACTCACAGGCGTGACACTATTTTAGGTTAATCTGGCTTATTATAGATTTAAACTCCCCTTGTATTTCATAGACCCCTCAAATTATAATGGAAGGATTCCCCAACTTCATTGTTCCTAAAATTAGAAATTTTGATTAGGAAGAATGTGATATCGAAATGGCTCTGATCAAACTCTAACTTAATGCTCAACCATGATAGACAGTGAGGCTAAGTGATACAATCTAAAGAGTAGGCTTGCGAAGGCGGTGATGGTGCAACTTAAGGAGGTGTATGGTCTGCTGAGCAGAGAGCCTCAAGAGATCACATCTCATGGAATGAAATGATAGCAGAAGTGCGTAAAAGATTTCATTGAAAAGCCATAGAAACTTTCAAGCAAATGTATTCAACCTAGGGGAGATGCATGCCAACAAGATATGCATAAAATGTATCTATTGTGATGGCTTAAGAAACTTCCAAAAAATGTAAACGGTAGGGTGAACATATGTCTTATAATGGAATGCAATGGAAGAGGAGGAATGAGAAGTGTTTATCTCCCACCATAGTGACAAGTTGGCAAAGGTATTTTCTTTGTTAAGTCCACCCCTTGCAACAACTATTAGAGTAATTAAGAACCTCCGAGTATACTTGATAGCCACATGCAACTAAGTTCATCCCCATAACGTCACAAGGGAAATTATTCTGAATGGGGTGGACTTTCTCATAATTTTAACAAGGACAAAGTTCTTATGGAGATTACGGGCGATGCTAATGAAACAATCTGGAAATAGGCTTGTGCTAAAATAGCATAGGTTTGAAGACATGCATGCAAAATGTAAGCATAGAAAAGTCATGCAAAATCTCTAACTTATTACCCAAAAGAGAAACAATCGAGGAAAATAAAACCAATAAAAACATGAATTTTTAGGTAAGCAGATAAACCCACGAAATCAAGGCAACAATGAAGTGTTTGGATCGGGCAGGCATACTGTGGATTGCACCATTGTACAAGAGATGATGATTCATGGAATGCTAAGGTTGCAAGATATGCATAAAAGGTACATGTTTAAAAAGGCTACAAAATTCCTTAGAATACACCGGTAGGAGGAAAAAGACGTCATACAAGGAATGTAATGAATGAAGGGTTTGCAAACACATTTATGGTTTGTTTTTATTCAGGGAATAAATTTCTTCAAACAATCAAGCACTTATTTTCAATGAGAAAAAAAAGAGGGAAATTGATTGCATTATTCAGAGAAACAAAAAACGAAATATCAAGCCAACCTGGATCCAACGCTGGTTGGGACAGGAATCCGATGTCAACTTTGAATCCTTCTACTTCTCTAATTCCCAAATCAAAATTTCCAGAATCAACAATGGAATGCAATTGTTTTTCAAAAAAATTCTTGCAGACCAAAAATATATTTTTCCTTCCCAGAAAAAAAATAATGAACAATAATGAAAATCTCTCCAAAAGATAATTATTCATAAAAAGGAAGGTTGTTTGATTTTTGAAATCCAAAAATCTAATAAAATCTCTAAAATCTCCAATACACATCAAGTTTCCCTTTTCGACAACTTGTTCAAAGTTATGCATGTGCAACATAGAAAACATTTCTATCTTTTTAATTATTTTTACTATTTATCAATTATCTCATTTCATTATAATTCAATTTAAATTATTTTATTTTATTTAATATTACATTACACTTTTAAATTTATTATAAACCATAAATATTAATAAATATATTTATATTTAATTACCAAAATACTTGTTACTTAATAATTTAATTTAATGGATCAATTAATCAAGAACAACATTTTTCAAACAAATTTAAATTAAACAACCCAAATATCAACAACATTTACCTAGCCATATTCAAGGTCGAAAACAAGACCAACTGACCGTAGACAATAGACAACACTAACGAGGTGACAGACCAGATATGATGGATAGGGTAGGGACCAAATACTATCTTCGTTCAAAAATTCCATTGGGTTTAAGGCACACTTAGACTTGTCAATACATGTGGAGTCGATGCCTGGTACCTGCAAACTGTAACACACAAAATGGTCATGCATACATGTATATCAAATCAGGCACACTGTGAAATGGAATCACAGCGTAGCAAGGTAATCACAAGTAAGTAATGCGACACTATTCCTTTCACCCAAACACATCAAACAACTAACCACATCAACTCATAACAATCAGCTATGTAGCAATCAAAATGATAATCACATAATGGTCATGGTAAAATAATCACATACTGATCATAACAATGCATCTATATACTTGGTATCATAAAACACATCAACTACTTACATCATTAACACATACCTTTAAATATCCCCATTATTTAACCTTCATCTTCGAGTTCCAAAGCCAACTACCTACACATCCATGGTGAGAATGGAGGGGCACTACATTGTTGTTGTAAAACGCATGTTCAATTTCATTATTTTTATGATGTTTTTTTATATATACGGTGTACTTTGCATACTAACATGATTATGTGGGAATTTGGTATTAATATGCCACCTGAAACAATAAGGGAGTTTATATCAAGTTTTTTTGTGAAATATTTAATGAAAAATTATTTTATTTAAGTTCTTGTAATTCTAGACAATGCACTAGTTGTGGAAATATTTCATTCTTAAGAGTTTGCATGCATGAAAGTGTTGATAATGATTTTGGACAACAATTAGTAGATGTTAAAATATTTAAGAATGTTGACTATTCTTTAAAATATGGAGAAATTGGAAAGTGTTGTGATTTAGTTACAGAAAAAGTTAGTGTACATGCATTCATATTAGAATTTAAGAATAAGGTTGTACCAAAATATTTCATGCACTCTCAACATGCTCGATGGCTTGATGGCTGATTTCATGCATGTAGAAACACATTTCCAGTTGGTAGTATACTCTATCAGTGGTTGATTTTATGGAAAACTATACTCTAGCTCTGTAAGAGGAAATTCAATCACAGTATTATAATTCAATGCAAGTGGCTATGTTTGTTCATATTGTTTATTATAGACATGTTGATGATAACATAGAGGATGATAGAAAAGTTTTGAGGGAGTATCATTTCTATTTTTTGAGTGACAACCAGTTACACTCGTTAGAGCTTGTTCAATACTGTTTTAATATATTTTTATAGAAATTTAAGAGAAAAAGGAATCCAGATGAAAAAAAACCTCATATAGTTAGATAATTGTACAGGATAGTTCAAGAATGTTTGAATGTTTTATTGGTTAAGTAGGGTTCACAAGGAACTTAATGTCCAACATATGTGGAGATTTTTTGAAGTTGGGCATGGTAAAGGAGAACATGATGGAGCTGGTGCATGTGTTAAAAGAATTCTTGCTAGAGAACAATTGAAATTTGAGGATGCAATAAATTTTAAAGATGCATGTGGGATTATGGATTGGTGCAATACAAGATTATTTACACCCGGTTTGAGTGAGTTGTAATACCCCTCATGTTGTTGATACTCTTTTGTGTTGATTTTGTACTTGGTTTGTGATGGTGATCAGTTCACCATTTTGGTTGTGTGTGGATTCATAGTTTGGTTGGTTTGCTGCACTTGACATTACTTATGATGCTTGATGATACATTACGTGGTGATTATGTTATTTGCTTATGTTATGGTTTTTTTAATAATATATGTGGTGATGTTGTGATTCTATGTTGCTATGGTTTATGATGTGTTTGCTAGTGAGTCTTGGTGAAAGGACGAAGTGGCATCACTTGCTCACGAGTGCCCTGCTACCCCGCGATTACCTTTCATGGTGTGTCTGCAGTGGAGATTTACATGCTACTTGACATTTGTTTTTATGTAGGATACAGGTACTGGACACCGACTCCACCTGCTTGTTAGGTTTGAGCGTGTCCCATGTAGTACCCCTCCAGTTGCTACTATGTGAATCAGTTTGCTTGTGTTCGTTTTCTAGTCATTTAGCTGTTTTGGATACTATATTGTATTGCTTCTAGTTACGACACTGATGTTATGTTGTTAAAATCTGTGGATGATTCATTGGATATTGTGATTATCTGGGTATGTTTGTATGAAGACATTATGATTGATGCATGTGTATTGTGATTATGTTGTTTTATACTCTGTGGATGATACACTGGACATCGAGATCATTTGATTATGTTTGTGTGATGTTATTATGGTAGACATCTATGTGAAATGGTTTATGTTGCTTCTGAGTTATTATGAAGTTATCATGATGTATGGTTGTTTTTGATATATGATGCTCGTCAGTTTTGGTGAAGAAGACAATGTAGCACTACTCATTCATGAGTACCCTGTTACGCTACAATTCTTCTTCACAATGTGTTTTCCGATATATGATAATATGTTTAACAAGTGATGTTTTATGTAGATACAGGGACTGGGTATCGGCTCCACTTGTTTGTTAGGTCTAAGCATACCCTAATCCAATGAAATTATGTTGATTTGGAGATAGTGTCAGGTCCTCGTTTAACCATCGTTCTTCATTGAACGAGTATCCAATTGCCGCCCATTGTCATTGTTGTTTTGTCTTGTCGTGTCGATTTTGTTTGTGTTATTTTATTTGGAAATTAATTATTGTTTAATTTAGTTAAATGATGCATTTGTTAATTTATTTGATTAAATGTGATATTATTGAAATGTCAAATCAAATAATTGGCTATGGTTTGATTTTTTAAGTTAAATTAAACAAGTTATCTATTTTAAAAGAGAATGATAATTTTGTGGAAAGACAATTATTTAAATATAAATTGTTGCATTAATCATACAAATAGGATTTATGTGAAAAGCAGACAATTTAAAAGAGTTTATGTTCTATAAGTTAAAATATCTGAAAACATGAGTTGAGGATAATATCTTAGATATTTAATGATTATAACCGATTGAGCAATTTTCGAATGCATGGCTACAATAAGTTAAGTTTTGTAACTTGAGGTAATTAATGGAATTAAAAGCTTATGGGGTTGCAATTTTTGATTCACGGTGATTTTCTGGAAGAAAGTTTTGCACGGCAATTTTTTATAGAAAAAGCTTCTTCACTGTAATTTTGTCTTGGAAAAACTATGGGAAAAGAAAATTGGAAGAATTGTTTGGGTTTTGGCTGTGAATCGGATCTGAAGATTGCAATATTCAAGTTGGTTGAAAATACAGTTATACGACAGTTTTCTAGAAAAGCTCCAGGGCAGTTTTCTTGATTTAGAAAAGTTTTGGTTGTGGTCTTCCGAGTTCTTCTTCATATGTTTGGTGCGAATTAAACAGGAATCACAAGTTCTTTTCCTTTATTATTTGAAATTTATTTTGAACCAAACAAAATCTTTTCGCTTGATTGCTGATTGTTTCAAGAAAAATTGTTGCTTGCCTGTGGAATTCACTTGATCTTCTTGAACTTGTGCATGCAACAAAGAAATGATTAGAACATGTATTTATAAATTTAAAGAAAAACATAGCGAACAATATGAATCCTTGGAAATTAGATGAGGTTCGCATGAATCTTTTTTCAAGCTAGCGTCTACGATTTTCAAATTGTCTTTATTTAGTATTCCTCTCATCTTAATGGCTGGTGGCTGCATAGGATATATATACAATGAGTTTTCCATTCTTGCATGTTGTATTGTTTGAGCCATAAGCTATAGATAATGTTTGCTTGAGTCGATCTACTCATGATCCCTAGCGCCGTTCCCTATTCTCTTTTGGAAATTCTTTATACCCATGTTTGCTTAAAATTAAATCGCCCATGTTACACCATCTATTCCATATGGTTGTTTAGTGATTATTGACCTCCAAGGAAGTCAGTGTATTTGGTTGTGTTTCTCTATCGATTGTGGCTGTGTGTCAATGTTGCTCCTTTAGCCCTCCCCTGTTCTTTAGTTTCTTGTTGGAATTATTTTGGGATTTCATTAATATCCCTTGTAGCACTTATGCTTCGACCTATTGAAAATTTGCATCATTTGAAACTAAAATAGTGTCATGGTTTGATAAACCTCCTTGATTCTTTTAGCAAATTTCCGCCCCTGCATCACTTGGACAATGAAGGGAGTGGGCATTTAAATAACCTCCCTGATTCTATACGCAACTTGTCACTTCTATCACACTTGAACATGGTAGGTTGTATAGAATTAGATAACCTCCCTGTAGCTATTCACAACCTCTCATAGTTGCAGCGCATGAACATAGAAGACTGTAGAGGTTTTTTTAATACCTTTATGATCTCCTTGGCAACCTGTCACGTCTGCAACACTTGAAAATAGAATGTTGTAGAGGATTACATAATCCTCTTGATTCCTTTGTCAACCTGTCATAGCTTATGCACTTAATTATAATAGAAAAATTCCCTCAGCATGGTGTTATTCCCTGTTTTGATCCTCAAAGTCTGCTAGCTTAGTTGGCGTTGTTTGATAGCTGTAGTTTCTTCTGAAACACCAATGTATCTCCCTCTCTCTTAATAGTTTGATTTCCTTGGGATTGGCGTAGGCTTCCATCCAACATGGCTTTAAATGAAATTTCAAGATTTATGCATATAATTCTATAACAAAGGATTGACATGCGTTGCGCCAGCAAACAAGAATTTACTCCATTTTCTCATAACCTCAAAATCTTATAAAAAATTCATCTGGTTATCAATTATTTAATTGTGATTGTTGCCTACCCAACTTAATATGTTTTCTTATGCGTATGAAGTATGGAATTAAGAATTGCACAATGAAAGTTTGTTCTTGTTGTGTGAAAGTCTTTTCATAGAAAAAATATTATTAAGCAGGCAACTAAGAGTTTAGTTCAAGATTGAAATGCATGCAGAATGGTTAAGCCAAGATAACAGTAGATAACACTTGAAGTGAAACTTGGTATCATGGAAAATGCCCTGCATGGCACGATGGTCTATAATTGAATAATGAATGTCCTCGCCTCTCTTTCTCCAGTTAACTTTTGTTAACTAATTATAGATAGCTTTGGAGATGACAGTTCTCTTTTAATACCTCAACCTTGGGTTGTTACATCCTTCCAAAACTCTTGCATGCTAAAACTATACTAGTATGTGACATGCCATGTTAATAGTGGTTGTTATAAGTTTAGACTATGAGTCACTTTTAGTTTTTCATCTATCGTATCATGTCAATGACCTTAAAATCGGTCGAACTAATAGTTAGACTTCCATTCAGACCCTCCTTGTATATATTGATCTTTTATATCTTTACTTTGCGTGCATATGGACATTAGTTTTGTTTTTTGAAAGTTTTAAATGTTTAGTTAATGTAATAGAATATAAATGTTCACTTTAACTAAATGGTTGAGTATGATAGAGAAATGATATTATTACGTATATTTGGAATTACTAAAATTAATGGAAATTTATATTCAGTTGAAAAAAGGAAATGAATTATCTTTTATAATTTTTAGTTCTAGAAGATTTAAGAGATTGTATGTGATGGGTAGTCATATTGCCCTTTTTAAATGAAAATATAATATTTAGGATTTTGTTTTTAAATGAATATGGAATTTATGTTGTTAATTAACAAAATTAAATTTTGAATTATTGATTCATGTGTAAGGAATCTTTTGTGTGATTAATTGTTTTAAGTTAACAAAATGAAAGATTGTTTAGAATTATGAAACTAAATAGATAAGTTATGCGTAGAAAGAGTATTTAAGGTATGATTGAAAGCAATTATAATTATAGTTTTGGATTAGCTATTAAAATCGTTATTTGATTTGTTTTAAAAGCTAAGACTATATTTGGTGTAAAATAAATGTCTTTGAGAGATGTTGATTAAATATCTTAGGAGTGAATGGTGATTTTTCTTGACAACGTTTAAATATGAAGGAGCGATAGGTATTTTGGTACATATGTCTTCCTGAGACCTATATGCTCTTTAAAAGAACTGTTGATTTAATGGAGTTTTGCAATTCTAGCATAGGATTTTTTATGGTCAGGACATGCATGTTGTTTATGATACCTTTGTGGTGATAGAAAATATGATGTTTTATGTCATGGATGAAATGAGATCATACCCTATTATGATTTGTGCATGTTGACTATCTTATATGTTAGGATTTTGCAAAAGGAAGAGTGGCTTTCGTTAGGGGCCGTAACCCAAAGTGGTGGCCAGGGTAACCTATCAGAAGTTATTAATTCAGTGAAAATATTAATAATTGTACTTGGGATTCATTAATTAAATTTAGATAAATAAATGCCTCACCTAGTGCCTTAATGCTTGTATAGATTAAGGGTAGGTTGAGAAGGCCTGGAATGGCTTAGTCGTCTACCTTGTCTACCTTAAAGGTAAAATGACTCCACATGAGTTTGTCGAGGGGCTGGGAATCGGTAGAGATTGCCAGGGTAACTCTGGATGAGGGCCTGTAGTCTAGGAAGATTCACTAGGGTAACCTAGAACAACTATGTGATGACACTCTGTCCTGAAGCATGATTGTAGTCTCTTGTGTAGAGTTCACTATTATATTTTGGTTGTCTCTAGAAGCATAAGTTGTGAATACTATGGTTTGATTTGGTCATGTTGTTATGTGTTTTTCAACCATGTAATGTAATGTATGTTCTTTGTTGTTAGTTTAATTGTCTTCTGGACCTGTCATTATCTCCTAGCACGGAGGGAGTGGACCTTCGGGTTCCATGCGGTTGGGTGGAAACCATGCTATACCTTCATTGGATACTCTTATAGATGATATTATACTTGTAGCTGGTTCTATTGACTTCATTGATCGTGACAATGGATGCAAAATGTGTTTGTGGATGTGAATGTTGGATATGATGAGATTATTACCCTTATTGTATATTTACCTCATGTTTATGAGTGTACTCATTGTATAATCATTATGATGTATTGAAATTTATGAGAATCTCACTGGATGTAATCTAAATACATAAACGTCTTGACTTTATAAAGCTTATGAAATTGGATCATTCATGAACATGATATGTTGTTATGTTTTTATGATTTTGATTTTATGACGAGATGACCTTATTTGTATATGATTAAGTAATGTTGTCTTGGAATCCTTAGAACGTTTGTATAATTGAATGACTTTTAAAAAAAATTATTCGGTTAATTTGTTACTTGATGCTTGTCCTTTGGATTCCCTTGCGGGGCGTTACAGATGGTATCAGAGCCAAGGTTCTAACACTGGGTACTCTGGATATTTGTGAGCCCATTACGTTGTCCTAGGTGTTAGACTATGTAGTTCGTGTTATCCTGTTGTCTTTTATGTTTTGTAACTGAGACGTGTGGGTGATCATTATGCACCACATGAAGACTACTATTATAGCCTGAAAAAGTTCCCTCCTTCCTCGTTAGGTGGCTAGTGTCTAGTCACGCAGTGTTGTATTGTACAATTTTGAAGATTGTGGACTTTCTTTATTATTATTGATGATTATATGTTGATTGTGGAGGTCGACACCTTGTTTATTTTTGATTTTGATGGTTTAGCCACATCTTGTGATCTTATTTACTTGTAACCCTTGTGGTTACACTTGATTTAATGTTGACATTGTGTGCATTTCTTACTTTAATGCTGAAATCAAATTTCTTTTAATGTTTATTTATGACTTTAGTGGCTAAACTATTTTATCTTTATTGTTTTCAATGCCGGCCATGTGTTGTATTGTGATTCCTCTCCAAGGATGTAGGATACTGATTTGGTGAGTGTATATGAGGAAGTAGACTTAGGGAACCTTAGGGTAGGCATATGTGAAGAATATTTATGTTAGTCTTGGATATAGTGCTTAGATTCTTGAGATTTGTTCTTTCCCTTTCCTTATTCTCGCTTCATATCTAAGACTTGTTCTACGTGGTGTTGTGTAGGACCATGCCTAGACGTCGAGGTAGAGGTTGTGGTCGAGGACGAGGTGGTGGTCGTGGGGCTAACCACCATAATACTCCCTTTCTGAGTTCTCACAAGAGTGAGCATGTAGAGCAGCAGGATCCTCGAGTTGATCAGAAAGGTGTGGTCATCAAAGAAAATTCCACACTAGAAGCTCCATCTTGTAAATCTAATGACGAGACCTTGGCCTAGGCTCTCTCTCAGGTCAAAATGGAAAAAGGGAAAAATATTGAAGAATCAGGACACTCAGTTAAATTGAAGAAACTGTCCGCTATTCGGAATTGGCCATTTGGGTGTGGACCTAAAGCACCTACTTTGTCTAATGAAGTGAAGGAAATCCTTCATATACAACCTTTCATTTCCATGAAGGTGGTTATAGACTCGGATGAGGACCCTGAGGAATGTCCCCTATCTGATAGCGAGTAGTCTGTTAGTGGATGGAGGGATATAGTACTTTTCTTTCTTGTTGTCTTGTTAGACTAAAACTTATTATGTTTGTGTTGTGCACTTGACACTTTTTATGATGTGTTTGTTGTACCTATCTTGCGGCTTCCAGGAGTAAGCCTTAGCCTAGGGGGGGAGGATGTAGTACCCCTCAAGTTGCTACTATGTGAATCAGTTTGCTTGTGTTCATTTGCTAGTCATTTAGCTGTTTTGGATACTATATTGTATTGCTTCTAGTTACGACACTGATGTTATGTTAGTTGTTAAACTCTGTGGATGATTCATTGGATATTGTGATTATCTGAGTATGTTCATATGAAGACATTATGATTGACGCGTGTGTGTTGTGATTATGTTGTTTTATACTCTGTGGATGATACACTGGACATCAAGATCATTTGATTATGTTTGTGTGATGTTATTATGGTAGACATGTTTGTGACATGGTTTATGTTGCTTCTGAGTTATTATGAAGTTATCATGATGTATGGTTGTTTTTGATATATGATGCTTGTCAGTTTTGGTGAAGAAGACAATGTAGCACTACTCATTCATGAGTACCCTGTTACACTGCAATTCTTCTTCACGATGTGTTTTCTGATATATGATAATATGTTTAACAAGTGATGTTTTATGCAGATACAGGTACCGGGTATCGGCTCCACCTGTTTGTCAGGTCTGAGCGTACCCTAATCCAATGAAATTATGTTGATTAAGAGATAGTGTCAGGTCCTTGTTTAACCATCATTCTTCATTGAACGAGTATCCAATCGTCGCCCGTTGTCGTTGTTATTTTGTCTTGTCGTGTCGATTTTGTTTGTGTTATTTTATTTGGAAATTAATTATTGTTTAATTTAGTTAAATGATGCATTTGTTAATTTATTTGATTAAATGTGATATTATTGAAATGTCAAATCAAATAATTGACTATGGTTTGATTTGTTAAGTTAAATTAAACAAGTTATCTATTTTAAAAGAGAATGATAATTTTGTGGAAAGACAATTATTTAAATATAAATTGTTGAATTAATCATACAAATAGGATTTATGTGAAAAGCAGACAATTTAAAAGAGTTTATGTTCTATAAGTTAAAATATCTGAAAACATGAGTTGAAGGATAATATCTTAGATATTTAATGATTATAACCGATTGAGCAATTTTCGAATGCATGACTACAATCAGTTAAGTTTTGTAACTTGAGGTAATTAATGGCATTAAAAGCTTATGGGGTTGCAATTTTTGATTCACGGTGATTTTCTGGAAGAAAGTTTTGCACGAAAGTTTTTTATAGAAAAAGCTTCTTCACTATAATTTTGTCTTGTAAAAACTCTAAGAAAAGAAAATTGGAAGAATTGTTTGGGTTTTGGCTGTGAATCGGATCTGAAGATTGCAATATTCAAGTTGGTTGAAAATCCAGTTATACGACAGTCTTCTGGAAAAGCTCCAAGGTAGTTTTCTTGATTTAGAAAAGTTTTGGTTGTGGTCTTTTGAGTTCTTCTTCATATGTTTGGTGCGAATTAAACAGGAATCATAGGTTCTTTCCCTTTATTATCTGAAATCTATTTTGAAGCAGACAAAATCTTTTCGGTTGAATGCAAATTGTTTCAAGAAAAATTGTTGCTTGCCTGTGGAATTCACTTGATCTTCTTGAACCTATGAATGCAACAGAGAAATGATTAGAACATGTATTTATAAATTTAAAGAAAAACGTAGCAAACAATATGAATCCTTGGAAATTAGATGAGGTTCGAATGAATCTATTTTCAAGCTAGCATCTGGGATTTTCAAATTGTCTTTATTTACCATTCCTCTCATCTTAATGGCTGGTGGCTACGTAGGATATGTATACACTGAGTTTTCCATTCTTGCATGTTGTATTGTTTGAGCCATAAGCTATAGATAATGTTTGCTTGAGTCGATCTACTCATGATCCCTGGTGCCGTTCCTTGTTCTCTTTTGGAAATTCTTTATACCCATGTTTGCTTAAAATTAAATTGCCCATGTTACACCATCTATTCCATATGGTTGTTTAGTGATTATTGACCTCCAAGGAAGTTAGTGTATTTGGCTGTGTTTCTCTATCGATTGTGGCTGTGTGTTGATGTTGCTCCTTTAGCCCTCCCCTGTTCTTTAGTTTCTTGTTGGAATTATTTTGGGATTTCATTAATATCCCTTGTAGCACTTATGCTTCGACCTATTGAAAATTTGCATCATTTGAAACTAAAATAGTGTCATGGTTTGATAAACCTCCTTGATTCTTTTAGCAAATTTTTCGCCGCTGCATCACTTGGACAATGAAGGGAGTGGGCATTTAAATAACCTCCTTGATTCTATACGCAACCTGTCACGTCTATCGCACTTGAACATGGTAGGGTGTATAGAATTAGATAACCTCCCTGTAGCTATTCACAACCTCTCACAGTTGTAGCGCATGAACATAGAAGACTGTAGAGGTTTTTTTAATACCTTTATGATCTCCTTAGCAACCTGTCACGTCTGCAACACTTGAAAATAGAATGTTGTAGAGGATAATACATAATCCTCTTGATTCCTTTGTCAACCTGTCATAGCTTATGCACTTAATTATAATAGAAAAATTCCCTCAGCATGGTGTTATTCCCTGTTTTGATCCTCAAAGTCTGCCAGCTTAGTTGGTGTTGTTTGATAGCTGTAGTTTCTTCTGAAACACCAATGTATCTCCCTCTCTCTTCATAGTTTGATTTCCTTTGGATTGGTGTAGGCTTCCATCGAACATGGCTATAAATGAAATTTCAAGATTTATGCATATAATTCTATAACAAATGATTGACATGCGCTGCGCCAGTAAACAAGAATTTACTCCATTTTCTCATAACCTCAAAATCTTATAAAAAACTCATCTGGTTATCAATTATTTAATTGTGATTGTTGCCTACCCAACTTAATATGTTTTCTTATGCGTATGAAGTATGGAATTAAGAATTGCACAATGAAAGTTTGTTCTTGTTGCATGAAAGTCTTTTGATAGAAACAATATTATTAAGCAGGCAACTAAGAGTTCAGTTCAAGATTGAAATGCATGCGGAATGGTTAAGCCAAGATAACAGTAGATCACACTTGAAGTGAAACTTGGTATCATGGAAAATGCCCTGCATGGCGCGATGGTATATAATTGAATAATGAATGTCCTCGCCTCTCTTTCTCTAGTTAACTTTTGTTAACTAATTATAGATAGCTTTGGAGACGCTAGTTCTCATTTAATACCTCAGCCTTGGGTTGTTACATCCTTCCAAAACTCTTGCATGCTAAAACTATACTAGTATGTGACATGCCATGTTAATAATGGTTGTTATAAGTTTAGACTATGAGTCACTTTTAGTTTTTCATCTATCGTATCATGTCAATGACCTTAAAATCGGTCGAACTAATAGTTAGACTTCCATTCAGACCCTCCTTGTATATATTGATCTTTTATATCTTTACTTTGTGTGCATATGGACATTAGTTTTGTTTTTTGAAATTTTTAAATGTTTAGTTAATGTAATTGAATATAAATGTTCAATTTAACTGAATGGTTGAGTACGATAGAGAAATGATATTATTACGTATATTTGGAATTACTAAAATAAATGGAAATTTATATTCAGTTGAAAAAAGGAAATGAATTATCTTTTATAATTTTTAGTTCTAGAAGATTTAAGAGATTGTATGTGATGGGTAGTCATATTGCCCTTTTTAAATGAAAAGATAATATTTAGGATTTTGTTTTTAAATGAATATGGAATTTATGTTGTTAATTAACAAAATTAAATTTTGTATTATTGATTCATGTGTAAGGAATCTTTTGTGTGATTAATTGTTTGAAGTTAACAAAATGAAAGATTGTTTAGAATTATGAAAATAAATAGATAAGTTATGTGTAGAAAGAGTATTTAAGGTATGATTGAAAGCAATTATAATTATAGTTTTGGATTATCTATTAAAATCGTTATTTGATTTGTTTTAAAAGCTAAGACGACATTTGGTGTAAAATAAATGTCTTTGAGAGATGTTGATTAAATATCTTAGGAGTGAATGGTGATTTTTCTTGACAACGTTTAAATATGAAGGAGCGATAGGTATTTTGGTACATATGTCTTCTTGAGACCTATATGCTCTTTAAAAGAACTGTTGATTTAATGGAGTTTTGCAATTCTAGCATAGGATTTGTTATGGTCAGGACATGCATGTTGTTTATGATACCTTTGTGGTGAAAGAAAATATTATGTTTTATGTCATGGATGAAATGAGATCATACCCTATTATGATTTGTGCATGTTGACTATCTTATATGTTAGGATTTTGCAAAAGGAAGAGTGGCTTTCGTTAGGTTCCGGAACCCAAAGTGGTGGCCAGGGTAACCTATCGAAAGTTATTAATTCAGTGAAAATATTAATAATTGTACTTGAGATTCATTAATTAAATCCAAATAAATAAATGCCTCACCTAGTTCCTTAATGCTTGTATAGATTAAGGGTAGGTTGAGAAGGCCTGGAATGGCTTAGTCGTCTACCTTGTCTACCTTAAAGGTAAACTGACTCCACATGAGTTTTTCTAGGGGCTGGGAATCGGTAGAGATTGCCAGGGTAACTCTGGATGAGGGTCGGTAGTCTAGGAAGATTCACCAGGGTAACCTAGAACAAATATGTGATGACACTCTGTCCTAAAGCATGATTGTAGTCTCTTGTGTAGAGTTAACTATTATATTGTGGTTGTCTTTGGAAGCATAAGTTGTGAATACTATGGTTTGATGTGGTCATGTCGTTATGTGTTTGTCAACCATGTAATGTAATGTATGTTCTTTGTTGTTAGTTTAATTGTCTTCTGGACCTGTCATTATCTCCTAGCACGGAGGGAGTGGACCTTCGGGTTCCACGCGGTTGGGTGGAAACGGTGCTATACCTTCATTGGATACTCTTACAGATGATATTATACTTGTAGCTGGTTCTTGTTACTTCATTGATCGTGATAGTGGATGCAGAACGTGTTTGTGGACGTGAATGTTGGATACGATGAGATTATTACCCTTATTGTATATTTACCTAATGTTTATGAGTGTACTCATTGTATCATCATTATGATGTATTGAGATTTATGAGAATCTCACTAGATGTAATCTGAATACATAAACGTCTTGACTTTATAAAGCTTATGAAATTGGATCATTCATGAACATGATATGTTGTTATGTTTTTATGATTTTGATTTTATGACGAGATGATCTTATTTGTATATGATTAAGTAACGTTGTCTTGGAATCCTTAGAACGTCTGTGTAATTGAATGAATTTTTTTAAAAAAAATATTCTGTTAATTTGTTACTTTATGCTTGTCCTTTGGATTCCCTGGCGGGGCGTTACATCCCATAAACCCAATGGGTATGATGTTGAAAAGGGAGTTGATAAGGAGGTGTCCCCATCTCAAGTTCGTCACCTTGTTGTGAGTCCAATGGTGTCTTTTTCTTAACCCCGTCTTTGTTTAAGTTTGGGTTAGTGTTGATTGTTTATTTTAATATGTAAATGTTTGTTATTTAATTAATCTTTATTTTATGTATGATTAATTAATGTTATTTAATTGATATAGTTATTTATAGATAATTATAGTTAAGTTAATTGATTAATGTTCTTGATTGAGTGAATAGTTTAAATAAAAATATTAGATCCTATAATGTGACTTAGAATTTTAAATTTGCATAAGGTAAGTGGTATTAGTTCTTGAATTTTTAAATTAATTAAATAGTATATAATGCTTTATTATTATTTAAAGAAAAATAATTAAAAATTAGTTAAATTATAATTAGAGTATTTACGGGAGTGAGTGGGAATTTAATAAAAATTCTTGTTTAAAAATATTCTCGGAGAGAATATTGGCATGTTGTGAATGGCAGGAAGTTTCTTCATGGAAAGAAATTCGCTGTAGAATAGTTTTTGGGTTTTGGGGGTTTCTGGTTAAAAAAAAATGGGAGGAGGTTTTCAGCATATATTTTTGGGCTCATATTTTGCATCTTGTTGGAGGTGAAGATTCTGAAAAGGATTTAGAAGTTGAACTCTGAAGGCGAAGCTTTGCTCCAACCTTCGTTCTTTCAAGCTTCAGGGAAACAGGTTCCTTTACTGTTTGTTTAATTATTTTGTTGTTTTGAAAAGATTGTCTATACAAATTTTATTCTGTAGAAAAGTTTATTAAAAGTTCTTTTGTAGAAAAAACATTGTTGCCAGCTGTTGAAGTTTTTTCGTGATTATTTAGTTTCCTTTGTAGAAATTTTTACAGTAAAATCAGAGAGCCTCATAGAGAAAAATATATTGTTAAACAATAGGAAAACTACAAAAGAAAACAATAGAAAACCTTTGTAGGTTGCAAATGGAATCCTCTGTCAAAATTGTGAAATTGAAACCTTTGTGAAATTTGTTAAATATTTCTTGTAGATAATTATCATGTCTTTCCCAATTTAATTCTATTTATTTGGAAAATAAAAAAAATATCAAGTAATTTTGAAAATCTTCCTGTAGAAATTTTTATGGAAATATTCTGCCCGATTAAAACATTTGAGTTGATTATTATATATATGTATATATATATATGTGTATATATATTAGAATACATACATATACATATATATATATATATATATATCTTTTGTGTATACCCATGGAAATCTTTATGGAGAAATTTTATTGTATTTTGATGAAACTCGTCAGCAAATTTCTGTACGCAATGTTATTGAAATCACAGTTTTTAAAATAAAAATTAAAAAAATCAAAAGGGAGGCGATTTGGGGGGGGAGGGGGGGGGTAGGCGGCGGGCAGCTAGCCCCACAGCCGTCCCCCCCTCATGGGAGGTGGCAGTGAGGGCAGCGCCGGCGCTGCCAACACAACCGACCCCCACTATGGGGTTCGGCTGTGTATAGCCACTGCCCCTTTCTTATATGATTCCTTAAAAAAAAATCGTATTTCTATTTAGATTTAATTTTAATTTATTTTAGTTTTAAATATATATTATATTTATAATATATATTATTATAATATATTTTATATATAATATATATTATTATAATATATTTTATATATAATATATATTATTATAATATATTTTATATATAATGTATATGTTGTATTTATATATATATATATATTTATAAATTGTTAGGAAATTAATAATTGTAAATTTGTTATTGATAATTAAATAATATAAATAATTAAATATAAATATTTAAATGATTATTTAATTATGATGAATGTGAAAAGTGCATGGATTAGGAATTTAATTTACAATGAAATATTTTAAATAGAGAAATAGATGCTTACTATAATGTGTTATCATGAAATTGAGATAAACAAATTGTTTTAAATTCCTTATTATTTGATGATTGGTGAGTCAATTGTTGTTTTTGCTTAATTGGCTTATGGTCATGTGGGAAACCCTTAAGTTAGTCGACCTTTCTATAGGAAATATGGTTATTGTTTAAACTTCTAGATGCATGGGAAAATGGTGGTTTATTATGTGACCTTTTTATTTGATACTTGCCTCGATTTTGACTACAGTTATGATTTTGAGTTTACACTTGGGTTGTACCCGTTTTTATGGGAATTGATTCATATGACTTTTGGCGAGATGGTTTTGCCTCATGATTGTTCTATTTTGTGTTTTATAGTACTTGTGGGTACAACCCCTTGGAATTTGATGTTATTTTTTGGGCTCTAGGGAGAGTGGCTCTACGTGGGCGTCGGCGCACAAAGGGGCTGTCAGGATAACCCATGTTAGAGTTTGAGTAATAAGTGATAACCTAATTCATTAATTAGGGGGTGGGTAGTTAAACATTAACAAGATAATTATGGATACCTCGTCTACTTATTAGTTCTTTCGCAGACTAAAGGTGGGCTAAGAAGGTCGTGATTGGCAAGATCGTTGCCTCGTCTCCACAAGAGGTTAACGGTTCCGCACGAGTCACCCTATGGGGTCAGCGCCTAGAGAGGATGTTAGGATAACCATAGATGGGGGCGGCGCCTAGAGAAAGGCAGTCAGGATAACCCATGTAGGACTGTGCAATGACACTCTCCTCTAGTATTCCCTTGAGTTGTTTTTATTGCTAACCTCTGGAAGTGGTCTATTGATGTGTTTTGGTGATTTATTGTTGTTATGTTTTGGAAGTGGTCTATTGATATGTTTTGGAAGTGGTCTATTGATACGTTTTGGTGATTTATTGTTGTTATGTTTTAGAAGTGGTCTTTTGATATTATGTTTCCCTTTATGTGTGTTTTAGCTTTCCATGCTTGGAGTTTAGTCTTGTGTATTTGTTTAGATGTTCTTGGTCAGAGACCCTTTCTTATCTACTCCTAGCACAGGGGTGGTCGGGTGGAACGTGCTATGCACCCTGTTGGGTTCCCTATCTTGCAATTGTACCTTTCAATGCAAAGTTTTGCAGAGACAGCTTGATCCAGAGTTTATATGTTTCCAGATGTATACTTGTACTTCTATTATACTTTGTGTATTGATATGTTACTCTCCCATGTATTGGGTAGACTTATGATGTAACATTGAGTAATTGCTCAATGAGATGTACTTGTAGATTTATGAAATGTACAATCACGTTATGTAATTCATTCTTGAATCATAATTGTTAAATATTGATATTGTTGTGTTACAATTGAGAATATATGTTCTTTATATTTCCAAGTACAATTTGTTATGTATACATGTATAGTTTCTATATGGTTTATTCTTGTCACATTGTTTATCATTCATTAATGTTTAAAATTGAAGTTAAGTGAATGAATTAGTTAGCTACGTAATGTCACCTCGTGTACCCCAAAGGACTTAGGCGTATAACTTGTAATCTTTTAAATCTAATGTATACAATAATTTATACACTTTAATTATTATTTTTTTTAAATTGTGCCATAAATGTTAAATGTATTAGTTTTCTTTGGGGTTGCGTGGTGGGGCATTACACGAGTACTCTACAGTTTATCGATTCTTTTAGTTGGTTGAAGAAGAGAACATTCTACCTAGACTTAATTGTGAGACAATTAGTGGATCTACTAAATGGCATTCATTTAAGAGTTCAAATGCAAGCACATGGGCTATTTGGACAAGGGAGCTTGCATGTTTTTGTCAGTTTCATATCTTAGGAGATTGAGAAGCATGTGAAAATATGAAATGGGTTGAAGAGTGGAAGAAAATATCGTTGACACCCGCACAAGCACACGATCAATATGAAACAACAATTGAAGATAATGATCAAGTGTTTGCATCAGAAGACTATGATCATGTTTCATACCTTGTACAATAAGGTAATTTAATTCAATTTATTTCATTTTATTTCACTTTATTACTATTTTGTAATACTAAATTATTTGTTTATATACATATGAATGGATGTATGTAGATTGGTCAAAATATATGGATATGTGCAAGTTATTAAATCATTTTTTTTTTGCAGGACATGTGTATGATATTGTTGCACCTGAGGGGAATGAAGAGGAAATAGAATATTGGTTGGCTCGTTGTGTGGAGACTAAACATAAGTTAATATCACCTTAAGAAGATGATGATGGCTATCATTATCCAACAAGTACGATGATCCCCTTAAGACATCCCCTTAAGAAAATTTTGATAATAAGTTTTTGATCCCCTTAAGAAATTTTTTAGAACTTCTTTGATCCCCTTAAGCAAATTTTGAGAAATTATTTGATGATGGTTATCATGTTATCCAATAGGATCAATGGTGGTTGTTGTCACTTGGCTATAAAAATACCTGATAAAGAAGAATGGTCTTCCTGCATTCGAAGATTATGAAACACATAAGAAGATTATACACTACTCACATTTGGTGGTGGCAAAAATTATAAAACTAGATCAGTATCATGGAAGACCTACAAATAAAGAGCTATGAACACTTTCTGTGGAAGAGCATGAGACAATCATAGATGCATTGCAAAAAAGAGAGGATGCGAATGGTACAATGGAATAAGTAAATACAGGTAAATATAGTTTTAGTTTTATATTGTCCTTCTAAATAGATTAAATACATGTTTTGATATTGCTCAAGTGTGTTATTAGCTGAAATTGATTTAAATTGTCCTTTTATATCCTTAAGCCATCATCACATTGATCTCATACTTTGAAACAAAAAAGAGAGGATATAGATTCAACCTACACACATGTGTGGAATACTTTTAAATACAGGTACTTGAGTTGTGTACATATAAATATTTTAATATAAATTAAAATATGGATGTTTTGATGATTTCATTGATATTGTGTGTACCATTTTGATATCAAGTGGTGTGAAGACCTACTACATTTTGGGCACAAGTTTCAGATGTTCTTGAGATGGCATAGCCAAATTTTATAAACATTGTTTTGAGTTGACATATATGTACATACATACTTACACAATTAAACATTTTATACAAATTTATATACATGTACATACACAATTATACTCTATACTTTTATGTATCAAAATCAATATTCTTTATATTTTTTTTGTTAAATGTGCATTTTTTCCTACTTTGAAACTTTAAAATATTAGTGTATAATCACTAAATATCATGTATATTATTGTTAAATCAATTATATCAATTGTGATTAAATATGAGACATGTACTTTGAAGTATTTCATCCCCTTAAGACATCCTATTAGGACATATCCTAAATATTATACTTAATTGTATCATTTGTTATGATGAATCACCCTACTTTGAAACTTTAAATTTGATGTATAATCACTAAACATGTATATTACTGTTAAATTTGGTTGCCTTAGGAAACCTCACCAAATTTTGACAACTTATTTGACCCCCTTAAGACGCTGTATTAGGACCCCTTAAGATGTCCTATTAGGACCCCTTAAGACATCCTATTACGACATGAATTAATAAGCATTGACACTATTTAAATTGTATAGAATGTGATTGTTATGATGAATCATCCTAAATTCTAAGTTACTTAATTATATAAATTGTGATTAAATATGAGACATGTACTTTGAAGTATTTCATCCCCTTAAGACGTCCTATTAGGACATATCCTAAATATTATACTTAATTATATCATTTGTTATGATGAGTCACCCTAAAGTCTAATATTTGTTTATATCATTTAATATTTATACTTAATTAATTATACTCTTCTTTGATCCCCTTAAGACGTCATATTAGGACCCCTTAAGACATCCTATTAGGACCCCTTAAGACATCCTATTATGACATGAATTAAATAAACATTGACATTATTTAAATTGTATAGAATGTGATTGTTATAATGAGTCATCCTAAATTTTAAGTTAATTATATCAATGCAATTAAATATGAGACATGTACTTTGAATAATTTCATCCCCTTAAGATGTCCATAGGTGAAGATGTTTGTTATTATTCGATTTGTATTTTGAAATCATTTGGTTTAGGATGATGCCAATTACATGGAAACTTGTAGATTAACTTATTTGTCTCTTTTGACAGAGGATGTGACTCACATTCCAACAGATAGTACCAGAAGAAAGGGTGGACCTAGAGGAAGAAGGCTATATTATTTTTGTTGGATGCTATTATTTGTTTTGACATCTTATAAATTAGTGTTTTTTTTGGAACATGAGGTCAAGAGGACTTTTATGTTCTTAAGTTTTCTCTAGCACTTTGCATGATTTGTAAATACGGGAGTACATGATTTAAGTTCAAAACTTTAGCCTATTTTTGGATAATTAAGTTGTATGATTGTTCTTTAATTTTATGTTGTAAAAGAACTAGGAAATATGGTGTATACTTATAGAACAATTTTTTTGACAAAACTCATTGCATTTTGATTGGTATTTATGTTTAGTTTATAGAATTTATTAATGCTTTTGTTCTCTAATCTTGTATGGTATTGTTTATTTCTTAAAATTTCACCCTTTGTGGTATATAAACAGATTGCTTTTGTTTGTAGATTATGATTTATTTTCTTATTTTCCTTTTCAGAATCAGACTTTCTCCTCTCCTCTAGCCATTGTCGATGCTCATCTAAGACCCCATCCATAAACCTAACAACATCAACAATATTTTACATCATAGATGCAAAATACCTCAAAGGTGGTGCAATACATTCTTCATTTTGAATAACGTTGATTTGATCCTGAATGGATCTAACATTAGCATCGATCCGTGCTTGCAAGCAAGCACCATTGGTTTCAGGTGGTGGAGGTGGGGGGTTATAAGGTGGAGTGGGTGGAGGTGGAGGTGAAGGTGGTGGAGATGGAGGGCGTGGACGTGGATTATAGATATTATTGAATTGATCCATGATCTCTAAGATATAAGGGAAACTGCATTAGATTTGTAATTTAAAAATGTAAGATACATGTTTAGGAAATACCCTTAAACCATTTAATATAAATGGCCTAATTGAATACAAATGATAAAATGTGTAAGCGTCATTTGTGTCTAAGGCATGTTACTTGAATGAAAAAATGATTAACTATTAATATAGGATGGCTTAAGGGGATCTATGTATTAATATAGGATGGCTTATGGGGATCTATGTATACAAAATGACATGGCTTAAGGGAATAAAATTTGGTGAAGTTTCCCAAGGCAACCAAATTTCATTAAGGTCCTAGGAAAAAATGAATGCTTTAGGGTTTATGGTTTAGAGTTTAGGGTTTAGGGTTTAGGGTAATAGAATGGCTTAAGGGGATCTATGTAGTAAGGTCCTAGGACAAAATGACATGGGTTAAGTGAATAAATTTTGGTGAAGTTGCCCAAGGAAACCAAATTTCATTAAGGTCCTAGGACAAAATGAATGCTTTAGGGTGTAGGGTTTAGATTTTAGGGTTTAGGACCTTTAGGGTAATAGGATGGCTTAAGGGGATCTATGAATTAAGGTCCTAAGATAAAATGATGGATTTAGGGTTTAGGTTAATAGGATGGCTTAAGGGGATATATGTAGCAAGGTCCTAGGACAAAATGGCATGGCTTAAGGGAATAAAATTTGGTGAAGTTTCCCAAGGCAACCAAATTTCATTAAGGTCCTAGGAAAAAATGAATGCTTTAGGGTTTATGGTTTAGAGTTTAGGGTTTAGGGTTTAGGGTAATAGGATGGCTTAAGGGGATCTATGTAGTAAGGTCCTAGGACAAAATGACATGGGTTAAGTGAATAAATTTTGGTGAAGTTGCCCAAGGAAACCAAATTTCATTAAGGTCCTAGGACAAAATGAATGCTTTAGGGTGTAGGGTTTAGATTTTAGGGTTTAGGACCTTTACGGTAATAGGATGGCTTAAGGGGATCTATGAATTAAGGTCCTAAGATAAAATGATGGATTTAGGGTTTAGGTTAATAGGATGGCTTAAGGGGATATATGTAGCAAGGTCCTAGGACAAAATGACATGGCTTAAGGGAATAAAATTTGGTGAAGTTTCCCAAGGCAACCAAATTTCATTAAGGTCCTAGGACAAAATGAATGCTTTAGGGTTTAGGGTTTAGAGTTTAGGGTTTAGGGTTTAGGGTTTAGGGTTTAGGGTAATAGGATGGCTTAAGGGTATCTATGTAGTAAGGTCCTAGGAAAAAATGGCATGGCTTAAGGAAATAAAATTTGGTGAAGTTTCCCAAGGAAACCAAATTTCATTAAGGTCTTAGGGCAAAATGAATGCTTTAGGGTTTAGGGTAATAGGATGGCTTAAGGGGATCTGTGTAGTAAGGTCCTAGGACAAAATGACATGGCTTAAGTGTAATACCCCTCCTCTTACTGTTTGGATTTATTATTTTATTTTCTATGCGTTCGTTTGTTATTTGTGACGATGATGATATTGTTTGATTTGGTTAGTTAGACGTTAGATGATGCTATTGTTTCATTATGGACATGATTATTTCGTATGACAGTATGGTTGGTTATATTAGTTGATTTTCAGAATTATGATATGATGCAGTGATTTAATTAGATATGTTATGAGATGATTGTTAGTTAGAAATGTTGATTTATTGGTTATATTATAATTGTTAGAATATGTGTGATGAAGGACAATATGGCATCACTCGTTTGTGAGTGCCCTGCTATGTTGCGATTCCTTCTCACAATGCAGTACTTCGATTTAATGCTTTGATGATTATATATATATGCACATGTACACAACTTCGTTTGTATGCAGGATTGCAGGTACAAGTCTCGATTCCACCTGCTTCGGCAGGACAGGGCGAGCACCTATAGCCCAACGGTTAAATGTTGAAATAGAGGTGACGATGAAGTCCTCCCATCCCATGATGTCAGGTCGTCTCGTTGATTGGTATTGTTCATTTTTGTAATGGTCGTCAATGTAGTTTGTGTTCTGTAATTGTCGTCTCTTGATTAATGTTGGTACGTTAATTGTTGTAGTGTAATCGATTTTGATGATGGAAGTAATTAGTTGTTTTAATGTTAGATTTAAATTATATTAGAATATTTAAATGATTTAATTATTTTTAAAAATCATATATTTCAATTAAATAATAATTAAATATTAAATGTGACTTAGTTATTTTTAATCAATTATCTTGTGGTGGATAATTATGAGAATAATTTATTTAAAATAAATATGTAATGTGATGTGCAAGAAAAGCTGCAAAAATAGAAATTAAAACAATAAAACAAATAAAAGAATAAAAAGATTGTGTGAGCCAATAAGAATACAGATTTGAGTAAAAAGCTAGTTTTTAAAGAATTGTTTTTCTTTTATTTTTGATTTTGAGAGTTTTTGTGAGAAATGGACAAGATATTTTTACTTAATTAAGAATTTTTGGAGAATTTTACACACACAGAGATATTGGTTACAGAAGTTGTGCAAGAGATTGGCTTTGTATTCTGAAAATTTAGAAAGGGTATTGGAAATCTTCTGTTGTATTTGGAGGAGAGTTTTAGAAAGGGATTATCAATCTGTTACTGGTGTTGTCCTGGAGAGTTTTCTGAATAAAGAATCGGGCTCGAGTTCGAAGGCAAAATGTTGTAGAGGAGATTTGGAAGCACGAACAGGAAGCTCTTCGAAGTCATCAGAATCAAACGGGCTTCATCAGATTCTCAAAGAAACGCAAGACTCCAGGTTCCTGTCTCTATCTTAGATTCTCTGAATCTGCAAAATAAACAAAAAATATGATTTGAATGAATTCGTGTTGCGAATAAACAAAAAGAATCTGTCTGTGATTTATATTTAAATGATTTCTTTGAAGATTAGAAAATGAATGAACAAATAGATTTTCCTTTGAAAAGAAAATTCATATTGACATTAGAAATCTTGTTTGCAAGCAAACTGAAAAGAGACTCTGTCGAATTCCGCCAAATTTCTCTCTTATTTTTCTGAGGAAACGATCAATCCTTGTATTTGAATAAATATGAAATTTTATTTTAATGATTATCTGTAATATGTATTTTAATTGTGTGATGATTCTGTATTTTATACAGAAAATTGAGTTATCTGTATTTATGTAATTTTATTTATATATTTATATATATTCATAGAAATATATATATATATATATAAAGTGGGATTTATTATTTATATATCTTTGTATGGAAAGTGTTTATATATTATAAAAAATGAAAACTAAAAATGTTGAAATAGCGAACAAATTTTCATTTAGGTTTCGTGCTTTTAAAAATATATATATACATTTATATAAAATGAAAGTTGTTTTTTTTATAAAAAAAAAAATTAAATCGAAATTTTGTTGAAATGAAAGTATTATTTTTTTTATAGGGATTAGGGAGGGGACGGTTGGGCCGTACCCCGCCCCTGTCCCAAGTGGGCCGCGGCAGCCACAGCAGTCCGTGGGACTGCTGCGTACAGCAGCCGTAAGGCTGCTGTACCAGCCGTGGCAGGCTTTAATAAGCCACGGCAAGGTTGTTTTATTTAAGTTGTTTTTTTATTTATTTTAAATTTGTTATATATGTTAAATGTATTTTAAATATATTTTAAATATATTTGTTAAAATTTTAATAATATTAATATTATTATTTATATATATATATATGTATGTGTATATATATATATATTAATAATGTTGTTTTTTTTTTTATTATTTGGATTATTTTATGAAATTTAGAAATTTGGAAGTATTTGAATGACAAATTAAAAATTATTCGTATGAATTATTTTATTATTATTGATTCAGTGTGGTTATATATACATTTATATTTATATATTTTTTAATATATATATATATATATATATATATATGTTTTATTTGTTTATAATTAATTATTTTGTTTAAATTTAGAAACGAAATGTTCGATTGTATGGATTATTTTGGATAAAATTGTATAAGAGGGTAAAATATTTTATTATGTAATATTTATGGTAAGTTTTATCGTGGAACCTGAGTGCAAAGTAATAGATGAAAGTGGATTGTTTGTTTTGATGAAATGTGGATTATATTGTTTTGTGAAACCCTATGGATTGTCGGTCTATCTTGTGCGTCTTGATTATAGTTTTCCTTCATTTTGGTAGCGGTGTGGGAACCTTGTGTAATTGTGTATTCAGCTGTTATTTATCGAAAACCCTTGTTCCAGAGGTTGCTAAAATTGTAATGTTCTCTTCATCTTGTTTATACTTTTGGAAATTGATACTTGATGGTTTATGTTAGGAAGGGTTGAACGGTTTGTAAGATCGTTTGGTTATAAGTGATGCGAGAGGGTTAATGCCTCGCATGGTTCTTGTTTTAAGTATTATGTTCTTTATGTTATAGTTCAACCCTTGCCTAGTTTTGATTATGTTAGGGGTCATAGGGAGAGTGGCTCTTCGTGGGCGCCGGCGCCTCGGATGGAGGAAGTGCTGAGGGGAACCCACATAAGAGTAGTTAAACAAGTGATAACCTAAAAATAGAATTTAGGGGGATGGGTAGTTAAACACACAAGATAATTAAAATTGGATTCCTCGTCTATGCATTAGGGCTACCGTAGACTAGTGATAGACTGAGTAGGCCGTGGTCGGAAAAGTCGTAGTCTCGTCTTCATGAGAGATTATCGGCTCCGCATGAGCTACCCTATGGTGCCGGCGCCTCAGTTAGGAGGAAGGGCCAGGAGATCCATAGATGGGTGTCGGCGCCTCAGTTGGAGGAAGTGCTAGGGGATCCCATGAGAGCTATGCGATGACACTCTCCACTAGACATCCTTGTTCTTATTTTTTGTCGCCTCTGGATATTGTTATTTTTATGTTGTTCTGATTTTAGGGCTAGGGAATCCATAGGTGGGTGCCGGCGCCTCAGTTGGAGGAAGAGCCAGGGGATCCCATGAGAGTTATGTGATGACCCTCCCTACTTGACACCCGTCTGACTTGTTTCTTGTTGCTTATGGAATGGTGTATTGAACGGTTGATTCTGAGTTATTATGGAATCGTATTCTTTATAATGGTTGTTTTAGATTTATTTGGAAATGTATTTTGGGTGTTGGTTCGGTTCTTCTGGATGTTATCTCCTTATGATGCTTTTTGAGTTCTTGTGAATTTGGTTCATGATTGTTAATTGGTAGTACTTCATGTTATTGTGATGAGTCCCTTAGTTTTAACTTGTTATGTGATTTGTGAACGTTGATGGTTGTTCATTGTATGCTTGAGTTGTACTTGTTTTTGTATCATATTGTTGTTGAGTCGGTTTGACATTCATGGTCGGGTTCACTTCCTCGTCACCTCTGAGCACAGGGGGTGAGTTACTTGTAATTCACATGGTTGGGTGGAACGTGCTCCGCACCCATTGGGTTCCCCATCAGCATCCTGTCTTCTCAGCGTATCCAGTTGGAGTTGTACCAGTATTCACTTCTTATTTCAGATTCCTTTGTTCTTGTATCAGTCCCCATGTTGGGAAATTCATTGTAATTCATTTATCAGAGATTGTAATGTAATATTAAAACAATGATGTAATAGTTAGGATCATTTGTAACTCTATTAAGAGATTTATCATGGATGTAATTATGCGATGTTTATTATACTCGCATCATGGTTATTGGATGTATCATTGTTTATGGTTATCATAAAATAAATGGTTATGTTGTATTCTTTATCTTTATTTATGTTTAGTGTTGCGAAGTAATCTCGTGTTCCCCAGAGAACTAAGTGTGTTAATGTTATGTAATGTGTTAGGTGATTATGGTATTATGTATTTTCATGTTAATTTAATTGTTTTTAAAAAAAAAATTATTTGCATTGTGTGTGTTCTCTGGGGTTTGCACGACGGGCGTTACATTAAGGGAATAAAATTTGGTGAATTTTCCCAAGGCAACCAAATTTCACTAAGGTCCTAGGACAAAATGAATTCTTTAGGATTTAGGGTTTAGAGTTTAGAGTTTAGGGTTTAGGGTTTAGGGTTTAGGGTAATAGGATGGCTTAAGGGGATCTATGTAGTAAGGTCCTAGGCCAAAATGACATGGATTAAGTGAATAAAATTTGGTGAAGTTTCCCAAGGCAACCAAATTTCATTAAGGTCCTAGGATAAAATGAATGCTTTTACGGTTTATAGTTTAGGGTTTAGGGTTTAGGGTTTAAGGTAATAGGATGGCTTAAGGGGATCTATGAAGTAAGGTCCTAGGACAAAATGATGGATTTAGGGTTTAGGGTAATAGGATGGCTTAAGGGGATTTATGAAGTAAGGTACTACAAATAAACCGTAAATAATGAAGCACTATCTTTCTCAACTCTATGTGTTTACTAAAAGTTAATATTTTAAAGGGTCTTCAAAAGACCTTGCAATGTTCTATAATTTTTTTATTGGTTGAGCTACTCATGTGGTATAACTACAATGTTAGTTACATTTTGAAACATAAAATGCTTCCAAAATGAGTTCCTTCCAAATAATGGACTTGATAGAACTTGAAAATGTTGAAGGCTCTAAGCTATAGTTTAATCACTAAATATTGAATGTATATTATTGTTTTAAATTTGGTTGCCTTGGGAAACTTCACCAAATTTTGAGAACTTTTTTTATCCCCTTAAGAAATGTCATATTAGGACCCCTAAAGACATCGGTTTAGGGTTTAGGGTAATAGGATGGCAAGTAACCTGGGGTTAATATTTTTGACTCATCACATATGCAAGAACATTAGTTTATGAATAGACTGGCTATTTCCTTAGATTGCTTCTATGATTGAGGAATTAAGCACACATAAATTAGCCGACTTTTGAAAATTTAGGATAGTCTCTATGGTATGCCCTTGAATATATAGAAATGCATATATTTAGAGAAAATCAAAATGTGTCTTGACAAGTTGTTGGAGCTAGATCTTAAAATTTGGTTATTGAATCCTTGATTAGTATTGGTAATTTAAATTCCTTCCCTAATCGTCTTCAAAGCCTATGAATAAAAGGAGTGGAAATATAACCTATGACCATAGTTGGATTGATTTTCTATCTAGATTGAAAGGCAATCATCCATAGTAAATTTGAGGATTGTTAAGCATTCAAGTGTAGGGGAAAATGATGCATTGATCCTAAACTAGCTACATTATTCTTGGGAAAAAGGTCAACAAAACCATTAAGAGGTGAGTCAATGTAGAGTTATTTTAAGAGTATTTTCCCATATAATTATTGAGTAATGATCTTTATATCATGGGCCAAGTTTTATAATGCTCTACTAGATACCTTGCAAACATGGGTTTGAGCCTAGGCTTCACACATATGTTTACTCATTGAAGATACATAATATCACATGTTGTAAGATAGTATGAATCATAATAGATGCATAATGCCCATATAATTAACTCAATTAAGATACCGCATACAATTACCATTTAATTGGCCATTAGAAAACAATATAAAACACCAAAGTACATGTTAAATATTTTCATTGTAAGGTAAAAATAATAATTTTAACATCTCAATAGAACATAATGAAGCATCATAAATTATGCATATACATTTAGATCTATTAATTTATCATGTGGTAATAAATACATAAACTAATTGAGCACAATCCATAATAGAAACACATAATTTATATCTATTCTAACGATCCACTAGTCCCACAAGTAAGGTTTAACATATTGTTTTCTAATCTAATTATATCTATGTTCATAACATTTAATTGATTATGTCTCAACATGTCTCTAAATTATTGAATACACATTTAAATGTATAATATTTATCAAATAATATTTGATTGTCAATATCAAGGACCCTAATTTACTATTTATCAACTTAAATCTATGGAATAATTTCATCCATTGGCATGCCTACATACTTGTCTCCATACAATGCAAATGAAATTTAAAATATCAACCAATGCAAATGAATTTTTTCCATTTTCAAATATTCGAGCGTGAATCAGGGTTTTCAAATCTGCAAAAAAAAAAAAATCAATTTCAATTTAGGGTAACTTTCAAATACAATTGTTTTTGTTTGAATTCAATTTAGGGTTTCAAGAAGCAATTAGGGTTTTCAATGCAAAATTTTTTTGTTTGATTTCAATTTAGGATTTGAACAAATGCAATTTTTTTTGTTAGATTTCAATTTAGGGTTTGAAAAAATCATTTTTTTGTTTGATTTCAATTTAGGGTTTCAAAAAGCAATCAGGGTTTTCAAATGGAATTTTTTTGTTTCATTTCAATTTAGGGTCTTCAAATGGAAAATTTTGTGTTTCATTTCAATTTAGGTTTCCAAATTCAATTTTTTTTATTGAACAAATTAGGGTTTCAATACATAATTTTTTTTCTTTGGTTACGATTTAAGGTTGATTCTTTCATTTCTTTTCAATATCTAAGGGTTTCATTTCATGTTTTTTTTTAATTTCTACAAATCAACATTTCTTCGATTACAGGTAAATACAAATGCCAAAAAATCCATAAAAAATGAAAAAATACATACTAAATCTAGCTTTATATAAAAAATTTCAAAAAAAAAAGAAGAAAAATGCAAAAAAAAAGGGTCGAGACATACCTGGAGGTTGTTGTTGCTTTTCTTCGATTAAGATCTTGTTTGTTGTTGCTATTGAAAATGACTACATTTTGTTTATTTTAAAAAATAAATACCACTGGGTGAAGCCACAATAGTGGTTTACAATTGAAGTGAGGAAGGAAAACTCACAAAAAATGAATGCATGGCAAAAAAATTGATTTTAGGGGTTCATACGAACCTATTGGTTCGACCGAACCCATTAGGGGTTCGCTAGAACCTAGGTTTGGCCGAACCCTCCTAATACTTTCCCACCAAAAAAGCCATCAAAACCCCTTATAGAAGGGGGGTTTGAATGAACCAGGGTTCGAATGAACCCTGGTTTGACCGAACCCCTAGGGGTTCGCTTGAACCCCCTTTATTCCTCATCCCCTCCCTAAGACACAAAAAAAACCTGAATTTTGGCACTTCAAAGGTCGAGTTGAGGATGAAAATGGAGGAATCTTCACAAACCCAACTTGAATCAGGTAGTCCTCAGAACGAGCTATCCAACTAATATAATTTTAAAATGTTTTGGTTTTATTATATTTGTTTTTTTAGTTTTATTAAACATAGGTTTTTCATCGAAAATGAAGGTCTATGTTCTGCACATGTGGAAAAATAGCAAACTATCAAAAAAAAATTGAAAAATATGAGTGCACCAGTTGAAGTCCTTGATCCAACAAAAAAAATAAAATTGAATTTCGATGTATACAAAAAAGTTTATGCGTTATACGGTCGCACTATGTCTGAATTGTAATTGGTTTGACTTTGAAAATTGATTAAAGAAAAAATATTCAATAAAAAATTGTCTAACCAAGTGGAAGCACTAGATATTAGAGTTATGAATCTAAATTCGAAAGAATTAGAATTTTATCTTTCATGGAAAAAAAGTTATGCATTATACGGTGTGCATCACTTTTTAAAAATGTTGTTTTTTGAAAAAAACTAGTTTTCGTGGGAGATGGAAAAAGTAGTGCAATCTGATTCCAAAAATTTTGAAAAAAATATTTTTAGAATCTACAAACAAAATGTGACGAGACTCTAGTTTTCATCATCTTCAAATTCTTCACGATTTAGCCACTATAGGTGCCCAAATGTGAAGATTTAGTTTAAAAAAATAATTTCAGTGTCCATTTTGGCCAAAAATTGTAAACCACTATTGTGGGATCACCCCAGTGCTATAAAATGGGATCCCATTTCCGAACGGCCAGCTTAGGAGCCATTACTAAATGGGATCCCCCTTTTTCTAAAAATGGGATCCCGTTTAGGATTTAGGCTTAGGACCTCAATGCTAAATGTGATCCCATATATTAAAAAACGGGATCTTGTTTTATTGAAGCCAATTTTGGATTTTTGCCTAAGGCAAAAACTTTCACGTTTCGTGGACTCATCTTTGTGCTTTTACCCACCACCCATTACATACTTTTTTTTTTTTTTAATTTAAATGAAACACTAATTACAAGGAGAAATAAGGAGTGGCATGTTATTTTATACAAATATGGATTCTTTTGAATGCTTTAGATTATTCAATTTCTATGTTATTGCTTGTTTTACTTTGATATGCAGTTACCTAGTGGTTTACATGCACATCAAAGTAAAGGGAAAATATAATAGTGAACACTCCAGATCCACACCTTTTCCTTATGTTTAGGTCTACTTTGACTTGGGTGCCCTAAGTGCAATAATTATCTTACAAGTGACATATTCTCACATTGATTCAACCCACAGGATCACACATCATGATCCCCTTTATCATTGATTCCCAAAGGTTTGTTCCTAATCCATAGACATATTATTCTTATTCCTAATCCCTAGACATATTGTCGCCAAGAAATCAAAACTCAAGTTTTTCCCAAAAAATACTTGACTTAGGCCACCAAGAAATATAATCACAAATCTTAACTACCAATTTTTTAAAACTCAAATTTTTAGTACCAACATTCATCAAAGCACATCATCCTTGATGCATGCTTGTTTGTTTTCTTCAATTCTTTTGCTCTAAACCATAAAGTTGGTGTAGTGAAATCTAATTAAGGAGAACTTGACCCTAATAATCCACCAAATTTCTCAAAGATGTTTGTAAACTTTATCTATCCTTTTAAAAATTTAGAGACTAGATAACAAGGCAAATATGCTATAGTCTCCAAAATGAGGGACATCAAGTACACAAGCTAAGTGATTACTTATAAAAACTTGACCCCAAACAATGAATAATTAGATTTATAAGTCAACAACTTAAGTACAAAATTCTAATACCTTGATGAATAGATCTTTAACACTTCAACACAAGTTTGTACATTAAAATTAGAAATAAATGCCCATACAATTAATTTATTCAATTGCTTCATACATTTGAGCATTTAATTTTTCAATAAGGATTCCCTTATTTATCTAAATTAATCCGTTTACTAATTGAATACATTTGTTTAATTAGCTTAGATAATTTAAAGAAAATCTCTTTAGTTTTCTTTACAATAGTGAACTTAGAGTTTTTTTTTGAGGGCGGGGGGGGAGATAACTTCTTTTTGATAGTATCAAATCTCTTACTATGATAAAAAAAAATTAATTTCTAGAATAGATTATCCTCCTTGCATTGCCTGTATCAAGATAACGCTGTTATCACAATTGACACACTTTGTGTTAACCAGCAAGATGAACGTGCATAGTTGTATAAGAGTTTGGCAGGAGCGCGGGAGTAAAACGGTAGATATTTGAGTGTAGTGGAGAGAAATTAAACTTATTTGAAGTGAGCTGGTGGCAACAAGCCCCTCACTGTAGAGAAGAGAGACGAAGGGGAAGACCCTTTATCATATATGTGTATGGAAAGTAATGAAGATGATCTTCTTCCACCGCCTCCCACCTGATCACCATCAATTGCCACACACCCAAATTTGTTTATATACTACACTAAGAGTAATGTCAATTGAAAAGACTAAGATGAGGTTGCAGGTTAACCTGAATTTGGTAATGAAGCAATGGAGAAAGAGAGCCATCTCAAGTTTGGCAAACTGATATCCAGGGCAAAACCTGGCACCTCCTCCAAAACACAGGAACCATGGATCCTTCGAAAGCTCCTGCAACAACAACAACAACAAACCACTTCATTCATCTCTTGCCAACTGTCAAGTCCGGGAAGAAAGAGCGAGAGAGAGGGGCAAGTGGCATACTAGAGCAGGTTCGTGTTGCCAGCGCCATGGATTGAATGTGAGAGCTTCGGGGTAGTTTTTCTCATCTAAATGTGTCCCATTCAGCAACACCAACACTGCCCATCCCTTGGGAATCACAAAATCTGCAGCAGTAGCAGTGGTCAAACACTTGTTATACATCTCTCTCAAACACCTACCACAAACATCCATACCTTTGGTTTTGATGTCTTGCGCCGCTTCTCTGAAAACAGCGGGGGCAACGTTGCCCAATCGTAGAGTTTCTTTGATCACCTGCCACACCAAACATATTTTGGTTTCAGTCGGCTAATTTAAATTCCGTTGGGAGCTGCAGAGGCAGAGGGATAATACGAGGTCATACGCAATGAGTGAAATTCATTGAGGCGTAGTCGTCCCAGGTGAGCTTTTCATTTCCTTTGCGGCGCACCAGGGCCTCATGCTCCGCCTGCGTCAGAGAGAATCAGCAATAACGAATAGCATATTAAAGGAAGGTTTGTTGTAGGGATAGGGATGCACAGCTCACCCTCATTTCCTTCAATGCCCGGGGGCTGTCAGTGAGAAATTTTACAGCAAAAGTGAGGGCTTTAGAGGAAGTCTCATAAGAGGCAAAGAAGAGAGACATAATTAAATCTGTAATGATCTCCTCGGGGAACGCGGCTTCTTTCAAAAGGTGAGTCAACAGATCACTGCGGACCACTTCTGGATGCTCCTTCCTCTCCTTTATGCACTCGTTAATCTTCTTATGCAGAGTTTTCCTGGCCTGCAACATTTGCAAGGTAATCTCAAAACGTCACAAAATTGGAAATATAATTACGACAAGTCCCCGAAAATGAGCACTCACCTTAATTCCCTTTGCGAAAGGAGACCCCGGGATGTTGAGGGGGACGGTTACGATGGCTCCTGCCAGGTCGTCCAGAGCCCTAAGTTTCTCGATTTCTTTCATATCGTCCTCTGGATTTAAGTCGAGCAGTTTCTTTGCCATCAAATTCAAAACAACCTGCGCGAATCCAATGTTATCGACGATGAGAGGGGGCGGGGTTAAATAAATCCATAAATTCCTTTGCGAATCTTGAATAAATATCAAAGAGGTGGGGCTTGCCTTATGGATCTCCTCCTGAAGATGCAATTCTCTGTTGTGGCCCTCCCACTTGCGCATTCCCAATTCAAAGATGTTCTGGATATAGCCAATGGATTCCGAGCTCAGCTTCTCAGCGCTCAAGAATTTGTTAACCGTTCCATGGAGCTTCCTCTGAAGTTCGCCGCGCACCGCCAGCACGCTGTACTTGCCTATGATGGTTCTCATGGACAGCGGGTATTTGCTATGGAACAGCCTCCCCTCGTTTTGCAGCACATATTTGCTGAACTCTGGATCCACAGTCACCACCGTCTTCGAACTCCCAAACAAATGTGATCTGAACACCGGACCGTATCTGGAAATTCCCATTTACGATTAGAAACATGATTGAAATGCAAACAGCAGAAAGCAAATAAAAAGGGGGAAAAGGGAAATCGATTACTTGCGCTCGTGGTGCTCGACTAACTTTCGAGGGTTGTGAGGGTTGTTGATGGCTCGAAGGAAGGTGATTGTCTCTCCGATGAGCGGCCATCCAGTGGCCCCCCGCGGCAGAGGCAGATTGTAATCTTTGTAATTTCCGCTACCGTTTCCACCAATTATCCACCACGCCACCGCTGCCGCGATTGCCACCATCAACCCCAACTCCGACCACGTAGACGAACTCCACATGTTCACCGTACCATCCATCATCCACTCCATTCTTCCTCTTTCTCTTCCTCTTCCTCTGCTCCTCCTCTGACACGCATCTCTTGTATTAATATCCGTTCGAGGAGATTCCCCACTTTTGTCTTCGTCTGCCTCAGGATTAGTTCATCACTTGACTTTGCGACCCCCGAGGGGGATTTTGTATTAATGTTGTGATATAATATTCCTTTGTTTTGGAGTCAACCAATAATCCACGCTCACAATATTCCATATTTTCTGCAGAAGTAAAAACAAAATTCATTTACGATCGTCGTGCTTAACGATGTTATTCACATTTTGTTATAGTCCAGTAATCAGAATAAAATACTTCTCTACGATATACCTAGCGGATTTTAGATTTCGATTCTAATCTTTTGTTTGTGGAAGCGAAGCTATAAGGGCAAAAGTTAAAATAAACACTTTTGATATGTGGAAATAATATTGCAAGATTTTTTTTCTTTTAAATCAAACCAAAACAAATTTGAGATGTTCACTAAGGAATTCGAAATAAGATAATAATACAAACATTCAAAACAGTATTATCAATAAAGTTCTAATGTGAATTTGATGTGCTTCAATGATTGATTTGGAATGTGGATGCTCTTGCACAAAAGATACATATTTTGATAGCATACAATTAGGAAAGATGAGTGAATGAAATGGATGAGAGTGTCTCAATTTATAGATTTCTGGGAGAGGGAATGGATGGTGGAGATGTGATGGAAAGATCAATAGTGGAGGGTGAATGAGAGGACTTCTGCAGGATTAAGGAGAGAATGGAGGGTTATGATGAAGGTTGTTGGAATGTGAAGGGTTGAGATCCACTTACTAAAAATAGTTAGTTGCAACCATTAGGGTTGTGGGGCACAAGTGTACTTATTAATTTAATTAGGTAGGGGACATTAGATGAAGGGGATTTAATTAGGTGGTGTAATTATTTGGTCAATTAGGATAAGGGTGTACTAAAGAAATATTTAAGTGTCTACATTTTCCCTTCTTTGATAGAATGTCGTGACTAAATGACATTGTGTCAAAGAAAAATTAAAAATAAAATAAAATGAAACAACTATTCATTAAAATAAAATCATCAAATATAACGTATTTTTTTTATATCATGAATTTAAATATATTCAAATTAAATAATTAAATGCACAAATCATTAAGTAAGCAACATGGCATTCAATACATAATAAACTCATTTCACATTTGAATTCAAATATAATTTATTGGCATATATGTGTACCTGTTTATCAATAAAGCATAAACATTTTGATCACATATAATTTACATTATTTTCATTACATATGAATACGAAGAGTTATTCCTTCTTGAACAAGTCTTCGGTATTCTCTAGGTGCATGAGGGAGAGCATCATCAAAGTGCTTTACCTCTAACCGCAAACTAGCAATCCCTCACACACCTTCCAATTGGAAGTGGCTCTAACCTTCGTGAAGGTGGTAAATAAAGGGGTTTGTAATCATATCATGTCATTTGAGAACTAGTGTAGTGTACTAATTTTTTTGCATACAATCTTCCATACAACCCTAGATACCCTCTAGCTAAGTATGACAACTTTGAATGGATGCAACTTATCAGACATAATGACCTAACAATGCAAGAAGACTTTACATTACTTTGGTCAAAAATATTTAATATAAAATCACATTCGTATATGGATATGTGCGTCATAGTTCACACACCTCTTTCCTCAACTTTTCATCAAAAAAGCTTAGTGTTTTCACATGAACATGTTGAAATTATCAAACAATTATGGTAGAAAAAAAGATAATGTCACTAATTTAGAAAAATCCCAAAAATATTTGTAGGTCCTCAGCAAACTAGGATCAATATATTCCCATGTCTCTTTTTGGCTCATGAAATTTATTTTGTCTTGATTAGCAAGATCAAATAATATAGGTCATCCTTTATATAAGCCTATACAATAGTTATGTGTATATATATTACATATATATGTGTGTGTGTATATATATGTATGTATGTATGTATGTATGTATGTATGTATGTATGTATGTATGTATGTATGTATACACACACATATACATACATACATACATACACCCATACATACATACATTATATGTGTGTGAAATTTTATACACTTTTTACACCATTATCAATTTGACCCCTTTTTCCCAAAATCTTCATTCTCATTCAAAATTTAAAACTTAGGGTATACTGTAACACATAATTTTAGTAATATATAAATATTAACTATAAATAATTGAAATCTTTTAATCAAAACTCATACAAGTTTTTCTTTTGTTCTCTTTTGCTTGTAGGTAAAAACCAAATTTTATACTTTTGTTACATGTCATGTGAACATGTCTATGTGTATATGTATATGTGTACTCATATACACCTACACATGCCCACATGATCCATGCCTAATTTACATAGTAGTACTCAATGTATTAAATACGCTTAGTTTAGTGAATCTATATTGCAGTTATCTCCTTTATTGGTAGAACCATAAAATAAAGTACATAATTATTTAACAATGTTAAAAAATGACACATTGATAAATTCAAAAATATATATTTTAGAGTATGAGTACTCAACTACACTACAATAAAGAGGTAATTAAATAGAGATATGTATGAGAGAGTTTATGTAGTCAACTGCATTGGAGTGCTAATATAAAATTAATAAGTTTGGACCTATAAAATTATTAATACTAAGTTTATGGAATCATCTTGTTGTTTATACTATGAGAAATTAGCATACTATACTTAATTTTTAAACAACAAAGTATGAAATTAATAGCTGGGTTAATTGGCTTCCAAGAAGAATCGCCTATTATAAGGTTGGATTACAATATAGACACCTCCAAAATAAAACAACAATTATTCTTGCTTCATATAGAAAATAAAATAAACATGTCACTAACATTTTTCATTAGTAAATAAAATAGTCATGTTACTAACATTTTTTATTAGCAAATAAATTATTTTATGGCATACTTATGGATCTAAAAAAAAATGATTTCAAGACCTATGAATTTTTCTATGGCTTCTTATTTTTTCTCAACAACCAAAATATATTGTGATATATTTTTTATTTTTTGATAGTAGATAATCAATTTGACTTCTAGATATTTTATATTCTACATGTATTGTATTTGTATGAATCATCATATATTTGTACATGTATTTATATACCCATATGCATATAATCAAAAAATATACTCAGAAATAATAGAGGTTTGATAAATAATAACCCATAGGAGGTGTTAACTTTGCATCAAAAAATAGTGATGGAGGTAATAATCACTAACAACTATAGGGAAGCTAATAAAAGATTTTTTATAGATCTTGGAAAAAGACTCATACAAATTTACATAATAGAGAAAATTCAGAAAAACATCTCTTCTTTCTTTACGTTCCAAAAAGTTCATTGACACAAAATATTTAAAACCTTATTCATGAAACATATTTTTGTAAATAAAAGAGAGAAATCACACCTGACAATTCATCCTTTTCCCCAATTTATCTTCCCTTCACACACTCTCCTTCCCCTCTCATAAATTTTCATCTTCTCACAATAATATTCTCTCTTTTTAATGTCTTTTACTCTCCCCTCCTAAACCAAAATGTTGCATGTAATTATTTCCCTCTCATACTTCCAATATGGTGAAGTTATGACTCCATTCAATATTTTGATTCCTTGGCCTCTTTTCTAGGCATTTATATGGAGTAGTGGTGAACCAAAGTTTCTTGCAATAAATATTCAAGAATAATAATTTATTATTTATATTTAATGTTTTTAAGCATTTTTTTATTTTTTATTTTTAGATTTAAGTATTATCATTTATATTATTTTTATAATATTTTAATTTAACCAAAATCAATCCTTTTTATTTTAATAATAAATAACCTAAACAAAAGAAACAACTCTCTCTCCCAAACATGATTCACCTATTCAAATGACAACTAGAATAGGATCACAAAGAAATAATGTAATCATATATCTAATTTCATAATCAAAATGCAAGGAAACTTGACATTTAACCACAAGTATTGGTTAAGATAGCTATCCAGATAAATTGACAAAGATAAAACATGACAGATAACCATTATTGATAACAATGACGACACCTTGTGTGTGTGTATGTGGGTGGATAGCTAATTATTGGTGGCATGGTATGGTAACTCACTGTCTCACTCTACCACTCTTTGATGATTCTCTCCCTCCTATTTTGGGAGGGGGAATACTTCTCTACATTCACCTCATCATCAAAAATTAGTTAGTTTTTAAGTCATAATCATAGCATAATTTGATTACAAAAATATATATTAATGATTAAACATAATCCTTCTTAATTCATATATTATCACATTGACATCTATAACTAAACTTGTGATAAATCATAAATTTACATTACAATGGTAAATGCAATAGAACTAGATATTTTCACATTTTAAATCTATATTGTTCAAACAATAAGATAAATACTATAAAATTCCATATTATTAAAGTATTCAAAAATGACGTGTGATAAGATGTAATGCCCCGCCACATAACCTTAAAGAATGTTGCAATCACTACGAAAGTGTAATATTTTTTTTTTTAAAGTGTATTATTACATGTAACATGAACATCATTATTGCATCCATTCCCTAAGACACATGACAACGCATTGCATATAAGACCCATAATCAATAAAAGTAGTTCCAAACATTACATACGATTAATTCTCGTAAACTTTAAGAACATACATTCAATAACAATAAATTACATCACTTAAGGTATGAGATACAATAATGATTCAATTTTACATAGCATTTGATATTACAATTACAATACTCATTCACAAATGAGATAGGTCATACAAAAGTATTACAATTATAAGTTACAAAAATTCTCCTCGATTACAATTAAGAAGTGATACATAAATAAGGTTTTTGCTGATATAAATGAGAGATAAGAGAAAGTACAAATCCATTCAAGAAGTACCTGTTGTCACGTACAAGAACTGGGGACCTAATGGTGTAAGGTGCATGTTCCACCCAACCAAGTGGTACCCGTAAGCCCACCCCCCATGCTAGGAGATAGTAAAAAGGTTCCCTAGACATAACCTACAAACTCTAAACACAGGAAAATCAAAATAAAACTAAACAAGTATAATACTCAACATAATGGTCACATTACTTCCAGAACTAAAGGATCAAGTATTTTAAATTCACAAAGGATACTATTATTATAGGTGGAGTGTGACACCCCTCTATTTTGTTATGATTTTCTTGATAGCTCAGATACTTTGTTAGACCTTATTTTATGTTATGGTTGTTCTATCGCTGATAGTGGAGCGATGATAGATTATATGGATGTGATGATACATTATATGCATGGTGATTATGTTTAATATGCTTTATGTTTGCATAGATGCTCAAGTTGATGTGACATTGTATCGGTGAAGAGAACGGTATTGCATCACTCGCTTGCGAGTGCCCTGTGATTTTCGTGATTCTCTCTTCACGGTGTGTATGAATTATTATTTATATACATGTACAACTTTTGATTTTGTTGTAGGTTTGCAGGTATAGGACAACGGCTTCACCTGGTTTCATAGGTCTAAGTGTGTCCACTACTTAACAATAATGATTGGGAGATAGTAACGGGCTACCTATTCATACCTTTACCCTAGTACAGTGTGTCGTCAGTTTGAGTCTTGGTCGTATTCCTTACCCTTGTTGTTCTGGGTATTTTATTATTGTGCCAGTTTAATTTTGTAGATTAAAATGTGTGTTTGATTAAGTATTTAATTTATGGTATTATTGATGTGAAAGCTTTAGAATAAATTAATTAATTAATTTAATTTAGTTATGTTATTAATTAATTTTAATTATTTAATTAAATGGGAATTAAATAAATAAGATTATTTAAATTTGTTAAAATATATAAATTGTTAATTTTTAAATGCATGTGGTTGGAAAATATATGTGATTGTTGAGGGAAAATATATTTTGTGGTGTTAACTGTAAGTTAGAAGTTTGTTATCTAATTGTTGAAAATGGATTCTCGGAGGAAAAATTTGGAAAAAGGAAAGGAAGTTGTTTTCACGGGAAGGATTTGTTTTTTGGAAAAATTGTGAGGAAATTGTGGATCTGTCTGAGTCTTATTTTAGAATCTTGTTGTAGAATTTTTGGCTGTGGTTTATTCTGTGTTCTGGAAAGTGGAAATTTTATTGGAGGAAGTTTTGGCAGCATTGGCAATTTGAAGTTACAGAGAAGCTCGACAACAATTCTCGAGGCAACAGTTCTTCTGGAACAGGTTCCTTTATTGTTTTTGTGAATTTTGAATTGAATGAGTTGTTTATATTACTGTAATGCAAATTGGAAAAGTTTAGAAATAAATTTTCATTACTGTAGAAGCTTTTGGTTTTTTTTTAAAATAATTGACATGAAAATTGAACCTCTGTAGAAAAACAATTTAGATCCTCTGTGTAAATTGATCATTTGAAATAGATTGAAACAAAAGGAAATTATAGATCTCTGTAGAAAATCATCATTTTATTTTGGTTTCCCAATTCTTTTTAATTGTCTGAAAAAAGGAAATCTCTAAGCTTTCCTGTAGAAAACTTCTTTTGTGAAAATTTATTGCCCAACTTGAACCATTGCTTGGATTAATTTATATATAAATATATATATATATACATATATATTAAAATATATATGTACATATACATATAAATATTTGATTTTATTTAGAAGACTGTGATTTTCCTGAAAGAAAATTCTAAATTAGAATGAAATTGAAAATCGTCATATGGCGAATTCATGTGAATTATTGTTTAAACATTGGTAAAGTTTTGTTGGGAGGGGAAGCGTTGGCTATCCCCAGCGCTGACTCCCCTTAGAGGGAGGGTCAGCACTGTGAGACAGCCAGCACTGCTCCTGCCATGCCCACGCCTCCCCTGTAAGGGGTAGGCTGTATAGAACGCGGCGGTTGTATTCATACAGTCCGCGGATTATAAATTGTGCCCTCTGTGAATTCCGTTACTTTGTAATTTGGTAATTAATATATATTATATTTATAATATATATATATATATATTATATGTAATATATATATATATATTATTTATATATATATGTTATATGTTATATATATATTATATAAATATATTTGTAATATTTGTAATATTTTGTCATTTATGACCAATGAAAATAATTTTGTGAGGAAATGAATTTGTGGTATTAAATAAATGTGGTTCTTTTAATATAAAATTGATTTAATATTAAATATATTTATTTAATGTTTGAATTATACAATAAATATTTGCAAGCATGATTAATTAAATTGAAATGATTGATTATTTTATTGATGAATTTGAGTTAATTTTATGAATAGTTGTGAACTGAAAGTAATCATTTAGTTTAAATTCATTGTTGACCTATAAATAGGAATTATGATTAAATGGTGTATTTTAGATATGCGATATTGATTGTTTTGGATTTAGGAAATCCGAATAGTAGTGCTTTTTAATTACTTGACATTGTTTATTTTAATTTCTAGTATTTATGTAATTGGGCACAGTGGGGAATATTTTTTGTAGAGAAAATATAAGTCTTCCAAATTATAATTGTGACAGGGTTTTTATTTTTGTTAGTCGCCTTGAGATTTCCTTGGGTAGTGCATGTAGTTGGATTCAGTATTGGACATCTATAGGGATGTGTTATCTCTTGTGTTGTGTTATTATCAGTTTGTGCACTATCTACCCTTGGGTGTAGAATGAGTTATTGTGTTGTCGATAGGGGAGTGGCTTTCAACGAGGGTCGAGAAACAAAGTGGTCCCAGGATAACTCATGTGGAAGTCAGTGTAATCAGTGGAAATTAAATAACCTACATTAGGGGAATGGGTAGATAACATATTTAACTAGATAATTAGCCTCGCTCATTGGCTCAAGGGCTTGTGTTAGACTTGAGATGAGTTAGGAAGGCCTAGAATGGAAAGATCGTTATCTTGTCTTCTCGAAAGATAATCGATTCCGTACGAGTGTGCATGTGGGGCCAGAGTTCATAAGAGGTTACCAGGATAACCCAAGATGGGGGTCAGGACCTAGGAAGATCTCCTTAGGATAACCAATGCAACCTTTGTGATGACACTCCTCCTATGACAACAGTCAATTTTTGTTCTACAATGATTGTTCTTGATTTAGTGATTCTAGAAGCAATGTGACCTTTTGTTTGTGTTTACTAGTACTATGTTATCTTGTATATTGCTTTTGTCTAGAGGTAGTAGGTTTTTCTTGGTTACCTTTTACTATCTCCTAGCACGGGGGTTAGGCCTACAGGTACCATATGGTTGGGTGGCGTGCACCTTACATTGTTGAACTTTCTCTTCTTGTTCATGATAGCAAGATATTCTTGTTCGAGTAGCTCGTGTGGTTCTATAGATTTGTACTTCTCTTTATTCATTGTAACTGTGGGACACTATGTATTTGTAATCCTCATTTGTATTGAGGAGAACCCTTGTGATGTAATTGTAACATTATGTATGATCTATTCATCGTTGGATTAAATGGTTTATATTGTTTATATGATGTTGTATCTATGGAAATATGCTCATTACATTTCTATGTGTTAGACTTATTTTGCAATGAATTAATGCTTGATGTATAATGTATCTTGAGTTAATTCCATGTACCATGTTTTAGAATAATTTTGTAAGTATTGAAATTCACATGTAGACACGTTGCGTGGCCTAGAGGATGTATGTGTTAGAGTAGTTTACTTCACTCATCATTGTTACTCTTTTTAAGGAAAAAAAATTAGTTGTGCTTTCGCAGTGTTGCATCGTCCTCTAGGTTGTGGGACGGGGTTTTACACTTGGTATCAGAGCCTAGGTTTAAGCACTGGGAACTCTGGGTTAATTTGGAAACCATTAAGTTGTTCGTGTAGGATTTAAGTTGCATATCTTGTCTTACACCTTGGTTTGTTTGTGCAGGATCATACCACCTAGGAGAGGTCGAGGCTGTGGTCGTGGCCATAGAGGAAGACATGGAGGTAGCCAGTATTTCACTCACCTCTGCATGTTTCTCATTATTCTGACCGTGAGGAACAACAAGCTTGCCAAAACATTCCAGGAGGCGGTATTCAGTATCTGGATCCACCAGGGGTCGAAGGTGCTCAGTTGCGTCAATTGTTAGAGGATACTCTTGCCCGTCTTGGACCGAGGCAGGAAGTAGAGAAGATTTTTGTTAGAGAGAGGGATGTACCAGCTCAGTCAGAGGCAGTTGTAGCTGCACACATGAGAGATTTACTTAGAGCTCGACCAACCTTATTTGATGGATCAGGAAGCAGTTTAGAGGCGGAATCCTAGATGATTGACCTAAATAGATGCTTTTCTATGCACCCATATGGTAGCAATACCAGAGCTAGATGTGTGATTATGCACCTGAGAGGTTTTGCCTCCACATGGTGGAGATTGGAGGAGTAGAAGCTCCATATTGATATCGGTACCGTATCTTGGGAGATGTTTCTAGAGATGTTTTGCGCTATATTTCTCTCTGATCATTGGCGACAACATCGTGGTGATGAGTTCCATACTCTATGACAAATGACTATGTCAGTGGAACAATATGAGCGTCATTTTTATGAGCTCAAATAGTACGCAGGCATTGGAGACGATGAGGGCATGTTGGTGCAGCACTTTCTTAGGGGCTTAAATGCCCAGATCAGTGGAGGTGTGCGGGTTTTCGAACCCAAGACTATGGAGACCGCGGTAGACAAGGCCAGGTTTGTAGAGGAGAACTTGGAAATGGCATTGGGTGGTCATGTAGGAGTGCAGATGGGCAGCACTTTAGCTGCAAGGCCTAGTGCACGCAGCGGCCAGACTCGGGGAGTTGGACCACCCAGGGCATAGCAGACACCAACACAGAGTGGACAATACCAAAACTCTCAGGGGAAACGAAAGGATTTTCCACCTAGACAGAATGACAGTTATCAGTCAGGGGGTGACCAGAACTGGAGGCAAGTCAAACGCTTCAGTAATGCACAGCCAACATAGAGTACTCAGTCTACCTTTAGGGGTAGTGTACATCAGTCCAGTGCACCTTCTGGAGGTAGAGGTTTTGGCAGGGGTACCGGGTGTTTTGCTTGTGGCCAACAGGGTCACATAGCTCTGCAGTGTCTCAATAAGGGCACATCAGGATATACACAGAGGCTAGCGACGTCAGAGCCGACTATTGGTGATGCAAGCAGAGGACATCGTGTATTTTCTGTGGTTGATAACTGCCTAGTTGACCACCAGAGTACAATGGTGGAGACTACAGGTATGTTACAGGGTAACAGAGTTACCATATTATTTAATTTAGGAGCCTCTGATTTATTTATTTCATCATCCGTCGTGGCACGTGATAGACTGAGGGCAGTAAGGCAAGAGGGTAAGGGGTAGCTTGAGTTAGCATCTGGTGCTAGAGTTGTTGTGCATTCCTATGTACCAGATTGTAGACTGGAGATTGGTTCTTTCCACATTACTGCAGATCTTCGCGTTATACCATTAGGTTCTTACGACATTGTCCTAGGGATGGATTGGCTCGATGCTCATAAGGCCATGATTGGTTGTCGATGCAATTCGATACGATGCATTGATGCATCAGGTAGTGAGGTTGAGTTAGTAGGGGTCCAGAGACCTATATCATTGAGGATGATCTCGACTATGCAGCTGAGAAGATGTGTTCATCAGGGATGCCAGTTATTTGTTGTGACAGTAGATGACTTGGAGATGGGTGATAGAGAGGAGAAGGTTTCTATAGATAGCCACCCCATACTTCAGCAGTATGCAGATGTTTTTCCAAATGATATTCCAGGGATGCCACCTTAGCGCGACATAGACTTCAAGGTGGATCTTTTACCTGGTTCTGAACCCATTTCATGAGCCCCATACTGTATGCCAACTCAGGACCTTAAGGAGCTCCACCTACAGCTTGAGGAGTTGTTGGAGAAGGGGTTCATTCGCCCTAGTGTTTCACCTTGGGGAGCACCAGTGATCTTTGTGAAGAAGGATGGATCTCTTCGTCTGTGCATAGATTACTGACAGTTAAATAAGGTCACCATCAGAAACCGATATCCTCTACCTAGGATCAATGACTTGTTTGATTAGGTCAAAAGTGCTACAGTCTTTTCTAAGATCGATCTTAAGTCAGGATACCATCAGTTGCGGATTGTGGAGTCTGATATTCATAAGATGATGTTTCGCACGCGATACGATCACTATGAGTTTACAATGGTACCGTTCGGGTTGACGAATGTGCCATCTGTATTCATGAGCCTAATGCACGAAGTTTTACGCACATACTTGGATAGATTTGTAGTGGTATTCCTTGATGACATATTGATTTATTCCAGGATAGTTGAGGAGCATGAGGAACATTTGAGGCGAGTATTGCAATGTTTGAGGGATAATAAGTTGTATGCCAACTTTTCCAAATGGGAGTTCTTCAAAACTGAGGTCAAGTACCTTGGTCATGTTATATCAGGAGAAGGTATTGCAGTGGATCCTACAAAGATCCAGGCAATCATGGATTGGCCTGCACCCACGAATGTGGCAGAGATACATAGCTTTATGGGGCTAGCAGGTTACTATAGACATTTTTTTTAGGACTTTTCTAGGGTAGGACACCCTATTACTTCTCTTCAGAGCAAAGGGAAGAAGTTTGGTTGGTCAAAGCAGAGCGAGGCTGCATTTCAGACATTGAAGGAGAGGTTGACTAGCGCACCGATCCTTGTGGTACCAGATCCTACAGGAGACTTTATTATTTGTGCAGATACATCTTTGGAGGGGTTCGAAGTGGTACTAATGCAGGATGGTTGAGTCATTGCGTACGAGTCGTGTAAGCTCAAGGATCATGAGTTGAACTACCCTACGCATGATCTTGAGTTAGCTGTAGTAGTACATGCTTTGACTCGATGGAGGCATTTTCTATTGGGGCACTATTTTGAGTTACAAAGTGACCATCAGAGTCTACAGTATATCCTTACACAACCTAACCTTAATGCTAGGAAAAGGTGATAGATGGAGTTCCTCTGTGAGTACAATTTTGAGGTAAAGTACATCTAGGGAAAGGAGAACGCTGTGGCTGACGCTCTTAGTAGATGGAGGCACAAACTATCTGAGATGACTCTTACTGTAGATTTGAGGAGCCATATTCTTACCACACTTCCTACAGATGGCTGGTATCAGGAGGTAAGGTCTCAGATTGAGTCAGGCAGGACTTTGGAGGGCAGGTACTCAGGATATTCTTTGGAGACAGATGGTTTATTGAGATACATGGGACATATATTTGTTCCATCTTTGAAATGGATTTGTACCTTGATTTTGATAGAGGCACATCGAGCACCTTATTCAGCTCACCCTGGAGTGAAGAAGATGTATGCCAATCTATGACCACTTTATTTTTGGGCAGGTATGAAGCGGGATATAGCCGATTATGTATCACGACATTTGGATTGTCAGCGAGTTAAGGCTGAACACCAACATCCAGTTGGTCTTCTACAGCCTCATTTGGTTCCTGAGTGGAAATGGGACATCATTTCATTGGATTTCATTATTGGTTTACCCAACTCTTCGCAATGACACGATGCGATTATGGTGATAGTAGATAGGTTGATGAAGGTGGCACACTTCTCACCTATCTGTTCCTCCTATAATGCTTTGTCAATTGCTAGAGTGTTCATGGAGGACATTGTGAGGTTGCATGGTATTCCGTGTCAGATTATTTCTGACAGGGATCTTGTATTTACTTCGGCTCTTTGGACATCATTACAGCATGCTATGGGGACACAGTTGAACTTCAGTTCAGCATATCACCCCGAGACGGATGGACAGACTAAGAGGGTCAATCAAATCCTTGAGTATATGCTTCGCATGTATGTCATGGACCAACAAACACGATGGGAGGATTATCTCTATCTTGTAGAGTTTTCTTATAACAACGAGTTTCAGAGTTCTATTGGCATGGCACCTTTTTGGGCCTTGTATGGACGGCCATGTCGGACTCCCTTAAGTTGGGATAGGTTGGAGGACATGATTTTATTGGGTCCTGATATGCTTCAGGATATGGAGCAGTGGGTGGTTCGGATCAGAGAGCATTTAGTAGCTACACAATATAGGCAGAAGAAGTATGCGAATGCACACCGTGTGGATCGTCAATTTGTTCTAGGTGACCAAGTTTTCTTGCGAGTGTGATCAAGGAAGAGTCCAATTCGTTATGGAAAGGGTTCTAAGCTCGCACGTCATTTTGTTGGGTCTTTTGAGATTCTAGAGAAGATTGGGCCAGTTGCTTACCGCCTTGCTTTACCACCCAGTCTCTCACACATTCACGATGTGTTTCATGTTTCTGTACTTAGACCTTATCATCTGGACATTTCTCATATCCTTGATTGGACTACTTTACAGGTAGAGGATGGGAAACTAGCTTTGGAGCCCGTGGCCATTACCCAACATAGGAGACTTGCCCTCAAGGATCGAGATATTGAGCAGGTGAGGGTCCAGTGGGATCCTAGAGATGACACTTCTGCTACATGGGAAGATGCTACCAGGATGAGGGAGCTCTACCCTTACTTGTTCACAGGCTTCCAGGAGTAAGCCTGATCCTAGGGGGGAGGATGTGACACCCCTTCGTTTGTTATTTTTTTCTTGATAGCTTAGATAATTTGTTAGACCTTATTTTATGTTATGGTTGTTCTATCGCTGACAGTCGAGCGATGATAGATTATATGCATGGTGATTATGTTTAATATGCTTTATGTTTGCATAGATTCTTAGTTGTGATGACATTGCTATATATGTTTATTGTAGTTTAATTGATATATTATCTTGTCAATTGATGTAACATTGTAGTGGTGGAGAGAACGGTATTGCATCACTCGCTTGCGAGTGCCCTATGATTTATGCGATTCTCTCTTCACGGTGTGTATGAATTATTATCCATATACATGTATGACTTTTGTTTTTATTATAGGTTTGCAGGTACAGGACAATGGCTTCACCTGGTTTCACAGGTCTAAGCATGTCCACTACTCAACAATAATGATTGGGAGATAGTAACGAGCTACCTGTCATACCTTTACCCTAGTACAGTGTGTCGTCAGTTTGAGTCTTGGTCGTATTCCTTACCCTTGTTGTTATAGGTATTTTATTATTGTGTCAGTTTAATTTTGTAGATTAAAATGTGTGTTTGATTAAGTATTTAATTTATGGTGTTATTGATGTGAAATCTTTAGAATAAATAAATAAATAAATTTAATTTTGTTATGTTATTAATTAATTTTAATTATTTAATTAAATGGGAATTAAATAAATAAGATTATTTAAATTTGTTGAAATATATAAATTGTTAATTTTTAAATGCATGTGGTTGGAAAATATCTATGGTTGTTGAAGGAAAAGATATTTTGTGGTGTTAACTGTAAGTTAGAAGTTTGTTATCTAATTTTCAAAAATGGATTCTCAGAGGAAAAAATTGGAAAAAGGAAAGGAAGTTGTTTTCATGAGAAGGATTTATTTTTTGGAAAAATTGTGAGGAAATTGTGGATTTGTCTGAGTTTTATTTTAGAATCTTATTGTAGAATTCTTGGTTGTGGTTTATTATGTGTTCTAGAAAGTGGAAATTTTATTGGAGGAAGTTTTGGCAACATTGGCAATTTGAAATTACAGAGAAGCTCAGTAACAATTTTCTAGGCAACAGTTCTTCTAGAACATGTTCCTTTATTGTTTTTTGTGAATTTTGAATTAAATGAGTTGTTTATATTACTGAAATGCAAATTGGAAAAGTTTATAAAGAAATTTTCATTATTGTTGAATCTTTTGGTTTTTTTTTAAATAATTGCTGTGAAAATTGAACCTCTGTAGAAAAATAATTTAGATCCTCTGTGTAAATTGATCATTTGAAATAGATTGAAACCAAAGGAAATTATAGATCTCTGTAGAAAATCATCATTTTTTTTTATTTCCCAATTCTTTTTAATTGTCTGAAAAAAGGAAATCTCTAAGCTTTCCTGTAGAAAATTTCTTTTGTGAAAATTTATTGGCCAACTTGAACCATTGCTTGGATTAATTTATATATAAATATATATATATATATATATACATATATTAAAATATATATGTACATATACATATAAATATTATATATAAATATTTTATTTTATTTAAAACACTGTGATTTTCTTGAAAGAAAAATCTAAATTAGAATGAAATTGAAAATCGTCGTACGCCGAATTCGTGTGAATTATTGTTTAAACATTGGAAAAGTTTTGTTGGGAGGGGAAGCGTTGGCTATCCCCAACGCTGACTCCCCTTAGAGGGAGGGTCGGCACTATGAGGCAGTGCTAGGAGATAGTAAAAAGGTAACCAAGACAAACCTACTACCTCTAGACACAGGAAACATACAAGACAACACTATACCAGTAAACACAAAACACAAGGTTACATTGCTTCCAGAATCACTAAATCAAATACATCCACTATACAATACAAACCGACTATTTCCATAGGAGTGTCATCACAAAGGTTGCATTGGTTATCCAAAGAAGATCTTCCTAGGTCCCGGCCCCCATCTTGGGTTATCCTGGTAACCTCTCACGAACCCAGCCCCACATGCACACCAGTGCGTAATCGATTATCTTTCGAGAAGACAAGATAACTATATTGTCATTCCAGACCTTCCAGACTCATCTCAAGTCTCATACTAGCCCTTGAACCAATGAGCGAGGATAAATTATCTGATTAAATGTATTAAGCTACTTTATCCCTAATAAAGGTTATTTAATTTCTACTGATTAAATTGACTTTCACACAAGTTGTTCTGGGACCACTTTGTGTCCCAGCCCCCATTGAAAGCCACTCCCCTATCGACAACACAATAACATATTCCACAACCCAAGGGTAGACAGTGCACAAAATACGATCACAAATTTCAACCATTCTGCAAAGAACAACACATCTCGTTCATAGTAACCAGGTGTTCAAATTAAATCACATAACCTGCTCATAGTAATCAGGTGTTCAAACTAATTCACACATCCCTACAGATGTCAAATACTGAATCTCAAAAACGTGCACTACCCAAAGAAATCTCAAACAAGGTGAACAAAAGATACAATAACCCTTTCACAATTTTACAATCTCTGGAAGACTTATATTTTGTCGACAACCAATATCCCTAATTCCCAATACACAATTACAGAAGAATAGACAATTACAATAAGCCACTCTAGTAATTAAATATACAACCATTAGGATTTCTCAAATCCAATAAATCAACAACGAATTAAACTAATTGTTTAACTTTCAGTTTGACAATTACTCATAATATTCAACTCAAATTTCTTGCAAATGTGAACAGAAAAGAACACAGCTTAAAACAATTCAGGCACTTAAATAATCTAATATTCAGATTTCATAAATCCAATTTGAATCAATATCTCATCACATGCAATTATTCAAAGTAAATATAATTTTATTTGCAATAATAAGGAAATAAAATAAAACTATTTACTTCACTTCATTACTACAGTTTCATATTATATTAAAATCAATTTATTTATTACAATCATTGCATTATAAAATCCCCTACTAGTACATTAAACGTTTTAATAACACAATATCTATTTAAATATAATTCAACTTCCTCTCCAAGTCATTTTATTTTAAGATTTACTAGCTCATGCATTTGCATGCTTATATTAAAATATATATTTTCGTTTACAAACCATAAAGAAAATTAAAACTAGTTGTTTAACTCAAATTTCACAAACCCATATAGATAAAAATCTCAATCTTTCTAATAAAATCAATTTATTATAAAATACCTACTTGTGCATTGCATGCACTAATTAACAGCATGATATTTATTTAAATAAATATTATTTTTAAATAAATATATATATTCTAATTACATAATTCAATTATTCTTTTCCAATATTCATTTTAAAATATTTCATATTAAAATATCTAATTGTGCATGTGCATGCACCTATTTAAAAATAGATTTAAATATACTAAAATTATATGCAATTTTTTTAATATATATTTTTAAATATATATATATATATATATATATATATTAATTTACAATTTTCAAACAATATTAAACATAAAACCAATCTATTGCGACTTTAATAACTTTTATTTTTGGATATAGGTTCCTCTGAAATTTTTACTGAAGGTGCGCCACAAAGTCTTGTAAAACATATAAAAAATTCTGCCCTACCCAATTGGTAAATTTTTAGTTATGATTAATTTAGTGACTCTCTCTCTACTGTTATGATTTACAAATTACCAGAGGTTTCCAATTTTCACAAATCTACCAGAGGATTTCAATTTTCTCAAATTTATCAAAAGATTTAATTTTCAATCCTACAGAGGTTTTCTAATTCTTGTATTGTTTTCTTTTGAATTTTTTTTATTGTATTAAAATTCATTCCCTACAACAATCTAAATCTTCCACAGTAATTTACCTTTTTCTACAGAAGAATAAATTATATTTTCACAGGAAGAGATTTCTAAGTTTGATTTAAATTCAACAGAGGTTCAATAATTCCACTATAATTTTCTTTTGTATAAATCTATTTCAAATACTCATTTTAACAGAGGATCCAAATTGTATATGATCCAAATTGTTTTCTACAGAGGTTCAAATTTCACGGCAATTTTTTAAAAACAAAAGTTTCTACAGTAATGAAAACCTCTTCTAATCTTTTCCAATTTGTATTACAATAATTAAATAACTTTTTCAAATAAAAATTCACAAAAACAATTATGGAACTTGTTCCAGAAGAATTGTTGCCTCGAGGATTGATGTCGAGTTTCTCTGTAATTTCAATTTGTCAATGTTGCCAAAGCTTCCTCCAGAAAAATTGCCACTTCCCAGAGAACAGAAATAAACCATAGCCAATAATTTCCATAAACTAGATTTCTAGAATTATCAGAAAGCTTCTAAGATCTACAATTTCTTCAAACCACAGAACAAATCTTTTAATTTCCCAAAAACCTTTGTTCTTTTTTTTTCCATGTCAACAACTTCCTCTTTTTTTCACCCATTTCAATCAATCTCTCCGTAAATCAATTTTAAGACAATAAGAAAACAAATTCTTCTAACTTTCAGTTCACACAACAAATATCTCTTCTTTAACAAACCAAGATATTTCTAAGATCTTTTCTCAAATATGCATTTGAAATTAAAACAATTTATTTAATCTAATTTACAATTAAATAACTTATTTATTTTAATTCTCAATTAATTTAATAATTAAAATTACTTAATAATATAACTTAAATTAAATTAATTAATTTATAATAAAATCTCCATATTAGGGTAAGTGCACCAAAATGGTTTCCAAAAAGGGGGCTTAAGTGGCCACTTTTTTTTTGAAATCAGGAAATGCTGACCTTGGACGTGAAATTGAGAATAGTTACACTCAAAATTTTGAGATGGAACAAAAATAAGGATCGAAGTGATCTGAGTCTACTTTCTAAACTACTAATTTATTTTGAAAATGGTTGAGATTAAAGGGTTCAACAAAGGGATGTACACAAATTGGTGCTAGTTTTTTCATAAAAACATAACATAGTAACTCTTGTATGACCTGAGCACGGTGACCTTTTTTTTAGTATTTTTAAAATCGCTACGATCAGAAGTTAGCTAACAGTATCTAGTTGGTGCACAATTTTTCTGATAATTTTTTAATGAATATTTGAATTTTTACTAATTTTCTAAGTGGCCACTTCCTAAAAAGCAGAATTTTGGCCGTGCTCCCCCTACAAATTTTGGAAAGTAATAGATTTTTTAAATTTTTTATTTTTTTAAATTTTTAGAATGGAGTCTAGTTTCTAAAAATGTAATTTATTTGAAATTTCGATGAATGGTTAATTTATAACGAAAAAAAAACCAAACACTACTTTTTGAAAAAAAATAACAGACATACAAACAAAAGAAATTATGGATGAAAGCCCTCACATTGTTAGAAAGTGAAAAAAATTATATCGTTGGAAAGCTAAGAGAGAACTTAACATTACCCATGTGTTCGATTTCGTTGATATTAAACCAAATTCAACCCTGACGATGAGCACAAACTTGATTATGTGAAAAATTGTAGAATTTTCAAAAAACACGTCTCGGGTGGTTGGGAATGCCCTCCAAACCTTTGGGCTGGTATTCCAAGGAAAATAGCAAAGCCAACGCTCAGGGATTCCCAAAGAAATATAACGCAAGCGCGTTATTTACTAGTTTTCACTTTTTCTTCTCCGTGGAAAATTTCTAACAACAAATAATGCGCTCGCGTTATTTATTCCTTTAGTTAAATGTCAGTTTTTTCATATTTTTGTATGTATATGTATACTGGTGTGTCATGTATGTATGCCTATATGTATGCATTTATGCTTATGGGAGAGAGGGCGAGAGAGTGTGGGAGTGGAAGAGAGTGTGGGAGGGTGGGAGAGTGTGAGAGAGGGTGGGAGAGTGGGAGAGGGTGGTAGAGAGTGGGAGAGAGTGTGGGAGAGTGTGGGAGAGTGGGAGTTAGGGTGGAAGGGAGGGAGGCGAGAGTGGGAGAGTGGGTGGGAGAGAGTGGGAGAGGGTTGGAGAGAGTGGGAGAGAGGGTGGGAAAGGGTGGGAGAGGGTGGGAGAGAGGGTGGGAGAGGGTGGGAGAGAGTTATTTCAGTGGGAGAC
>VDFB02270651.1:152077410-152103321 GCA_007258455.2 Sequoia sempervirens
AGAAAAAGTGTAAATTTTGCCAGCATTTTGATAGTTGTGAAGGAGACTCCATTGTGGGTATGGTTTAATATTAGGGGGATTTATCCAAGGGATTTTGATCTAAGGGGGTCTTATCTAAACCTCTTCAATCAAAACCCTTTAGATGGAATCCATCAAGCCTTAAATCATTAGTTTTCTAAAAAATATGTGATTTTAGGAAAAAATAAAATGTCCCAAGTTTGGGACCCATTAATGTGGGACAACCCATACTCAATGTTTAACACTCTTAACCTTCACTATTTTTAAATGTATTAATAGTTTAAAACTAGATTTAGAGTAGTCTTATTCTAATCACATCTTAAATTTTTGAGTGTAAGCATCTAATATTTAATGTTCAAGTTTTGGTTTACTTGACTTTAAGAAAAAAATGATCACCTTTAACCCTCTTATTTGTTGTAAGAGGGGTTCTTAACAACCCTTCTTTCAAAAACAAACAATCAAAAAACCTCACAATGTATTCAAATTTGCAACATAGTCTCATGAAATTACTTTAAAGTTGGCAACAAAAGGTAGTCACATTCTATAAATCTAATTACATATTCATTTCCAGTCATCAAATGATTGAGAGGCAGCAACATATGCCCCATAAATAATCTAAAAATGAACACAAAAAAAACAACCATGTGTTTCACAAGCACCTCCAAATTTGCATCTTTCTCCTGTAATAAATCATCTAGAACCTTCAATCTTGAACCATGAAGCCTTCAATCTTTTATGGATGGCTTAATTCTCTCAACATATAATAAAAAGTCTTCAAAACCCCCTTTGAGAATACCATTCCAAGCTCTCCCTTTTTTCAAACTTGCAACAACAAATGAATGCCAAAACATGCAACAAAACCCCCTCCAAAAATCAAAAAACTAATTTTTTCCCTCCAATTGGAAAAGCCACGACCACCTCCATGGAATGAGTGGTTTCAAAGATGGAAAAATCAATAAATGATTTTTAATGCCATTTTGTAACTCCCACTGTGATACCAAAATGTCTAACCTATTCTAAGCAACTAAAATGCAATGGAAAAACATAAGGAAACACCTCAAGATTAGCCTAAGAAATTTGTAAGTGCAAAGAGAAAAGTGTAAAATGATGCTAAATAGATATACCTCCCTTTTGCAGCTGAAACTCCTTGGTTGGCCCTTGATATGATTTGATTTGTATGCTCCTTGATGGCTCTTGATATGGATAGATGCAAGGCTTAACTATATGCTTGGATGTAAATGCAAATGAATGAAATTGAAGGCTAGATGAGTGCACAAAATGGCAGTATTTAGTTGCAAATGGCTAAGTCCCCCCAAATGCCTTAGAGGATGGGGTATTTATAGAGAAACTTGAATTCTCTAGAGAATTCAATAGTTGGGATTTATCCAACAAAGTCAAGATGAAGGGCTAAGGTGAGTTGAGGACTCACAAGCCCTCACATTTTGACATGTAGAATGTGAGAGGGCTAAGGGTGAGATGATGTGTAGGTGATGTGGAAGAGAGGTACATGATGTGGAGGAAGGACAAGTACCTTCCAAGTACCTTGGGGAGTGAGAAGATTTCTTTAAAAAGGAACTTCTTATCCCCAAGTAGGAGTGAAAATGACACTTGAGAAATTTTAGAATTTCTCAAAAATCTCCATGGGAAAAGAGAAAGAGGTTGGAGAAATAAATGTGAATTAAAAATTCACATTCATAGGAGAATCTAATGGATAAGAGAGGGTCTCCAAAAAGGTGGGAATTGGTCACATGTGCATGAGGTGACATGTCAAACATTCTAGAAGCCTTGGAAAGATAAAATGTGAATTAAAAATTCACATGGGGAGGAGAGAGACATAGGATGAATAAATGAGAATTAAAAATTCTCATAGGAAAGATGGTCAATGCCCAGAAAGGAAAAATGGAAAGATTGACTAAAAAGTGGTGCTAAAAGTGGTTAATGACTTTGATTAAAGTTGTGCAAATACTTGATTATGATAATCAATGGAAGATTAGTGACAAGTGGCAAATGTAGGAGGATGTGACATTAATCCTTGATTAAGAGGATGCACACCCTAATTATGAATTAATTGAATTAATCCAAATTAGAGATGGATTATGGAGGATGTGACAAAAAGAAGAATTTTAAATTGATTTTAATTCCAAATGATTAAAATGACTAAATTAAATAAATTGGTGAATTTATTTAATTTAGAGAGGAGAAAAGTACCATATAAAGTGTTTAATTGCTAAATTAAATACTTTAAGAATCTTATGTGGGAGTGTAATATTAATTAAATAAATTAATATTAACCGAATTGATGAATAAAGAGGTAAATTTGATCATATGGGCGTGATCAAATTTGGGTGTCTACATTTTGCCCCTCTTTGAAATATTGTTAGAATAACAATATTTCGAAGAAAAATAAAATGTCAGTGATGAAGAAAGTGATAGGGATTGATGCCCCAGCTTGTCCAAGTGGAGGGAAAAGGGAGAGGGATGCCCCAGTTCCTGTCTCAAATAGATAGAAGGAAATGATAGGGTATGCCCCCTTGAGAGGGCAGTTGGGGAAGAAATAAGGGGGCCTCAGACAACTTCTTGATAGAAAGAAATGAAAGACACTGTTAGATAGAGCTCAAAAAATTAAGCAAATTTGACTTTTGAACGAAGTTGATTGGACGTACGGTTTGCAAATGGCGACACCAGGAAAGAAGGGATTAGTTGGGAGAAAAAAAGTTAAATAAAAGGTAAAAAATACCTTTTTTTAAAAAAAAAGAGGGGGAAAAAAAGGAGGGTTAAAAGGTAATTTGAAGAGTTACCTTGCCTCATTGTTACTGTAGCAATTGAAGAAAAGGTAAAGAAGGGGGAGGGGAGAAGGAGCAACAATGCCGCAAGACTATGCTACGGAGATCATTCATCGAGCAGATGATCTGTGGAGACGCTGGACCCACTTCGCGGTGCCCCGCAAGGTGAGTAAGAAAACCCGTGCTATGTATTTTAAATATTTAGCATGTTTTTAAGATAGTGAAGGAAAATGTAAAATGTGGGTTTGGTGGGCGGGGTGGAATAGGAAAATGGGTAGTTTGGGGAATTGGAAAAAAAGAGGGAAAGGGGAGATTTTAGGGGGGGGGAATAGGGCGCGCCGCCACGCAGAGGGGTAGATGCGCCCCTGGCTGGGGCAGACACGCCCCAGAAGGGGGGCAGAGCCGCCCAAGCTGGGGCGGACACACCCCGGAAGGGGGCGTAGCCGCCCTGGCAGGGGGCAGACACGCCCCAGAAGGGGGCGTAGCCACCCCGAGCTGGGGCGGAGTCGCCCCGGCAGCGGGGCAGACACGCCCCGGCAGGGGGCGAAGCTGCCTCGAGCTAGGGCGAACATGCCCCGGGTAGGGGCGAAGTCGCCTCGGGAGCAGGGGCAGACACACCCCAGGGAGGGGCGGACTCGCCCCGGGAGCTAGGGCGGAGCTGCCCCGAGCTGGGGCGGAGACGCCCCGGGTAGGGGCGGAGTCACCCCAGAAAGGGGGGAGAGAGGTTTGACGATTGAGGCCAGAAAGACGAGACTGCGAAAATACTGAGAGAAAAGAAAAGTGAAGAGGTAAGAAAAAGATGTCACAAAACCGAGAAGATTGTGTACTGAAAAACGGTTGGTGTGGATGCAAGGTTTGGGGTAGATACAGACACATGAGCGATGGTCGGAGATACTGACAGCAACCGTAGCAGCGATGACAGACGTGGATCATGCGGCTTTAGATCATGCGAGGTTATTGCACTTTTTAGAGGTGCCAGTGATGAGGGTGCATTGAGTGATGCTGACAGCCTTGATAGAGAGATGGAGTTTAGAGACATCGACATTTCGTCTGCCAATGGGGGAGATGACAGTGACACTAGAGAATGTATGGCACATCTTGAAGCTGTCGATAGCAGGGATATTGCTGAGTGATGTGGTGTCGAGAGGGGCCGAGTTAGAGCAGACGATGACAGTGTTATTTGGACATGTTGCCCTGCCTCTTCAAGGTCTACAATTGGATCTAGATAGATGCTTGACAGTGGGAGTACCACCTTTTTCTTTATTCCTAGCTGGGTTGATCAGTGGGATATTGTTGTCAGATCGTAGCAGGCGGTATTGCAGTCTGAGGTTTATGGAGGCAATTTGACACATTGTTGAGTGGCGTGAGGGATAGATTGCGTGGGGTACTTATGTCCTAGCCCAGTTGTATAGGGATATGCATCTGATTTGCTATCGGGAGACAGTGAGTTTGACACACATGACCCTGCTACAGGTGTGGGCATGGGAGCATATTATGGTGACGAGACCGATTGTTGTTACGGAGGGAGATGTGGATGATAGAGAGCTAGTGGCATGGGGGTATGGAGAGGTGAGGGGCTGGGTTGTGCGTCATAGGGGGTTGGGAGATATGGAGGGATGGAGGAGGACGGTGGATGATTTGGACGGAGACATAGTGTGGCGACCTTATATGCAACGACTCTTCAGGGGATGGAGAGAGCAGACTGAGAGACATAGAGGGTACTTTATGATTCAGTGTGTCCTGATTGGGAGTCTTTTGGGGATAGTGGAGATGCATCGACCAGATAGGGTGGTGAGACAGTTTGGGCTGACACAGGATATTCCTAGTGCGTCGATGATGTTTCGGCGGCTCACCAGAGAGAGACCATGGGGGCGCGCGTTTAGCCCGAGGGAGGCCAGAGCAGCATGGGTGGTGACAGTGCAGGTAGCCTATCCTGGGAGATGTGTGGGAGTAAAGGATGTAGGGGTGACAGTACGATATGACTGGTGGTTGCACAACCACTGATGGGAGAGGATTACACCATTGGTGCCGATTGTAGGAGCCGTAGGATTTGGATCAGAGGATGAGCGTCGTGGGGCTAGAGAGAGAGTATGAAATGAGGGTGGGAGAGGTCCCGAGCCGGATGTGGGAGGAGAGAGGATGGAAGCGATTAGGCGTCAACAAAGAAGAAGAAATCCTGAAAGGGATTAATGATACAACAGGGGAAGAGATGGAAGATCAAAACGGAGGATAGGGAAGGATAAAGTCGGAAGGTGGAATATTACGGTGGAGAAGCTGGCAATGGTGGTATAAAGGTAGAGTCTGACGAGTGTTGAATCAGACAGGGAAGTATGGGGATCGGTAGGAGAGAATGGAGAGCGAAATTGACCCGAGAATGATGGCAGGCGGGAAAGCGTGATGAGTATAAACTGTAAGCCAGGCCCGAGGAGGGGAGGAGGGAGGATAGCAGGAGGGAGCCCGAGAGGAGACTGAGACCAGGAATCAGCCAGAGAGGATAGCGGGCCGGAGGCGACTGATGAGGATATTGACGATGATAGAGCAGGAGGGGATGGGTGGGGGTGGTCAGTAGGATGGGGCTCGAGAGGAGATTGAGGCCAGGAGTCGGTCAGGGAGGATGGGGAGTAGGGGACAATAGAGGGGGGGCAGATGGCATCAGGGCAAGAGCCTCCCGTTGTAGAGATAAGGGAGAGTGAGGATGAGGAGTAGCCAGAGATAGGAGAGTCGAGGAGATGGATGAGAGTAGGGAGGCATGGTTAGCCGCGGAGAGTGCGGGTCCATCCTTCCATGGAGGACTTGGAGGATCAGCAGGAGCAGGAGGGCAGGGAGGGTGATGATGCTATTGAGATAGACGAAAATGTGATGGATATGGATATTTGGGATACGAAGCCATTGGCGGTGGTTCCTGTCATTACCTCAGGAGATCCGATTGTTCAGCTGAGATACAGTGTGGGGCGGCTTCAAAGTACAGATCAGAGGTTGAGGGTATCAGAGGCGGAGGTGACTAGACATCGAGTCAAGCTATCTAGAGTACCGGTAGTAGATCAGAGGGATTATGGATTTATGGTGGACCTTTTATCCGCATAGGTGGAGGTGATGGGGAGGGAGAGAGAGGGACTACAGGCTATCATATAGGGGATACGAGATGAGTTGGTTGCTGTCAGTTGGGATCGTGATAGACTACAGGCAGAGACTGTTATATTACAGGCTAGGGAGGTAGAGAGGATGGTCGATCATGTGTCAGCAGATAATGGGCAGCAAGGAGGTGATCTTTTGCAGGAGCGAGATGAGCTACAGGACAGAGTGTATTGCTTAGAGCAGACGGTGGGAGAGATGGAGGTGATGCAGGAAAGAGAGAGACAAGTGAGGGAGCAGGTTAGTATTATGCAGGCGGATAGGGAGGTAGCACAAGCGTAGGTACATGTGGTGGAGGCAGAGAGGGACACGGCCCAGGTGTGAGTTTAGGTGCTGCAGGATGAGAGAGAGTTGGCAGAGGCACAAATTCATTCTCTTCAGAGGAGGAGAGAGGAGGCAATTTCAGAGGTATTAGTACTGCAGGGAGAGCGAGATGCAGCAGTGTTGAGAGTCCAGGAGCTGCGAGGGGAGAGGGATGGAGCAGTGGTTCGGTCGCAGGCTGCACAGAGAGAGAGATGTTGCAAAGATACAGATGCAGACGCTACAGGGAGAGCGGGATGCAGCAGTGGTTTAGTGGCAGGCCACTCAGAGGGAGAGAGATGCTACGGAGATACGGATGTAGACACTACAGGGAGAGCGGGATGCAGCAGGGGCACAGTGGTTGTCGATGCAAGTCAGTGATGTGGTAGGGAGAGATACGCATGGATTATAGGGGGAGAGGGATGCAGCAGTAGCCAGGGCAGTGGCTGCCAAGGAGATGAGAGATCGGATTTAGGTGGAGATGGCGCAGTTACGCCTATCCTAGGAGGCCTGGGAGCAAGAGAGGAGAGTGATTACGAGGGATCGGGATAGGTATCGTCAGGAGCGGAATTCTGCTCGGGTTCAGGTTGTAGAGCGAGAGGAGAATGCGAGAGAGGCAGGATTTTGGATGGCCGCATACTACCATGTAGTTCCAGACCTGACCCAACAGATATTTCAGTATACTCGACAGGCACCCTAGATTCCAGCACCATGTCAGTCGTTGGGGACACGAACTTGAGGTTACAGTGATTCACCGGGTGTTACACCAAGCAGGAGATCAGTACTGGATTCACCACAAAGATCAAATGTGGGTAGTTCATTCGGGAGGTGATAGGTTACTAAGTTTTTGACAGATGCAGGGTGGAGCATGTAGGATTTATCGACAGAGATCAGAGAGGTTCTATATCTCTAGATTTTTAAGTTTATTATGTGATGGATATAAGATAGATTTTGATGTATGATGGACATGTGACACACATTATATGGGACAGTTCTTATTGGCACTATGTAGTATGTTTCCTTTTGTGATGGGTGATTGTATGCACGTGTATATGATATTTCTTGCTTATGTGGATGGATATTTTGGGTTATTTATGCACATGTTTATGATATTAGATGCTTATGTGGATGATTGGGTGTATGTATTTGTGGAATATGGATGATTTTATTAATGCAGATATTCCCATGGTGATATGATGTGTGCCCATGTTGCATCTATGTATATGTATATGATGGATTTTGTATGAACATTTTATATATGCAAGATGTGATGTATTATGAGTTTGACACTTTGTGATGCAGGTGGCGATGTATGTGTGGTTCTAACACGTTGTGATGCAGGTGGCAATGTATGTGTGGTTAATAGAATGACTCTAATATGTAATAATGCTCTTGTAATTTTAGAGGAAATAACACATGGCCATAAGTGCCAATAAGAACTGACATGATAATGGAAGGTGGGTATGTAGTGATTGTGAAAATCGGTGTCATTTGGCATCTGTAAAAAATTATTAGTATCCTGAGAAGAATGGGAAAGAGTGGGATAAAGTATTTGCACAACCAAAATCATAGAGTGAATGCAATGCAACAGATGATGAAATGCAATCCTAATATGAGTTGCCATCTTTGGAGCATTGATATTTGCTATAGCATAAGATACTGGATACCCTGATATATAAGACCAGGGCCAGTAGACATCCAATGCATGAAACAAACATAACAAGCAAAAAGGGGGCTACCCCAACACCCCAAGGTCATGATGACCTTGGTCGGGCCAGGCATTGGGATAACCACAAACACACAAGGATGCCCCAGCGTAACACAAGACCTCAGGGATCTTGGTGGGTACTACGTGGGACAACCGAAGAGGCAGCAACAAAGAAAAGACCAAGATGAACCCATATGTCGACTAGTCAAAGCACACCATGATATGATGGATCAAGGTGACCATGACAAGTGTTGATAGTGAGCTCAAATGACAAATAAATTCCAAAACATCAAAAGATCACAATTAAAATCAAAACGTCCTTTGCCATAGGATCAAGGTGATGGATAGGATCGAAGAGGTCTACTAGGAAGGATGCATCCCGTTGAGACCAATGATGGATACTAAACTAGAATGACCCAGTTTGATGCCAGATGCTTTTTATTAACTAGATCTTTTGATAATATTAGGATTTTATTTGAGAATAACGAGTCAGGCGGGGACACAGACTGACACATCGTACAGACCTACGGGCTCGGGGGCTGATTAGAGATTAGCCTTGCCTACGTGAAAGCGCAGAGCCCTCGTAGTTCATGAAAAGACCATGGATAAAGTGAAAAGAGGATGATGAAGGTGAATGATGGATGATCAAGATGTGATGGTCAGAATACCCCGGGGACAGATCAAATGATCAGCCTTGCCTACGTGACAACGCAGGGGCAACGTAGTTCAACTGGAGACGTGACAAGACAAGATCTAGATGGAGACCGATACGATGGATGATCCTATGTGATGACACAGACCGACCGACGAGGAGATGAATGACATAAGCTCAGAGTGGGATACTGAAAAGCTCAGGATGGGGGGGGGAACAGGCTAGACAATTCGTCCAATGCTCAATCAAACTATAGCAAACAACCAAGAATGGGATGGGCGAGGACAATAGCGCGAATGAAAGCATAAAATAACGAGGATACTAGGTAGATAACGATTAGGCCCTCTACGGATGATGCCTGCTACCAGGTTTTCACCATCCATACTTATCTGAGGTGCCACCAAAGAGTGGTTTTCACCATAGGACGAAATTTTATTTTATTTTGATTTTTTTGATTTTTAATAGGTGGGGTTACCAAGCGGACTTAGGCGTAGAACTTCTTGAGATGTATTATGTTGATGGGTTTGTCAAGGGGCTCTCCTTCAAGGGTAGTCAACCTGTATGCGGCTATGATATAAGGCCCCAACCCCAACCAATTTGGCTCAAATTTTCCTTTCTTGTTTTAGTTTTGCTGGGTACGCTGATTCTCTTTGAGGACAAGATCACCTACCTGAAACTGTCGAGGGCGAACCTTCTTGTTGTAGTGGTGCTTGAGGCGGTTTTGATATGCTTGGAGGTGATCATAGGCTTTGATCCTTTTTTCATCAAGCAGCTCTAGTTGTGCAAGTCGTGCAACACGAGCATCCTCCTCACTGATAAGATTTTTTAAGGAAATTCTTAGTGATGGGATCTCAACTTCAATTGGCAAGATGGCTTCGGTACCATAGACTAGAGAGTAGGGAGTGGCCCCTATAGGGGTACGGATGGAGGTGTGATATGCCCAGAGGGTGGGATGAATGTGGAGATGCTAATCTCGACCAGTGTTATTGACAACCTTTTTGAGGATGCGGATAAGGGTCTTGTTGGTTTCTTCTGCCTGACCATTACCCTGGGGGTAATAAGGCGTTGACCAACGATGCTGGATATGAAAGGTGTCGCAGAGGTGTTTCATGGCTTGGTTTTGAATGGTTTTCTGTTATCAGAGAGGATGGTGGATGGGATACCATACCTACAGAGAATATGGTAAAGGATAAATTTTGAGATTTGGATACCGGTGATTTGTGAGAGTGGTATTGCTTCCACCCACTTAGTGAAGTATTCAGTGGCGGTAATTATGAATGTATGGCCATCGGATGATGGTGGGTGAATCTTGCCAATCAAGTTGAAACCCCATTGAGAAAAGGGCCACGGTGCTAGGAGGGGCTGAAGATCTTGTGTTGGGGCATGAATCAAATCTGCATGTTGTTGGCATGGAAGGCACTTCTTCACAAATTCACAAGCATCATGTTCCAATGTAGGCCAATAATATCCAGCTCGTAGGATCCTTTTGGCCAGAGCCATACCATTTGAGTGAGCTCCACAAACACCACCATGTACTTCCGTTAGTGCCATGCAAACTTCGGTCTCATTCAGACATCTAAGGAGGATTCCATCATACTCGCGACGATAAAGTGTATCACCGAAAATGATGTATCGGGAAGAGCGATGAACAAAGGATTTGTGTTGGTTGCATGTAAGTTCTGGGGGTATGATATTATCACGGAGATAGGTGTATATGTCCTGGTACCATGGGGAGGCGGGACCTATGATATCGCACACCATATTAGTCTCAGGAATATCATATGCAGGGACTAAAAATTGTTCAACAAGAAACTCACATTCTGTTCGGTCTTTAGGCATGTCAATCAGGGAACCGATAGTGGCCATTGCATCTGCCGCTTTATTCTGTACCTGAGGAATTTGGTCAAACTGTATGAAGGTGAAATATTTCTTGAAATCATCCACCATGCACTTATAGGGTAACAATTTATCATCTTTTGTGAGGAATTCATCATTAACTTGTTTGACGACTAATAATGAATCACCAAAGACTTTTAGGTGAGTTATATGCCACTGTTTTGCAATTCGGAGGCTGGTGAGGAGGGCTTCATACTTTGCGATGTTGTTGGTACATGGGAATGCTATCCTGAATAATTTTGGGATGTAGTCACCTTGAGGGGTAATTAATAAAATTCCTGCTCCTGATCCATTATGAGTGTATGAGCCATCAAAATATAGCGTCCAAGTTGGTGCTTCTGTAGCTGTGTAGACTTCTTCGTCTGGGAATTCAGTGTCTAGCAAGTAGGCATCTACTAATGGCGCCTCAGCCAATTGATCAGCTATGACCTGTCCTTTTATGGCTTTTCACTCTACATACTCTATGTAAATTTGCTTAGGAGCATGACCCATTTGGCCATGCAGCCAGTCAGAGTGGTTCTAGATAACAAATACTTCAAGGGATCAATTTTAGCAATTAATTTGACTGGATGGCTGAGCATGTAATGACAGAGTTTCTGTGTGCCGAAGACTAGCGCAAGGCAGGCCTTTTCCATGGGGGAGTAGTTTAACTCATAGTCGACCAATGTTCGACTGATGTAGTAGACTGCCCTCTTTTTGAACGACTCATCATGTTGTGCCAACAATGCCCCCAGTGCAACTGAAGTGGCAGAGATGTAAAGCAGGAGGGGTTTTCCTGAAATAGGTGGCATCAAGATCGGTGGATGAGCTAAATATTCCTTAATTTTTTACTTCGAAACCCATGACATTGCTGGTTCCATCACGGAAGATTGGGTGCAATTGAAGATGAGTGAATGGGCGGCTTACTTATCGCTAGTTGGGATATGGTCGGCGGATGGAATACATCTTCCACAGAGCTTCTTAAGCTTGCCGAATTGTGTGGAGGTAGCATGTCGAATAGCCGCACACGTGGCGAGATCCAACCAATACCCGCCGGAACTATAAAACCAACAATTTCTGACGTAACCAGAAGACACACTTTTTTGGATTTAGCCGCAACTTGTAATGTTCTAACCATTCAAATATCTTCTTCAGGACAGTAGGATGTTCCGCTCGTGTTGTAGATTTCCCTAACAAGTCGTTAACATAATCCTCCATGATGATATGGATAAGGTCATGGAAGATGACCGTCATTGCCCTTTGATATGTTGCCCCTGCATTTTTGAGACCAAAGGGCATAACATTGTAATAGAAAGTACCCCAAGGTGTTGTGAAAGCGGTCTTGTGTTGGTCCTTAGGTGCAATTCGAATATGGTTATAACCAGGGAAGCCATCCATAAGGGATAGCATCTCATGTCCTGCTGTGAGGTCGACCAACATGTCAATGTTAGGCAGAGGGAAGTCATCTTTTGGGCAGGCCTTGTTGAGATCCCTGAAGTTTGTACAAATCCGAATGTCGCCATTTGGTTTGGCAACTGGTACTATATTGGAGATCCACTTAGAGTAGTCAATTGGTCTGATAAAACCTGCAGCTAGTAACTTCTCCAATTCTTTCTTGACTAATAATGTGACTTGTGGATGCATCTTGCGGAGCTTCTGTTTGACAGGCTTGGCGTCGGGGTGAATGTCTAGATGATGAACCACTAAGGCGGGGTCTAAGGTCGACATGTCTGAATATGACCAAGCAAAGTTAATGATTCCCTCTTGGAGTAGTTGCACAATGACTGGATACTCTTGCTCTGAGAGTGACTTAGCTACATAGGTGATCTTAGGATTTTCCGCAGTACCCAAATTAACTTCTTGGGTCTCTTCGATTAGAATAGATGATCAAGTAGATAACTGAGTTCCTACAAGGGGAAGATGAACATCTCCATCTTCTAGCGCCTCCTCGAGGTTTTCACCATCAGATGCATCTTTTATTTTCACTTTTTCAAGGTCGGGAAGTGCCTCAGGGAGGTTTTCACTAGATGACCATTTTTTATTTTTCTTATTCTTATTTTTGCAACTGGAGTGTTCAACCTCCCCCAATCCCATGAGATTGACATATGTATCCGTAGACATATTGATAGGTGCGCTATTACTTAGGTCCCAATCAATGAGCTCAGGGTGGCGAAGGGATAGGCTAATGATGCAAACAGATAGGCATTCAAACATGGATGATAGGTCGGCGTGATCGATGTCATCGTATGCACGTATGATGGATTCTTCCTCGGGTATATCTTCCAATGAGCCATTGTCCACGGCGACACTATTGGAGGTATTAGACGATGTTGCAGGGCCTTTCTATTTTTTATCGTATCCGATGCCTATGTTCTTCAGCAGCTTTGATGTATCAATAGGTTGCAACCGACCCTATTCTTCTTTACCTAGGCCCCTTCCTTGGTAGTTGTAATTTTCTACAAACTTAGCCGACCATGGGTATGCTACCTAAAAATATTCCTTTAGAGGAGGATTCGGTTGAGGTTCTTCTCGGTAGACCCATTGGCTTATATCCTCTTCTGGTGCATCTATTTTGACACTGGGGGATCTGAAAGTGGTGGTAGGGATGTTCTTACAACTGAAGGTGATAGTCTTGTCTTCCTTTGGAGTAGCGTGTGAAGGTTGACCATACTCGTGTGGTGACGGTGGCATGGTTGCTACATTGAGAGCAGTATGCATTTCGTATTCACCACACCCTTTGTCGATGATCTGGACTTTCATGACCGTAGGATTAGTGGTAGGAGATGGAGTGGTCGTCATGATGGAGGGAGGATTAGTGGATGTTGACTGAGATGCCCCCATTTCAACCTCAGGACAATAATATAAATGGGGGAAGGACGCTTCTAAAGCGCGGCAATAGTCAAACGGTTGGGGGTCAGCATAGATGGTGACTTCTTGTCTGTTGACACAGAATTTTAGGCACTGATGGTACGTGGAGGGGACGGCTTGCATAGCATGGAGCCACGGGCGGCCAAGGAGGAGATTATATGGCAATTCCAGATCAAGGACATGACAGGTAGTGTATTGAAGCACAAGTCCCACTTGGATAGGAAGACTGATAATTCCCTTTGAATTCCTTTCTGCATTATCATAGGCTTTGATTGTGATGATCTGATTACTTAAATCTGCTTGAGTATACCCCACCTATTTTATGAACTTTAGAGTACACAAATTGAGGGCAAAGCCATTATCTACCAAGACCCTTTTTATTTTATGGTGGGCAATCACAACTTCGATATGCAAGGGGCGATTATGATTGATACCGATATTCGGCATGTCATTTTGGCTGAAATGGAGTTGATGAGATAAAGCCAAGTGTCCCACCAAAGCTTGGAATTGTGTGGGGTCGATGTCATTAGGCACATGGGTTTCCTGTAGGGCTCTGTTGAGGATTTATTGATGTACAGGGGAAGACTTAAGCAAATCCAAAATGGAGATATGAGCAAGGGTCTTTCCTAAGTGATCAAGGATGTTGTACTGAGAGCTTACAGGAGTTGATTGGGCGGGTGTAGAGGCTGCAAAGACAGTGATGCAGGCTCGTCGTGTAGTAACAACACACTGAGGGTCTTTGGCTTTAACATGTATCATGGATACACAGGGTTCTACCTACTCAATGTAATGAATGACACCCTCGTAATTGAAGGGTACATTCTTGTAGCTCACATTATTTGTGTTGTTTTCTTGGGGATTACTGCTAGATGTGCTTGGGCCTTGATTATGGTTTGGAAAGGCGTTTTGATATATTTGCAATTGAGCATTGGACATAAGCTTGACTGGGGTCAACCTTGATATCACCTCGATCAATGAGATCTTGGACATAGTTTTTCAGACCCTGACACTTATTCAAAGAGTGTCCTTTGATTTTATGGAACTCACAATACTCATTTTCCTTAAACCATGAGGGCTTGGGTTTGGACTCGTCAAATGGCTTGGTGACAGGGTACGTGATGGGATAGTTGATTTGCAACAACTTATTAAAGACAACACTCAAAGGTTCTCCTAATTGAGCATACTGACATTTGGTGTTCCCCTGATTGTTCTGGTTCGACTGTTGAGGAGGACGAGATGTCCCCTGCGGTACAAAGATGGCGTTAGGTACAAACGGTTGTTGTTTTTTGGGATGTATTAGCCACTTGGACGTGTTTAGTGTGCGTCACACCGCCATTCACTGCATTCTTGTTCTTGTTCTAGAATCGTGGTTTATCCCCAAATGACCTCTCTTTGTCATGATTATGTATTTTGATGTGTCCCTTGGCAACAAGGGCACGTTCAAGGATGGGTCCCTTTTCCACTATCTCCATGAAAGTGGTGACACAATGTAACCTAAAATTATGGGCCATGTCGGGATGTGAGTTTTCCACGAAAGGAGTGACCATGTCTTTTTCTTTCAGAGGGGTCTTCATTTGACTTGCTAAAGCATGCCACCTTTGGAGGTAGCTAGTAAAGGTTTCCCCCTCACGTTGTTTCTCTTTGAGGAGATCTAAGGTGTCCGTGTCCTTCTCCAAATTGAAAGAGAAATAGGATACAAATTTTCTGACAGGTCTGCAAAAGTTTTTATGGACCCTTTTTCGAGGGTCATGAACTAATCTAGGGTGTGGCTTGTCAGGCTTCATGGTAATAGGCGCAAGAGATAGTTGTCATTGTGCATGACCTCTTGACACTAGGAGTAAAATTCCTGTAAGTGAGCCTTAGGGTCTTTGTTTCCCTTGTATTTGTCAAACTTTGGTATTTCAAAATGTTTAGGAAACGGGATTAATGAGATGGAGGGATCAAATGGATATGGGCATATGTCTTCAAATTTGAACGATTGTTTGCTAGCCCCGACTTGAAGGTCTTTTAGAGCAGCTTTGATTTCCAATAGATCTGAGTGGACTAGTGGCGGGTTGGGGGGATATTGATGATAGGATGATAAAGGATCTTGTTGAGAGAGCGCCGAATTGTTGAAGTATGAATTTTGATAGTTGGATGATGACATGCCTTGTTGATAAGCCGGGGGATTTTGTTGGTACAGGGGCTGCTGTTGCGAGGTATAGTAAGGATTTGTTTGATAGAAGCGTGAGGTAGGCTACTGAGGAGCTTGGATGGGATGTTGCAAATTGATTTGTGGGTGTTGAAAGTACTGTTGTGATTGTTGGGAGGCCACATAAGGTAGTTGTTGATGAAATTGCTGTTGATTATGATAGTAATAGTGTTGAGGGGGTTGTTGTGATGTCAACTGTTGTGTGGGCTGAGATGGGGTGTTGTGTTGTGGTTGAGTTTTCGGACGTAAGATGGATGCGAGGAATGGGGATATGGTCTGAGTGACAAGTCGGGATGGATTTCCTTGCGATTGGTATGGTGGTTGTTGAGAAGAAACCAAAGCATTATGGAGGGGTTGTTGCTGATGAGGTGGATGAGATAATGTCAAGGTGTTCTGTAAAGGAGGTTGTTGGGTACCAACTAGAACATTCGGTTGGGACGTGGCTTGCGGAGGTAATTGAGGTGGAAGGTTGGATTGATGAAGCTGTTGAGATGTATATGAAAGTGATGGTGGATTTACAGCCCCAAGAGGGGGAAGCAATGCGGTAAAGGGGGCCCCCCAATGTTAACAGTAGGTTGATTCGAAAGAGGTAGTGCTGTTAGCATTAATGGCACAAGTTGTGGAACATTTAGTGGCATACCATAGACGAGAGGACTATCGGGATTAGGCACTTGAGGATTCCTCATAACTGAGATTGGAGTGTGTGGGGGGTGGTTAACATGATAAAGAACATCATTGCCAAATTCAGGTTGATGCCACCCCTCAACTGGAGGAACATTGGGGATGTATGAACTCTCCAGTGCATTTTTTGAATGTTGGGGTGCATTAGATGTGGAACCCCTATATTTGGATAAGTCAACACCTGAGGGAGTTTTGACACCCTTCTTGATTAGGTGGGCCAAAATTTCCTCCCCATGCTTTTCAAATAGACGGTCAGTCATTTATACATTGGCGGGATTACTAAAATGTTCCTCAAGCGTGAGTTTGGGTTGATTAGCCATACTCTCTTCACCATGTGGCGAGTTGTTCTAATTTTCGTTGTTGGAGTGCGATGAAGTACCATTATGAGGATCTTGGGGGATGTTATTAGGATCTTGAACAATATTGGCACCATTGGTGGGGTTTGTATTGTTGTTAAGGTCTTGAGTCATGTTTGCTTGGGAATTTTAACCTTGTTGTTGTGCCATTTCTTTCTTAACTTGTGACCTAGTTTGAACGGGCATGCAAGTGTGCTATGAGTGGATTATAAAGATGCCTTTGGCGAATGATTTGATTGTGATTGGATGAGATCCGATTTTGATGAGATGAGAGGAGGGTTTGGATTTAGATCAGATGCTTGGCCAGATGAGTGAATTGGGATGTTTGTTTAGTCGTGATTGAATAGACAGTTTGGTGGTCAGGTGGTGATATTAAATAGTGTGGTGGTGTTAATTGAGTTTGTCCAAAGTTACCTTTAGTAACCTAGCGTATTGATTGATTAATTGGATGATCACGACACCGAATCCACCTCAAGATAGAAATGGATTGATTTGGGCCGAGGATGATAACTTACGACACCGAATTTACCTCAAGATGGACGTAAATTGATTTGGGGTCGAATTTAATGACTAATAATCAAATTCAAGCGCTAAGGTCAATTTGGGTAACCACTTTGTAACACAAGGTTAAGGCGGTTTGATTGTGGGTGGTGTTTATGAGATATGGGTTTGGTGACGTAAATGGTAAAACTTTGACGTTCACTAGGTGATAATATAGGCTTTCGAATGGATTATGGGAAAATTCAAAATGAGCGAATGGATTGGGGACGTTTGTGGAGAATGAATGGGGATTTAGGACGGTTAAACAGAGGTTTGGAATGATAAGATGGAGGTTTGCAGGTTTAGGAGGGACAAAGCAGAGGCTTGAGGATGATGAATAAGCCCAGTTGGGGGCAATTAAATAAGATTCAGCAGGGGTGATTCTGGTGTTCACTTGGGAAAATTCACCTTTCTCCTGATAAAATCAGCTGGCCTTGATCGCCCCTTTGCAGAAATGCGGTGATCCGCCTACTTGAGGAAATCGAAGGCGTAGTAGCCCTTCTATGGAAAATCGGGTGTAATGCGCCTTCTGAGGAAAATCAAGGAAATGTCGCCCTTCTGAGGAAAATGGGGCACGATACTTCTGCAGAAAATCAGGGACTTGGTTTGATGAACATGACTATGGAAAGGACTTTAAAATGACAATAACAAGGCCAATTCATCAAAAAGTTTACTGATTTTTCACAAGAAGACACTTTCAAGCAAATACAATCCTATGATTAGTGTCAAGGGTATGGCCAATGTGGTCTTAATCTAGGATGCGCAAGGTGTCTAGAGGGGTGTATATAGATTAGGTGAGGGGCCTTGATAGGACACCCATTGCGTCGCGAGGTGAGTCGAGGACGGTGAGATCTTTGAGAGGGGCGGACCAACTCTTCATGTCTATCTAGGTATCACCCTAGCTTCGACGCTCTACCAATTATGACGTGACTGGATTTTGGTACAGCTTTCGCTCTCGCCCCTTTATATACCCTGCCGATATGCATGGTTGGAATCATCCCTTGGGGTGATGAAATCCCCAAGCAGGTCCCACTAGAAAAGAAAGCACTAATCATTTCCAACTACTCCCCAGGCTCACATGAAGTGTAAGGGGAAAGTGAAAACAAACCAATGCCCTCTTTGGGTAACACAAAAAGATAAACACAACAAGCAATGAATATTACTCCCCCTAATTAAACTATGTTCTTAGATTAATGAGCGAGATAGCCCTACAAGCAAATGTTAGATGTTTTTATCCCGCTTTCTTCATCAACTTCACAAGAATATGCTGCAAAAATTAGCAAAAACACCAATATCCTTGCAAGCACAGTGTTAGGGGGTTAATACTTGAAAATAGCAAAAAAAACCGAAGCGAAAATGACAGTTTTACCTTTCAAATGTTGCCAGCGGTGAAAGCCAGTATTAGTCACCCTCTCTGCGATAAATAAAGAGTGCGATGCGGCCCTTCTACAAAATCAGGGGCATAATTAAGCCCTTCTATGGAGAAAATCGAGGGCATAATGTCAGCCCTTAGCGAATCGGTGACCGTATACTTGAAAATCAAAGTATCACCCTTCCTGTGAAGAAACCGGGGGCCGCGATTGGCCTTCTACAGAAAAGTGTTAGCACAAAATTTTGAAGCCGAGGGGGCATAGTTGCCCATACAGCGAGAAAGTGTGCCTGGAAACTTATTGAGTGGTCATGCTCTACAAGAAAAGTGTTAGCCAAGAATTTTTAGTCAAAAGGAGGTAGTAAATAGCGAGGGAAAAATAAGAGGCATGATGGCTCTTCGCAAAAGCAGTAGTGCATGCTCCAACGAAAAATAAGTGGTCGCCCCATACATTGAACGGTAGTCACTTATGCGGAAAAAAAGGAAGTAGTCGCCCGCTTTCTTGAAAAACGGGGCGTGGTCGCCCATACAGCGAAAAAACGAGGCGTAGTTGCCCTTCACGGAAAATCGATTAAAATGTCGCCGCTACATGACGTATTCGCTAAAAACTCAACAACGAACGTTAAATTGAGGAACCCGCTTGTGGGTCCCACCGGGCATGCCAGAAATGTGATACCAAAATGTCTAACCCTTTTCTAAACAATTAAAATGCAATGGAAAAACATAAGGAAACACCTCAAGATTAGCCTAAGGAATTTGTAAGTGCAAAGAGAAAAGTGTAAAATGATGCTAAATAGATATACCTCCCTTCTTGCAGCTAAAACTCCTTGGTTGGCCCTTGATATGATTTGATTGTATGCTCCTTGATGACTCTTGATATGGATAGTCTGAGGCTTAACTATATCTTGGATGTAAATGCAAATGAATGAGAATTAGAAGGCTAGATGGTGCAGGAAATGGAAACATTTGGTTGCAAATGGCTAAGTCCCCAAATGCTGGCAGAGATGGGGTATTTATAGAGAAACTTGAATTCTCTAGAGAGTTCAATGGTTGGGATTTATCCAACAAAGTCAAGATGAGAAGGGGCTGAGGTGAGTTGAGGACTCACAAGCCCTCCTGACTGACATGTGGAATGAGAGGGCTAAGAGGGTGGGGATGATGTGTAGGTGATGTGGAAGAGAGGTTACATGATGTGGAGGAAGGACAAGAGTGCTTCAAAGTACAGCTAGAGGGTGAAAGATTTCTTTAAAAACTGCTTATCAAGTGGGAGTGAAATGAGGAATTTTAAATTTCTCATAGGAAGAAAGAGGTTGGAGAAATAAATGTGAATTAAAAATTCACATTCATAGGAGAATCTAATGGATAAGAGAGGGTCTCCAAAAAGGTGGGAATTGGTCACATGTGCATGAGGTGACATGTTAAACATTCTAGAAGCCTTGGAAAGATAAAATGTGAATTAAAAATTCACATGGGGAGGAGAGAGACATAGGATGAATAAATGAGAATTAAAAATTCTCATAGGAAAGAGGGTCAATGCCCAGAAAGGAAAAATGGAAAGATTGACTAAAAAATGGTGCTAAAAGTGGTTAATGACTTTGATTAAAGTTGTGCAAATACTTGATTATGATAATCAATGGAAGATTAGTAACAAGTGGCAAATGTAGGAGGATGTGACATTAATCCTTGATTAAGAGGATGCACACCCTAATTATGAATTAATTGAATTAATCCAAATTAGAGATGGATTATGGAGGATGTGACAAAAAGAAGAATTTTAAATTGATTTTAATTCCAAATGATTAAAATGACTAAATTAAATAAATTGGTGTATTTATTTAATTTAGAGAGGAGAAAGGTACCATATAAAGTGTTTAATTGTTAAATTAAATAAATTAATATTAACCGAATTGATGAATAAAGAGGTAAATTTGATCATATGGGCGTGATCAAATTTGGGTGTCTACACCCACAAACCTAGCGCTCAAGTTTGCTTTTTCTAATTTTTTCAAAAATGCAACTACACCTCCACTATCTCCACTTGCTAACTTGCATAACCAAAATGATTTTTATTTAATTAAATATAATTGTGCTCAACTTATTAAAATTAGCCTCCTAACATGAAATGCAAATGCAAATTCCAAATTTGAAATTTTTGGTTGATGCAAGATTGCACTTTCACCTAAGATGCTCTTGCATCATTTTTATCCCTCATTTCCATGCACTTACCTTGAATCCAATAAGTTCAGTTACACTTACATGACGCATATATATTTCAAATAATATATATAATGAAATTGATAATAAGAAGCATTCAATCAAATTACATATACTCATCATTGAATAATAGTGTTAGAACTATCAAAATAAAAATCAATAGCATCACGCAATCATGATATAAGTAATGAAGCTAAAAATATCGACACAACTTAATTGCATAATAATCTTATATCACACACAGCCATATATTTATGTACAAAATATTAAATACATAAACTAATACAAATTTGTGTGGTAAAGATAAAGATACAACATCTATGGACCGTGCATATTTTTCAAGAAATTTGGAATGCTTGTCTCAAAATAAATGACACATACTAGGGTGTCGGCAAGAAGTTGAGTCCACTTTTTGGCCATTTAGTGGAAGTATTTTCCCTAATTTTCAAAATTCGACACATTTGACCTTAAAACTTGAAGCACTTAGAGATGGAATCTTGAAAAAAGTCACTAATCATAAAATGTAGTACTCAGAGTCTAGTTTCCAAATATGTAATTTATTTCAATTTACCTAGATGACACAAATTGATTTTCAACAGGATTTTCTAAAAACCACTGTTTAAAAGAATTTTTTTTACCATACCATGCATGTGTACATCATCCATATTTTGACCTAAATAAACATATTTTTCTAAATCCTTTTGGGAAAAGATTTGTAACTCAATGAAGCACGCTTTCCATATTTTTTTGTAATTTTTTATTGAATATTTTTTTGTTAATTTTTATTGGCCATATTTGGTGTTTTGAAAAATCGTCGTGTACGTCATGCATAAGATGACCTAAACTTATCATTTTTTGATTTTTTTTTAAATTGAAAATAATTTTTTGAAGTACGCTTTCGTGCAATCCGTTCACCAAAAAATTATGTTAATAAAAAGTTATTAAAATACTAAAAAACCCTGATAATTCAAGTTTATGGACCTATTTCATCATAAATTAATTGAAAAATAAAAAAAATAATCCAATTGTAAAAGAAATTACATATTTGGAATCTACACTGTCTCATCTATAATGGGTTTTAATTTTGTCAAAAAAATTTGCAAAAAAAGTCTTCAGACGTATGCCCAAAGTCACTATTTTCTTGTGGCATTGCCAAGACCTTCAACTTGTAGGTCAAACCAGGTCCAAGGCCTAGGTTCGGATATCCAAACATTTTTCTGAACCTTTTAACAAAGCAAAATCCTGACCTACATTTCAAAATAAATGGGATCCTGTTTCCCATTTTTTGTTGAAAATGGAATGGGATCTTGTTTAATAAACGGGATCTCGATTTATATCCCGTTTAATAAACAAGATCCCAATTTATATAAATCGAGATCTCGTTTATTAAACAAATCCTGAGTTATTTTTGAACATTTTTTTTAATTTTACTGTCAAACAAGTACATCCCGGGTCTAAGAATTGTTTTGTATGGCCGACTGCAACATATTCCCTATTTTATATCAACTTTTGTCTTGTAGAAGCTCTTCAACTTGGGATTTTCTTTTAATTTTGAAAGGAGGCATCATTGGGACACTGTTACAAAGGAATTTTGTTGAATTGTTTCTTGGTTTCAAAGGAGGAAGAGGAATTTTATTTAATTGCTACTTGTTTGAAGGAGGAAGAGAAAATTTGTTGAATTTCTATTTGTTTTCAAAGGAGGAAGATAAATTTTGTTTATTTTCTACTTGTTTGAAGGAGGAAGAGAAATTTTGTTGAATTGCTATTTTTTTTCAGAGGATGAGAAATTTTGTTTAATTGCTACTTTTTTGAAGGAGGAAGAGAAATTTTGTGCAATTGCTACTTGTTTGAAGGAGGAAGGGGAATTTTGTTCAATTGCTACTTGTTTGAAGGAGGAAGATGAATTTTTTTCAATTGCTATGTGTTTGAAGGAGAAACAAAGAAGGAAGACTTTCAAGTTTTTGACATTCATTTGTATATACTTTGAAATTTTTCAATCATGGGATCACAATGTTGGAATAAGAGGAAAGATAGGAAGGTATTGACCCTTGAAGAAATTCAAGCAAAGAGAGAGAAGGAGGCAAAAATACAAAGAGAAAAAAGAATGATAATTCGATCAATGAATGATGTTGAAGCATCCAATTCCACAACTATTGAAGATAACAGCATTGATGAGACCATGGGCGTAGACGATGCAAACTTGAAAGAGGTGAATGTGGAAACTAATACAAATATACAAAATACTCCTAGTATGTCTTCAAATATCCCTTTCAATGCTATGGAGAATGTTTCAATAGGCACAAATCCAGGTACATCTTCAAATCCACCTTTGAGCCTCATGGAAATGGTGTTTATTAGAGATTTAAAAAATGTTGGATATAAAAATGTTGTCATCAATAATATTCGTAGAGTTCAAGATTTGATTCAAATTGTTGTTGAAAATGAAAATGAAAATGAAAATAGTTTTGTTGTTGAAAATGAAAATGAAAATCCTCTTATTGAAAATGAAAATGACAACCGTTTTGTTGTTGAAAATGAAAATGAAAACCGTTTTATTGTTGAAAATGAAAATGAAAATGAAAATCCTTTTATTGAACCTGAAAATGAAAACCGTTTTGTTGATGAAAATGAAAATAGTTTTGAAGTTGAAAATGAAAATGAAAATCTAGGAAGTGATGTTGAAATTGAATTATATTTTAAAAAAAATTGAAAGTGATGTTTTTGATAATCTTCCTAGTAAGATTTCTTGGAGACAAATAAGAACACATTCCAATAGATTATACAAACAATTTTTTTATCATAAAAAACTTTCAGTTCAATGTCAACTAATGATGCAATTAATGAGAATGTGTAAAATGAGAAAAGTAATGAAAAAGTTAGGCATTTTTGTTAAATAAAGAAGAAAAGATCAATCAGTAAAACATGCTATGTCTACTATTGCTAGTGTCATTCAGTCTATTGGAAAAAATAGTTGATTTAAAGATAAGAATGCAGCAAGAAGAGCTTAACAACTGCTATAGTTAATAAAGAAACTTTGAATAAAAGAATGGTAAGCAATATTAGTAAAGTTTTAAAAATACATCATAAAACATTGCTAAGAGTGGCAAAAATAGGAGAAAGTATAGAAAATGATCCAATCAACCAACGTTGGAGTTTTAGTGGTCGAATCCCAAGGTCTGACATGAAATTGAATGTTGAAATCAAATCTTTGATTGAAAAATATTGGCATGGTAATACTAGGGTATCATCTAATGCTAGAGATGTTTTAAAATTAAGAGTGGGGTCCAAAGTTCGTGATCTTCATCCAAAACACCTATTAGACACAACACAAACTGAATTTTATAGAAAATTTTGTGGTGATTTAGTGTTACCTAGTAATATTAAAATAAGTCAAAGGTCTTTTGATAAATGTAAACCTTGGTATGTAAAAATTAATAAGAAACAAATATCTTGTTTGTAACGCCCCGTCAAGGAACCCCAGAGGATGACACAACTAACATACAATAATGGAACAATTTTATTTTTTTAAGAATAACAATGAAATGCATAACATATCTAAACATATAATTTAACGTGAGTCCTCTAAGGTTCCATGACTACGCTACTAACACATCTATAATCAAGAACTAGAATCATTTCATTAACCATGATTTAGCTAACATTCAAGAGTTCATTTTAATCCATCACATTAAATTATTCAACAATATACATTTCTATAACATGTCATCCATTAAACAGCATGAAAGATCATTTATAAATAAGTAACAAGTATAAATACAAATTACATTACACGAGAGTACATCATAATTCGTTACATCATTACATTGTTTACAATAAGGCTTCCCTAAATACAATTGGGAAGATTACATCAATATTACAATAAATAGAACATCTGATATACAAGTCCAAAGCATATACATAAAGACTGTCTCCTCGAACTGGAACATGAACTGGAATCCACTACACAAGGTACGACCTCCACACACACGAACAAGAAGCAAGGAACCCAATGGAGGAAAAAGCACCAACCTCCTGACCATGTGGAACCCTAAGGTCCACCCCCATGCTAGGAGATAACATAAGGTCCCACTACAAATAAATAGTCGAGAAGACAACAGGCCAACAAAGATAAGGGCTATACAAGACTCCAACACAACACTACAAAAAATATTAATATCAAATACAACACATACATCGCTTCCAGAGGTATTCACACAACAGAAGGAGAAAACACGACTAGGGAATGTTAGACTACAATAGGGAAGAGTGTCATCACATGGTCCTGGCATGGGTTATCCTAACAGTCTCTCACTAGACGTTGACCCCCATCTATGGTTATCCTGACAGTCTCTCACTAGACGCCAACCCCATAAGGTGACACATGCAGTACCAAAATTCCTTTCGTGAGGACAAGGAAGTTGATCTTTCCAACCAAGCCTTATCAACCCATCCTTAGCCTAAACAAGCACTAAAGGCATGGGTGAGGAATCCAATTATCTTGTTTAATGTGAGATCTACCCATCCCCCTAATTCATTTTAGGTTATCATTGTATTAAGAAACTCCCAAATGGGTTATCCTGGACACCACTTTGGGTTTTGGCCCCCATTGAGAGCCACTCCCCCTATTTGCAACTAGTAGACCCTATACAACAAGCAAGGTAAAAACCATCTTGCACACAACTCAAGACATTACCAACCACTTCCAAGTAAAACAACATAAACCCATACATACAAAAATACTCCCTCCTAAACCTCTAGAAGCCAACCTTAACCACTTTGCACAAAAGACTCCCACTGTTGAGCAATAACCAACATCTCCCCAATTCCACTAACCAACACATTATTCAATACAAGCAACAAATAAACAATGCAACCTTGAAATCAGCATATATTGACTAATCAACTATTAAATGATTATCAAGGAAGTCAACATGTATTAACTAGCAAAAAGAGATAATATAATTCAATTTATTTAATCAAATCCTTCAATTATCTAAATACCAATAAATCATTTCAACCTACTTAATTACCCAATTTACTTCTCTAACATTATCAATTAATCACATGGGCAGAATTATTCTGAGGATAAAATACTTCATCAACACTTTTTGACTATGTTAATAAGACCATGGATATGAATTTCTAGGATTGAATTGGAAAGAAATGGGGTCTAATAATCCATCAACATTAACTTAAAATCTTGTATTTTAAAGAAACAATTAAT
>VDFB02270651.1:152103421-152124523 GCA_007258455.2 Sequoia sempervirens
TAAACCTAGTAGTTTAGAAACTACATTCAATTTGCTACAAATTCTATTCTTACATATTTTTGAAATAATATAAATAACTTATTCAAATTTTTACGTCAAGTTGCCTAACTCTAATTTTTCTAAATTTTTTTCACTTAAGGGCTTGTTTTTTCCATGATGATCCTGCACATACCCATAACTAGCTTTCATCTACTTGAACAATTAAACAACTTTCATTAGCAGCACTCAAGTGAAAAATATTACCTTTTTTCTTTGTACCTAAAGCAATTATATTTCCAGAGCTTTCAAGTATCATGCATCTTCCATCTTTGAACTAAAGATCATAACCCTTGTCTACCATCTATCTAACACTCAAAAAAGTATGCTTCAATCCTTCAACATAAAGGGCATCATCAGTGTTTTGTTTACCACCAAGACAAATAGATCCTCTGCCATGAATCACACCAACATTGCTATCTCTGAATCTTACAACCCCACCGTCATATTTCTCTAGACTTACAAATTTTCTTTTGTCACCAGTCATATGATGTGAGCATCCACTGTCAATAACCCACTCATCCTTTTCTTCAATTCCAACTGCAAGAGCTTTCTCAACTTTAGTAGATTTAGTATCCACCAGACCATTTTCCTTGATAGCAATGAAAACCCATTCATCTTCATTTCCATTTTCTTTATCAAATTCTTCATCAGTCACACCTTCTTCAGAATAATAATATTTCTTTTGAAATCTAGGTTTGTTAGGATTAGACCTAGGAACTCTTTTGAGACACCTTGAAGCAAAATGACCTATTTTACTGCAAGAGAAACATTTAATAGGCAACTTTCCTTTATACTTACCTTCTCCTCTACCTTCTTTCTTCACAATCAGTGCTTCTAGATGTTCTACCTCTCTTTCTTCATCTTCAAGTTGTTTCATCTCTTCCTCATACTTGAATTTTTTTCTAGAACTCTCTCTTGGATCATATCTTTTCTTGTTTCTTCCGAATATAGAGGCCTTAAATGTAGATTCAGTCTTGGGGCGGAATAACCAAATTCACTCAACTCAAAGGCAACAAGTTTACCAATCAACATATCTCTTGTCACATTTGTTACTGTTATGATCTCTTCACTAGCATGAGCTTTTGATTTGTAAGAGAGAGGAAATGATCTGAGCACTTTAGCTATAATTTTTTGTTCATCTAGGGTACAACCAACACATCTAATACCCATCACAAGTTTATTTACTCTTTGCATAAAAGAAGAAATATATTCATCTTCACCCATCTTCAAAGTTTCATACTTTCCATTCAAACTTTGTAGCTTAGCGACCTTCACAAGTGAATCTCCTTCATACAAAGTCTCCAGCTTCTTCCAGATCTCATGAGTTGTCTTCAGATCCATCACATTTGTCATTTCCAAATCCATCAAAGAACTCAGCAAAGCTTCAATATCCCTAATGTTAATCTTAGCCTCCTTAATCTCATCAGGAGTGGAAGGACCATTCTACGGAATAACATATCTATTCTTTGTAATCTTCCAGAAGAGTTCACCAATACACCTCAAATGACACTCCATTTTGGCTTTCCACAGAGAGTAGTTTGTTCCATCGAATCAAGGACTGTCCTTCTTCTATGATGCCATGTCGGATCACCTCAAGCTTTTAAACTTCTTCAGAGGAACCTACTCTGATACCAATTGTTGGTAAAACAAGGACAAACAACTGAGAGGGGGGGTGAATCAGTTGTCACATAATATTTAAAATTTTCAAACTTAACTTAACTTAATCTCATATCTGATGTATGAACAATAAACCACAAACAATTAGCACATCAGAAACACAGAGAACATCAAGAATTTTTTATGTTGAAACCTTGTTAGGAGAAAAACCATGGTGGATGTCAATCCACAATATTATACCCTGTTAAAAGTATAATAAAGAATAATGGGAATGCATATGCATTCAGGCACATAGCCTAGAGCTCATTGCTCAAATACAAGAGGGCTCACTGTCCAAAGAAGACACACCATCTTATAGAAATTTGGATTAGATCCATAGGGTATGAACTAAGAAAATAGCTTCTACAAAATCCTGATTACAGTTCCGGTTAAGCATATAAACACTCCTTCACACTTCGCTAAAACTTCTTCACTCTTTTCTTTGTAATTGAATGATTAGATCACTATTCACACACTTTCTCTTTCTCTGGCCCTTCTTCTCTCAATAAATTCACACAAACAATCGCTCTTATATATCTGCAACATGGAATAATATCAACAACTTCGTCAGCCAAAATAAAATATTAGACATATACACAATGTCGGTCCAAATTTACAAGTAAATTTTCAATGCAAATCAAACACCGTTAGCCACAACATAATTAAGTCTTAAAACAATATCCTCGAGTATGCCAAACATTCAAATTTTAATCTCCAAGGATCCACAACACGTTACAACCATCGCGTCATCCAAGAACATAAAAACTCGAACACAGAAGAGAAAATCATCGACCATGAGCACACCGATCAACGTGGGCATGCAACAAAGATAGAGCATGATCTAGAAACATCCACAAGCATCACAAATCATCAGAGAAGCATCCGCAGCAATTGAAATTACTAGAATCACATCAACTTTAATTAGGAACACTAACTGAAGCCACATAAAAATTGTTAGAACACAACTATTCATAACATGACTAAATCTTCATGCGGGCCTCTGAAACTTTCGGTGTATAAACTAGATACACTCATAAATAAACCCTTTAGTCCACAATGACTGATTGTCAATGTATTGAGCAAGACACCTTCATGACGTTCATTGTTCCACTGTCAACCTACAACTCTTTCTTTTACAATTTTCTCAATATCCTCGACATATACAGCCTACAATACATCAAGGCTAATAGTGTTGACATCAATGACAACCACATGTCAGCAACACAACCACAACATCCAACATTTTAAAATTTGAATATCCAATCTCATTTGTTGGCTATCAATTTTTTATTTTTGAGAAATTAGAATAATTGCATATAAATACAAATCATTACCACAATTTTAATCCTAGCATATTTTGATAAGAAAATTAAGATTATTATTGAGCAATCAAGATTAAACAATAGTAGAATTATCATAAATGTTACAATAGTTGTTTCAGTCAAACGTCATGTTAGCCATGCATCATGGTTTTATGTAAGTTTGTTCATGTTTTATGTTCATTGGTTTTTTGAGTACTAACACTTGCAATACTTCAAATAAAGAAATGATTTCTCCTTGAAGGTGATGATTACATGACTTCAGTCCATCATGGAATGTAGATTTGAGTGGTGAGTTGCAACAATTTTTCAATTTATCACTTCTTATCATTTAGCCTTTGTTTGACCAAGGGTAAGTTCTCTTTTTATATCATCATAGTCATTGTGGAGTTAGAAATACCAAAATAGCATTTGACTAAGGAAAGCCCCTATACGACACAAGCATTTCCCCTCTTTCATGTGTGTAGGTTCTTAGATTTGAAGCAAATCAGAAGAAGACTAAAGATTAATTTCTAATTCATGTATTCAAGCCCTACAAGTTTTCAAGTCAAGGAATGTATATTTTATTAGCAATACAAAATATTTCGATGATGACCTCAGAAGAGAAGGACTTGCAGGTCAGGAGCAAAGATAGATCTTGAATAGAAATCATCCATTTTACGGTGCCCCATGCCCCTTTCCATCTATTTTAGCCTCAAATTTATATGCCAAGTTCTTTTGTATCTGCTCTCTACATTTTTTGAATCTTCTTCTATCTTTATGTTCAATATTTCTTAGAAATCATCATAGTTTGTTGCATTTTTGTTGGTAACCTTGGAACAACACTACATCATATAATTCAATCAATTAAAATTCAATTAATCACAACACATCATCTACCCCATAGAAAAGGATTAAAACCTTGATCCACCATTTTGGCTCTTCCATTGAGGTTTGTAGTCAAGTGGATATTGAGATAACTTTTAATCCTTAATGTCCCTAACTGGAAGAAGTGTGATTTAAGACCTAGATCCCTTTTTCCAATCAAAAAATTTGAAAATCAATTAATTAACATTACATTGGTTCTATTAAGTAATTAAAATAAATATTATGTATATAAAGAAAAATTTATTAAAAGATATCCATCCTAAGCCAAAAACATCAACTATATTTTTCATGAAAGGATTTTGAAAATTCATTTTATTTAGTAGTCATTAGGCCATTTATACACACATGTTTTGTCTTAAATTCTAAAAGTTTAAAAAATGTTACCTGTCTCTTTTCTATTTAGTTTTAAATTTGATCATCTAGGTACTAGATTTGAAAACTCGATTCAAATTCTATATTTCATATTTTAACTCCATGTTGATATTGTTTCTAGAAGTGTGTTTAATCATAAGCCCAAGTACATATAACTCTAATTTTTAAAGGAAACATTACCCTTTTTGTCATTTTCAGCCTTAATAAGTTTGCAAGCACCCATTGCTATTAAGGAAGTTACTACCTTGAAGTGGCTTGCAATTCTTATGATCAATAGAAACATATTTACAAGTATATTTTTATTATTGTATTATTTTTGCAAGTATTATTCTAATTTTTTGATATTTTGTAGGTAAATTTTCTAACATAAGATATCAAGGTAGCTTTCCAAACTCTCTTGGATCATTGGAGTAGTGCTCCCTATATTGTTGCTTATGTCCATCTTGCTCTTTCATCTTATGGCCATTACCTACAAAGGGACCTAAGGTGTGATAATATTGATAGATCTTGGTGACGTTCTCAAATTTGTGATGGTCGGTCTCTTGCCCCATGGACTAATTATCACCCCTCTTTGCTTCTTCTCAACGATGTGGGTGGGTTGTACTTGCTAGTTAGGTTAAGTTCTCTTGCATGGGGATTTCCGTCTCTCCATGTTAAGATATTCTTAATAGTTAACCACTTGGGAAGGTAGAACCAAAAAAAGAAAACAATGTAATTGTTGGTTGTGAACCTCTATTAGATGGTAAGGAATTATCACATGGTAGGTGAGGATCCAATATGGGTGAATGATATCAACCTCCTACCTCTAGTTTTATTACACTTGTTGATTAGTTTTATAATTTATTCTCAAAAATTAAATATATGTTAAATGAGTTTCTCTTTTCAAAGTTCAATATTACTTTATTATTTTTCAATTAAAACTAATATACATTTTAAAACATAATTCCATTTGATCCATTTAAAAATAATAATCTATACATTATCCATATAAATAATATTTTATATTATTAAAACATAAAAATAAAAAATATTTCTCCTTGTTAATTTTGCTTAATAAAAAAAAACCATACATAATAATTGTGTTTGGGAGAAGTAAAAATACTCTATATTAAAACCAAGAATTAAAACAAACACCTAAATCCTCAAAAACTACAAACACATAAGAGTACACCTCAAAATCAAACCACAAAAATAATACATAAAAATATGTTAACAAAAGAATTTCATAGCAGACCTTAGATCGAAGATCCTGGTCCATTACATTTTTTCTAGGTGAGAGTGGAAACAAAGGATAAAGTTAAAACTTCTACAATAAGTGACATATTTTTGTCATTGCCACCATGAACAAGGAAGCAAAATTTATTGAAAATCATTGGATTTTTGCAAACCCCTCGCGGAGATGAGAAACTCTCGCTGCTTCAACCATAGATTAATAATGACAACATATGGTAGTCAAAAAGCTATTCATCTGCATGTGATTTTAGCATTTTGGAAGGTCCGCTGGAGGAGGCAATATGGATTGTTCGGGCCCATTTCCATTCTCCACCACAAATTTCATCTTCAATCCCCACGTTGTGTGCACTTCCAGATGACAATGCATGAACCACACCCCTGTACATCAATTATTCATCACATCATATCAGACCTATGTTATGAAGAGTCATGAATTCTTCATCCTCATTATTGTGTTTTATTAGTAATTATGCTTTCAAGTCTTCTGGTCTTTTAGACTAGGCTGTTCCATCAATGATTTTATTGCTTTACTGTAACATTTAACTTTTTAATCACCATTAATTTGCCAAACTCATACAAAGATACAACATAAACAATCTAGAACAACAGAAAATATCAAAAAGTCATAACACAAAGTCAAACCACAACACCCCATACAGAAGGACAACAAAACAAGACGATATGCCATCAAAGAACAAGACCACCCCATAGAATTAGATTTCTGTATTTTAAAATCTCTGTTTTGACCCAAATGTTTATGGGCAATTTCATGTTTTAATTAGGCTGCTGGAGATAGAGGTTAAACTTACTGTAAACTATCATGGGTAGTGCCATGTAAACTGCAAGTAAAAATTACTAAATAAAAGTGGTAAAAGATTCTAGTAGAACATATACCCACCTGGATTATCTGCTCTGAATCGGATAGCAGTCCACCCGCCTGTTGGCACTCCCACTGTATTACGCTCTGGAGGGTCTACCAAATTGAATTTAGCTGGGTCCTTCTTTGGGTTGTAGTTACCAAAACCTGTTCCAACAATGAAGAAATTGAAGCCATGGAGATGGACTGGATGGTTATCCACTGTCAGGATGCTGGTGTCCTGAAGCACCAACTGCACTGTTGAATTGTATTTTAAACTAGTGACTCTTGTTCCTTTGGATGTGAAGAGGTTCTTCGGCGGTGTGCCTGTGTAATTGAACGCTGTGGGAGGATTATCTGGGAAATCTTTGGTGAAAACGCCGCTGATGTTGTTAACATGTGCCTGCAGAAGAGCAATCGTGGGCATGACAAAGCTTACATTGTTGATTGATGCAGCTGCACGGCTGCCATTAACGCAAGTTGAGCATGAATCCAATGCAAGTCCCACTGTGAACAGCAGATTACGGTCTACTGTCTGCGGGACATTTGCAGGGAATGCTGCAGAATTCAAGCTTTTGATTGCACTGCTGAAATTGGTGTAGAAAGCAGTATCGTTTATCTTAGGGATTACAGGCATTATGGGGTTGGAGGTATTGGGTGTTCCGATGTATTGCAGTATGCCGGCTGTGGTCAAGTTGTCGACTGTGATGGGAGCGTCCTGGAATGCTCGGACTGTCATGAAATATCTCCCTGTTTTCTTGCTTGTGTCGAGCAGTACATTTGTTGTCTGGCCAGGAGAAATGGCTATTGCCTTGGTTTCGAATGGCTTGGTGTATACCGCATCAACTTCTACCACTTTTAAGTGATGGCTTGCTATGCTGAAGAAGACTTGATCATTAAGCGCAGCGTTGATTATTCGAAGAAGGTAGGTTTTATCAGGCTTTAAAGCCAAAGCATAAGTATCTGCAACCAAACAAATATCGGAGCACTTAGAACTAACACAACTTTCAACTTTATTAGGGTGTTTAAACTATTATAAGAATTGCTACTCCTGGTAGGAAGGGGAAGGGTATGTGGACTTAAGTCAACCAGTTTGCTATCAACCACTTTTAACTGGCAAACTTTGAATGAACACAGAATTTTACTAAGCTTCTCATAAATTTGAAAGGACTCTGCTGATGTATGGGATAAACTGGATCATTCTCGTCCCTCTTTTATCATTGCTCTCACTGTCTAGCAGCTTTATTTTATATTTTTATGTTCTAAACTGCAATGTTATATTGACTTTAGAGATGTGACTATTTTCAACCATTTTTTAATACGCATAACACTATTTTTTAAATGGTAATATTGACATTTATTGATAGAAAAAAATTGTAATATAAAGAAACATGAAGAATTGTTGCCTGTGGAACAATTGAAGAGAGGCCCTGGTTTCCCATTAATGGTATGAGCATTTGATGCATTTGGGGCTCCTCCTGTTTTCATAGCCTGATTTATTACAGCTTCTGTGTCTGTATTCCACCATTCCCCTGTACAATGGAAGCAAAGACACAAAATTATGTATTTCATCTCAAATTATTATGCAGTTGAACTCAGACAAAATAATATCATTAGAAGAGATACCGAGTTTCAGTCATAACATCCAGACAGGAACAATTTACCATACAAAGCAATGAACCTAGCTAAAGACAAGATTTGGTAATATGGTTGGAGAAGTACGCTAAAGAATATAAACACCTCACGGTAAATAATTACAGATCACATCAAATGGGTCCTATCAAAATTGTTTATGGAGTGTAACCGTAACAGTGTAAAGTATTATCTTGCACTAGAATTAAAGAGTAGATTTACCTAGTAATAAATGTTTTATTATTTATAAATAAAGCAAATGTATTGGTGATAACACAAACATTTTAACAAATTTTATGATGATCATATTCTTAGACATTGGGTATTGCTTTGCATAGCACCTGAAATTGTCAAACTAACAGTACAATGATTAAAAAGGTATTTGTCCGGAAGCATCATTGACTAGCAAATCCCAAATAACTCATCATGCGTAATAGATCTGTATTACCAGTAAATTTATGATAACGATGGGATGAATTATATATACAAAGTACAGTCCTTAAAAATGAAGTCGGATGGGAAATTAAACACATCTGATATTCTATCGTCCTGTGTGTAAGCAAGGAAATCAAAAGCATAGTACAACATAAAATAGGATGAAACGTGAATAGTTTGTAGTTTAACTATAGCTAATAGCTTACCTGGTCTATCACAAAATGAAAAATGGTCAGGTATATTTTAGAGCACCAAAAATAATCAGTACTCGTAATTTATATTATGATGAGATACCTATACACATAGGTCAAACATCAAATGAAGAGACAGACGTTAGATTCATAGAGATGTAATAACCTAATATAGGTGGTTTGTTTTGTAGATTTGACTTTACACTAAAGTCTGTAGGTGTTAGTGAACTTCCAAATCATTATATTCATATAAATTTAGACTCACAGTTATTTCACAAGATCAATTCCTAGAGGTGTGGCAGTTAGTCTAACACCCCCATCCACCACTCTAAATGTAATTCGGAGTAATTGAACCTAGGTTGAGGCTCTCGTACCACATATAGATTTGTCATTACACCAAATCCCGAATGTGTTAGTGAATATCCAAATCACCAACTTCCCTAAACTCAAAGTGGTGTTTAGTCCACAAGATCAACTCTCAAAGGTGTGATAGTCCAACATGTTCTATTCAACTTGATTTTAGTTAGAGTTGTGTGAGTTGTTAAGATTATATCTGTAATTGTCGACTTACAGTCTTAATTTTTTTGTTACACTATTATTTGTTGAACTTTATTCTTGTATTTATTCCTATCTCTAAATAGAATTTGGACCCTTTCAAAAACCAACCTTCAAATTTTATCAAAAAATAATATAATAACATAGCATTGCTATTATGACATATCAGTTGCATTAAGTCTAGTGTTATTTCCATTGTAAATCTCTGACTAATTTTGGAACATACAAAGAGTTAATATTCTAAATGTATACGATTATTGAAAAATAATCACATAAGTTATATCAATCAAAGCTCACCTAGAACCAGAGTGACTTCCTTGTGAGGCTTGGGGAAAGGATATGGCACATGTTTCTTTGGCAAGATGACAATGGGGCCATGCAATGTTGCGCGTAGCCACAGAATATGGGCATGATACCACAGTGTGCCTCTTTGCCCAGTGATTGTAAAGTTGTATACAAAGCTTTGGCGGGTCTGAATAGGGCACTGTGTGATATATGCAGGCCCATCAGCCCACCCAGTCCTTAACTGTCTGATTCCATGCCTGCTCACATATAAACCAAACTCAATGATAGGTCTTAAATCATGAAACAGAGAAGATTGCTTATTTTTATTTTTCTGCAACAATCAGAAGTATCCAAAGGTTTATACTCAAAGAACTTTACCAGTGTATGGTGACATTGTATTTCACATGATTGGTAACATTGACTAGCACTGTGTCACCCTCTCTTGCATATATTGTTGGTCCTGGATACTTCCCATTCACTGTCACAATGGGCTTTGTGTGGCATAAACGTGTATAATTCTTGAGTCTTATCTGCAGCACAGAAATCACATAGAACCCATCAAAAAACAATGCTGGAATATGTGATATTACTCGTAGAAATCAACTACGTAAATTCACACAACTTACAGTAAAATTGTAATGCCTGGTTTTCGCCTCGACAGTAAGAGACAGCAGGACAATTATGACAAAACAGAGCATTATAGTTTTTGAGAGTACTGCCATCGTTTGATTTCCTTGGCAAACAAACTATGTATAGTTAGCTATACAGCATACAATCAGATCAGTTTGAAGGATGGAAGGCTTACATCTCTAACAACCCATATTTATACAAAGTCTCACATTACATAACTATGTTCTTATTGAGAAGTTTCCAAAGGTAATATCTAAGTTGGTATAACGTCAAAAGATTACTTTAGTCTCACACATTATCTAATTCACCGCATGTTTTGAATTTGATATTTGCTATTAAAAAAAAAAAGATTTTGAACTAACTTCATTGAGTTTTGGTTGTTTAGTTATTTGCGTTGTAAGACAGTAAGATACGAAACACTTAGAGTAGAGTTTGGTAAGTCAAAAATGTGTCATGCCTAAGGGGAGACAGACCAGAAGACATATATCCAAAGAATATGCTCTTACTGAGAATTCTTTTTTAGCTCCTTTTCTTATTAGGTGAATTAAATCAACTGATTCAGTTATTCTATCCTTGTTCAATAAGGTATGGAGTTTATGACAAGCAACATTAGACGGAGATTAGACATGGAAAAATACCGTGGCCTCTTTCGACAGGGAATTGTGATTATGAATGATACTGCCAAATTAGTTATACGGTTGGTGGCCATGAACAAGAAATTACCAACCTTGGCTGTGTCCCACCAAAATTAATTGAGTAAACAAGTATGATTTCTTTTGTGGAGATATATATTTTAATAATGGTGTCCACTTTGTCTGCTCTGCAAGCTTCTTCAGGCTTGTTATATGAATTATCAGTGTTCTTAGTAAAGTTTTATATATCCGTCTTATATTAATATGATGAATATGATCTTTTTCTGGTATACCAGATAACAGAATCTTTGTCTGTGTAATCATCCTCACTGTAAATTATTTCTCTATTATTAGTATCCTGTTGCAGTAGGTCTATGATTGAACGTGAAGGTGGATAAGTTTTATGCTGGGCATTAAAAAATTTTAACTTCCAGACTAAAACAAAATTCACAGACATGATGAACGTGGAAGGAGACAACAAAACAACAGCCTCAGCAAACACTTAATATTCTTTTATGTTTGTTTACTTCTCTAGGGTTTATCTTTAGGTAGAAACACAGTTCCTCCCCGTACTACATACGTACATTTATTCATTCATTGGAAGCAGATGCTGGTTTTTAGTGGGGCCTTCGTGAACTGTATCCAATCTCATAATCCAATTGATTTAGCCATGTAAAATGGCATGTAATTGTATGATAATTGTTATAGATAATAGTACCACAACATAGACTAGAGAGCTTCTCACGTCTTTTCAGCTAACAAATGCTAAAGGTAAGTAGTCTAATATTATTAGTCTAAGGTGAAAATCTCATACCATGCCCCTTTTCATTCATGTTATGGGGCCACTTCGACTAGAGTATTCTTTATGTAATATTTTTTTAATTAAAAAATGGGGCCTCGTGATTATATCTTAGACTTTCTTCATCATTACATATTTTACTCAATTCTTTTTTTAAAAATTTTACATATTTTTATTAATCATTTGTTTAGATTTGTAGGTGTGGAAGTGGTCAAAGTGGTGCAGGTGCACCAAGCAAATGGAGTTTACAATAAGAGGTCAATTTGTCAAGTTTAGGTGTTAGGGTATTTTTGGCATTAGATATGGTCTATTTACACTAAATAAGGTCTATTGAGACCATTTACTATGTAATGGTAAATTTGTGAGTCATTTGTGTCAATTGGGTAAAAGTTGCAAAAAATGTAAAAGTTGTCATAGCAACAAATTGCAAAAATGCAACTTTTAGGAAGTTAGAGGGACATAGAAGTTTAAAAGTCAGTTATAGATGTTGGGTGGTTATATTGAATGAAATATGTATAAAATCCTCTAAATGGCTCGAGGATGGGTTGTTGAAGTTTGTATTGAAATCATTCCCACCAAATACAACGTTTTCTACAATTTTACTATTAATTTGCACTTTTCTATAGTTGTACAGACCCGTACATGCTATAAATGCTCTGAATCTTATTGTGTTTTGTAGGGACAAGAATTATCTCTCATTTGAATCTAGTTTGAGAGTCTAACACTTAGATTTGAGTGAGACTTCTTCCATTTTTTGAATCTGCCCGTAAAAGGCTAGTGAGGGGTCTGTTTGAAGTTAAAATGATATACTAAGTCATTCCACCTACTGTCAAAGCCTGTGTCTCAGTGGAATGACTTCCCATATGGTAGGTTAGATGTTTTTTATGATTTTTAAGGTAGAGGAGACAAGTTGTGAGATTTGGGGTGATGCCCTAAGGCATAACAATGTGTTATTCCATGGAAAATGAGGTGTTGAGATAGGGTTTTGGTAAGAATTTGATAGAACTAATCTTGTGATGGATTTTTAAGTTTTCACAGACTATTTGGAATCTATTGGTGGCATTGGTTGGGTTCTATAAGCCCGGGTGATAGGATTTTGAGGAAACCCTTGTCATTTTGCATGTAAAGTGAGGGTTTGGTGGATCAACGTCTTAGATGTCAAGGCTCTAAGAAATAATGGTGGAATTTGTTGTTTTGTATCACAATTAAGGTCTTTCAATTGAGTTTTGGTGTTAGACAAGTGTTTTGGAGGTACCTCAGTAAAAGAGGGCTATTTGGTGACTTAAAAGGTAGGGTAGTCTATTGGTTTTCAATATTGTTGCAAAAAAACCTTATAGGATCTATTGGTATGTTGTGTCAGGTCTGGAAGAGGATCTCAGAAGGTGTTTTTAAGGTCTTTGTATGGCCTTCTCTAAAATATATTGAGGAAAGTCAGTTTTGGAGGGCTACAAGCCTCTAGGTGTGTGTTCAAGAAAGGTTGGGTGGATAGAGTTGTAAGGTTTGATTCCTTGTTTAAGTTTGGTCATTTTGTGTTGGTTAGGGGTATCCACCACGTAGGTTGTTATCAAGTGGTATCAGAGCTTAGTTATTAGATCTTTTGCAGGTGATTGATTGAAGTTTGTAGGTTGGAAGGTGAAAAACAAACTTGTAAAGATGCCTTCGAAGAATGTTGGTGCTGCTAGAGAGTTGCAAGAGTTGGAGAAACATTCCAAGCTTTTGGAGTCACACAATTCAGTGTTGGAAAGGTTTGTTGCTTTGGAGACAAAGAAGAGAAGGGATGAGAATGATGATAGTGAGTCAAAGGAAGAAGATGAAGAATATGAAGATGTGGATGAGAAGTTAGACCATGAAAATTAGAGGATGGTGAAGTTGCTCAAGGAAGTCAAAGGTGATTCTCATAAGGTAAAGGTTGATTTACCTATGTATGGTGGAAATTTAAATGAGGAATATTTGCTTGACTGGATTGCAGCTATGGACAACCACTTTGAAAGTGAAGACATTTCAAATTAATAGAAGGTGAAGGTGGCAAAGACAAAACTCAAAGGTCATGCACTTCTATAGTGGGACTATGAGCAAGTAGAAAGGAGAAAGAAAGGTAAGTCAAGGATAGTTTCTTGGGACAAGATGGTAGCAAAGCTTAAAGGTAATTTTATTCCAAAAGATTATGAAGTTCAATTGTATAAAAGATTACAAGGTTTGAAGCAAAAGGATTTATATGTCAAGACATATATAGATAAATTCTATAAACTAAGTATAAGGTCAGGAAGAAATGAAGATGTAGTTGAAAAAGTGGCTAGATATCTAGGTGGCCTTAGATTCAATATACAAGATGAATTGGTTGTTGCTAACCCAAAGACTGATGAAGAGTGTTTTCAATTGTCTATTAGGGTGGAGGAAAAGATCAAAAGAAGGCAAGAGAAATTTGTTAGAGGCAGAGGTACTAATACAAGAGGGAGAGGATCAATCCCTACATCAAGGACGCCAAATGAGGAACAAGAAGAAGCAAGTAAAGGTAAAGAGAAAAGTGTTGATGCAAGAGGAGGTTTTAGGGGCTCTAGAGGTAGATTTAGTGGTGGTAGAAGTTCAAATATCTTTGTAGGAAGATGCTATAATTGTAATGAATTTGGGCATCCATCATAAAAGTGCCCTGAAAATTTTGGTACTTCATCTAGTGGAAGTGAAAAGAGGATTGAAAGAAGGGCTCAAATAGTACAAGAAGAGGAATGTGAGAGTACTAATTATACAAGTTAGCATCTTGCTCCTGAAATAGGTGAATCATTGATGATGAGGAAGACCATACTGAAGGAAACAAAGGAGAGGGAACCATTGCAAAGAAAGAATCTCTTCAAAACCACATGTAAGTGTAAGATCATGGTATGCAAAATTGTCATTGATTCAGGCTCTACTGAGAATATGGTGTCAAGTGAGATGGTTAGTAAACTAAATTTTCAAAAGATCCCTCATGAATTGCCATAGAAGGTGTCTTGGTTGAGTGATGGGAAATCACTTTTGGTCAATGAACAAGCTGTTGTACAATTTCAAATTGGTGGTTATAAAGACAAGGTAGTTTGTGATATTTTTCCCATGGATTGTTGCCACTTTCTTCTAGGTAGGCCCTGCAGTTTGATAGGCATGCATTGTATGATGGGAGAGAAAATACATTTACCATAGAGAAAGATGGATGTACATTTACTTTGACTCCACTTGTGGAAGAAGACAAAGGTAAGGGTAAAGAGGCTAAGGTAATCATGTGTGGGAAGAAAGAACTTGTAGGGGTTGTGAAAGAAGAAAGAATTTGGGTAGTATAGTCAGTTCAAGGCTTGAGAATGTTGGGACAATAGGTGAGAAGGTTAATTCAGGTTTGCAGGATAAGTTGACAATAAATTGGAAAATAAATGTCATGGTAGGCACCATTGTGTGTCCATTGATTGGAAGCAAGATGAAAGGACAAGTGGTATTTGCATGTATAGTGGGTTCTAGATCCGATAGTATAGTGGAACATGATGTTGATAAGACAGTGGGACTGATGACAGAGGTAAGAGGACAAGGTGTTCAAGGAACTAAAGATAGATGCAAGCATGAAGATGAGAAAAAGAGGCAAGCATGTCAAGGAGCTCTTGGTAAGTGTTTTTTTGTAGGTATGAATGAAGGAATACAATCGGGTTTTGAGCAAGGGACTAATAGAAGACCATCATCAGGTCTGACTATAAAGATAGAATCATATCTAAGTGAAGGTGAGGTCAAAAATGCAGGGCGGGTTACAAGATCTTTGCATATGAACCACAAGAAGGTATTTGTAGACCAAAGAGCATGTGGAGCTGAGATGGAGCATGGTACTTGAGGCACAACTCATGTGACATGAGTTCTTTTTAGAGGGGTTGTATGGTGCAGGTGCACCAAGCAAATGGAGTTTACAATAAGAGGTCAATTTCTCAAGTTTAGGTGTTAGGGTATTTTTGGCATTAGATATGGTCTATTTACACTAAATAAGGTCTATTGAGACCATTTTCTATGTAATTGGGCAATTTGTGAGTCATTTGTGTCAATTGGCTAAAAGTTGCAAAAAAGTGTAAAAGTTGGCATAACAACAAATTGCAAAAAAGCAACTTTTTGGAAGTTAGAGGGACATAGAAGTTTAAAAGTTAGATATAGGCATTGGCTGGTTAGAAATTGAATGAAATATGTATAAAATCCTCTAAATGGCTCAAGGATGGGTTTTTGAAGTTTGTATTGAAATCATTCCCACCAAATACAACGTTTTCTACAATTTTACTGTTAATTTGCACTTTTATGTAGTTGTACGGACCCGTATAGGCTATAAATGCTCTGAATCTTATTGTGTTTTGTAGGAACAAGAATGATCTCTCATTTGAATCTGGTTTGAGAGTCTAACACTTAGATTTGAGTGAGATTTCTTCCATTTTCTGAATCTTCCTGTAAAATGCCAGTGAGGGGTCTGTTTGAAGTTAAAATGATATACTAAGTCATTCCACCTACTTTCAAATCCTGTGTCTCGGTGGAATGACTTATCATATGGTAGGTTAGATGTTTTTATGATTTTGAAGGCAGAGGATACAATTTGTGAGATTTGGGGTGATGCCCTAGGGCATAACAATGTGTTATTCCATGGAAAATGAGGTGTTGAGATAGGGTTTTGGTAAAAAGTTGATAGAACTGATCTTGTGATGGATTTTTGAGTTTTCACAGACCATTTGGAATCTTTTGGTGGCATTGGTTGGGTTCTATAAGCCTGGGTGATAGGAGTTTGAGGAAACCCTTATCATTTTGCATGTAAAGTGAGGGTTTGGTGGATCAATGTCTTAGATGTCAAAACTCTAATAAATAATGGTGAAATTTATTGGTTTGTATCACAATTAAGGTCTTTCAATTGAGTTTTGGTGTTATACAAGTGTTTTGTAGGTACCTCCTTAGTAAAAGAGGGTTATTTGGTGACCTAAAAGGTAGGACAGTCTATTGGTTTTCAATATTGTTGCAAAGAAACCTTATAGGATCTATTGGTATGTTGTGTCAGGTCTGGAAGAAGATCTCAGAAGGTGTTTTGTAGGTCTTTGTATGGCCTTCTCTAAAAGATATTTAGAAAAGTCAGCTTTGGAGGGCTATAAGCCTCTAGGTGTGTGTTCAAGAAAGGTTGGGTGGATAGATTTGTAAGGGTTGATTCCTTGTTTAAGTTTGGTCATTTTGTGTTGGTTAGGGATATCCACCACCTAGGTTACTATCACAAATTTATTGATGTGGATGTAAATCTTAAATTTTCAAAATTCAAAATTTAAATTAAATTATAATGATCTTTATTTACTGTTTATAATGAGATGATTTAACATTCATTTGTGTGAACTTGTATCGATACAATTATGGTCAAAATGTCCAATGAAAGATTACAAACCATTCATCCAAACAAACTAACCTGTAACAATTCAATAGAACAACACAAACCGATGTTTATTTAAACAATATTACAATCTACCATAACGAACTTCCAACATGTTAGATCTCAACTATTTGATTATAACCTATAAAGTATAGAATTAAAAATACATTACAATGCAATGTCATGCTCCACTTCTTTCTACTTTCTTACTTGAGTGTGTATATATCTACTCCTAGTCATAAGGACAGTCTCAATCGGCCACAAGGTGATGCAAAGCTCAATACTACATGAATTGTGTAGTCAACTAGATGTATAATTGAGCCTCTCAAACCAAATGCAATAGTGATGATGATTGGCCAACCATTTGTAATCATGTTCACATTGTTTAGATAGGAAACTATAAGATAGAGAACCCAATCTTATGTAGCTCCTCCTCCAGTGGACCTTGAATCATTCTGGAGCTTCAAAGACCATGATTCTTTCTAATTAATGCCCAAAGGATATGTGTACATAAATTCAAGCCAAAATGCTTGTGAAACATGCCACCAAGTTTGTCATTTTCATAAACATTGTAATATGTATGATACCATGTAATTGTTTCTTTCTCTATTTCAATGTCTAAAATATATAGAATGATGATGATTTATCTTACTCTAAACTCCATTTCTTTGATCTTATTATAAGTTCTCACCGTTTTTATTATTCAATATTTTTCTAAATCTCCTTTGGTATAGTCTCTCAAGTTAAGAAATGCGATGGGTTTCTCTATAACATAACATACTAGAAGACAACATACTTCTATAAGTAGATTTGTTTTAAAAATTAAAATTTAATCGAGTTTAGTTATTCTCATAACATTGTAGTCTTCTATATTGAAATATTAAATGAACTCATGTCCTATTCACGAGTCGAAGCTTAATCTTCACACCGGGGATCATGTATTACATTACAATGGCTTTAATTTCTACCATATGGGTCATTTTCAATATGTAAGCACAAAAACACATATTTTTTTTTTTTACTACCAAATACAAAAATTCATTTAAAGTGAAATTGAAAGTACGGTTTCCATGGACATTAAATGGGAAAGACCACATATATCTCACCTACCTTGCATAGGATTACTACTACTACTTCTTCTTGATATTATTGTTTGGAAAGTATTGATCATTTAATCAAAATGGTGTCATTTGTCATTGGATATCTACTGTTTTCAGAAAAAAAGTATGCTATTACGTTTATGTTTAGATTATTTTTGATTAATGGTTCAAGTCTTAAAAGTGTATTGTGAAAAGGAAACTTCAATCATGCAAATTCCTATTAAATGCGTTGTCCTATTCATAAACCATGCCCTATGCCTTTTCCCTCCTTTGAATCCCTCCCTTACAATACCTCTCCCTATGCTACCCCATCCAAACCCTCTGTTGTTTCCAATTCACCATCCCCAGCTCTGACCACTTCCACCCATGCACCCTCTACCACCCTCCATCATATTGCTGCCCCTTCCTCTCCCTCCTCAACCCTATATGTTGCCCTAGGTGACAATTCTAGGATAGTTAATGGTAACATTCAATCTTGGAATGTGCAGGGGATTAACAATCCCCTCTCAAAAATATCATGTTAGATAGTCTATTCAAACTAATCACTCAGATATTATCATGCTACAAGAAGTGAAATTCAATGGTATCCATCTAAAAGCCACTCTTTCCACCATTTGGCATGAAGCTATCTTTTTTCACATGAATCACTCTAATGGTTGTGGAGGATTTGTGTTAGGCCTTTCCCATTGGCTTGCAAAGCACCTGGTTGCATCAGGAAGTGACCCTAATAACTGCTGCATTTGGGTTACCGTAATCATGTATGACACATTAAATGGATTTTGTTCAATCTATGACCTGAACACTCCCTCAGAAAGGACTCTACTTTGGGATTGGTTGCAATTTCACCTCTCTAATGTGGATTGGGTGCTAGGGGGAGGCTTCAATATGGTGGAGCACCTAACTAATCGAAGTTGGGACAACCTTGTTCACTTTTCTCAGCTATAATTCAATGCTTGGACTCTTACTCGTGATGATTGGGTGTGTATGACCCGTTGTTAGGTAAAAGAAAACCTTCACATGCTTCATTGGTACACTTGGTCTAATTGTTGAGTTAGCCTTTTGAGGAAGATGAGCCACCTTGAAAAATTCTATATCTCACCCAACTGTTGTATTGTTCCCTCAAAGGATGGACATTTTATCCATCTTGACCTTGCTACCACCCTCTCAGATCACTTCCCCATCTTTACCACCCTCTCATTCTCACACACTCCTCCCCTTCCTAATGACCTCCCTTTCAAACTTAATGTGACTTATTTGCAGCAACAAGATTGCATCGATTGCCTCCTTGCTACTTCGAATGTTGAGCCTAAACCTCAAGAGGATAGATGGATCAGTTGGTGGGAAAGAATTGTTGCACACTACTCCTCTTTCCTTCATGATTATGGCCCAAGAGCTATTGCTAAACGTAGGAGACTTGAAAAATCTCTAAATGAACAGCTAGTGCATGGTCACTCTCTTCTTTTTGCCAACCCCCATGACCACTCCCTTTAGCAAACCATCACATAGCTAAAAATCAGCTTAGGAAATTGGTTGTTTACAAAGGTTAAGGTGCGTAGATTCGGGCTTGTCTCCAATGGATTAAGAATGGTGATCGAGGCTCCAAATTTTTCTTCCAATACTTGAAACATAAACACAAAAAAGAATAGATTTTAGTCATCAAATATGTTAACAACACCCTACAAACTAGCCACTCAAGCATCATGCAAACTTTTTTGGATTACTATAAACAACTCTTCATTAAAGAAACTGTAGATGATCCCTTAATTCCCATTGTTGAAGAAAGTGTGGTAGGGTGTATTCCATGTAAAATTTATGTTGAATGTAGTAATTTTTTTGATAGACCCCTCTCTCTAGAAGAAATTGACGAGGCTCTTTTTAACATGGCCACTAAAAAAAACCCTGAAATGGATAGTCTCCCTGTTGAATTCTACCTTGAGCTATGGCCTTAAATCCATGAAGGCTTCTTCTATGTTTATCTTGAAGAAGTAGAAACTGGTATTGTGGGACCAACCATTAACTCGAGTCTCATCAAACTCATTCCTAAAGGGAAAGATGAGGAATCTATGACTGGTTGGAGACCTATTACCTTACTTAATACATCATACAAAATTATAGCTAAAGCTTTGCCCCGAAGAATTAAACCCATTACCCAAATTATTGTACCTCCAAAACAAACAAGCTTCTTGGGGGGAAGATTTATCCTTGACAACCTTGTGTTGGCTTGGGAAATGATTGAATGGGCTCAACAAACTACCCAAGATGCCCTTATTGTCAAGTTAGACTTTGACAATGCCTACAATCGCATTCAATGACCCTTTTAATTATTAACATGATGTAATGGCTAGGATTTGGCCATAAAATTCATGATCACATTAAAATGCTTTTCATGGATGCTACTGCTAAAATAGTTGTTAATGGGTCCCTTTCACATCAATTCCCTCTCCAAAGATCTATCTACCAAGGTTGTCCCCTTGCACCTTTTATATATGTTCTTGTAGCCAATGCCCTTGGCTATTTATTTTAGCATGCTAAATCCAACCAACTTATCTATGGTATTTCCTTGCCTAACAATGCCATTGCTCTCAACTCTCACTTTGTTCATGATAGTATGCTTTTTATCCAAAATAATGTTGATGAGGTTACTAATACTTTGGATACTTTAGATTTTTTTGCACCATTTCCAATTCCAAACTGGCTATGAACAAGACATAATTTATTATATCTCACCCCAACCCCTGACTTGCATGGATTTTTCTTGATCGAAAAGAAATAAAATATGGTTCAATCTCTAGATATTTGGGCATTCCTTTTGGGGTTGGAGTTTCTCTTAAGGGCATGTGGAAATAGTTTATGAACAACATCAAAGTCAAAATTTTGAATTGGGCTAATAGATTCCTATCTATGGCTAGTTGCATCCAAGTGGCAAACAAAATCCTACTTGCTAGTCATGTTTACATTTCCTCATGTTGGTTGTGTTCCAAGAACTATTATAATCAACTAATTTAGTTGATTATGAACTTTTTATGGGCCAAATGGGGGAATTAAAAAAAAAGGGTTACCTACTACTTCTTGGCATCATTGTATCCAACCAAAGGACAAGGTGGGTTGTGTT
>VDFB02270651.1:152124623-152181890 GCA_007258455.2 Sequoia sempervirens
TTTCCAGATTATTTTAATCCTAAATTGCTGGAGCTGTGTGGTATTCTGGGCAATTTAACTGAATCTCAGATTCAGTATTCATATCAGCATACATTAGTGGGAAAATTAGCAGTTGCACAAGTCAGTTTGAACAGCGAAAATGGGCTTCATGAAAACATTGTCTAGCAATAAACAGGTATTCAAAGAACTTGAACAATCCCAATACAAGCTCAATCGCGAGTTGTTGCGTGTAGAACGGGCACTTTTAGAGCTTGGACGGTCTAAAGGATCCAATTCACTTCCTATCATCAAAGGTCCGACATCGCAAAACAAAATGAAGTTGTGTTCCTATTGCGGAAAGCCGTACGACTTAAACCATGATTGCCCTTTGAGACCTAAGGGCAAAGCGCATAGAATAATGTGGGCTCCCTATGAGGATTCAGAACCTAAAAAAACCAACCAGCAAAGTAATCGTGAAGAATCTAAATCTGAACATGATGTCTTTTCAAGTGAGGTGTCAAGAAGCCTCTACAATGAGTTTTCAGCAGTTGGTGACCAATATACAACTGATCCTAGGGAAGCTACACCTAACAGTCCTGATTTTCATGACAGCGATGATGGAACTTTGCATGAGTATGAGACAGCAGTGTTTTCACATGTGCAAAATGATCCTATTGAATTGTCACATGAAAGTACTCCGGAATTGGGTACTAATGCTGCATTGTATGTAGAGGATTCATGTCAAGGTGAATCTGATTTTTCAGATCAGACCTTTGAAAACAAGCTAGAAGGTTCATATGTTGATATGGAATCCCAGGATCGTGCTTTGGATGGGCATGCAGTTACTTTGGGAGTAGAAGTGTGTGAAGATACTGTCATACCAGCAACTTCTACCTTATCAGTTGAGCCACCCTTTGAGGTACATAGCAGCAGTACCTTAGATGTTGAGGTGTGCATGGATGAAAGCACACATGATGCTGCTTATCATGAGGAGAGTGAGGACGAATCAGCCTCATATCATAGTGCATATTGTGAACCGGGAAACTTGTATGGAGGTCATAAGCTACAAAGTTCTCACCATTTGGTTGGGCAACTAAAAGTGAATGACAATATGATTGCCACAACCATTGAGCATTTTGATGTTGCTAGTCAGATGTTGGCTACGTATGGTTGGAGTACTCCTTTGACAGATGAGCACGGTGATAGTGGTTTTTCCCTTGCAGAGATACATGCACTTCGAGAAGCAATTGGAATGATGAAACAAAATTACTTAAAACTACTTGCAAACAGGGATTTTCTTCTCGAGTGGGATTGCATTTGTTATGATGCATTGCAGAGGAAGGAGGAGCAGGTCGATGAGCTCACTCATGAGCTTGAGGTGACTATGGACTCGTTGGAGAGTGCTCAGTTGGCCCTTCAAGAGTCACAGTCACAGTTGGAGGAGCTGCCCGTGGAGTTGAGTTTGGCACAACCTCCACCAGCTGCAGATACAGTACAGTTATATATAGAGGCAGTTGATGAGGATCTTATATCCACGAGTTGTAGTGAGGATGTGGTTACATCTATCACAGATATTGGTGCAGTCAATTCAGCTGGGATGAGTGTTTTGGTTGAGAGCTCTTGTGATGAGATAGTTGATTTTTCCGAGAGTTGTGTGAGAGATCATGTCACTACTGTATTGTCGTCACAGGAGATATGTGGGGCATCATCCAGTATGGAGATTTGTACTTATGCTAATTTGTTTCCCCAGGACTATGATGGTTAGCCATTGACAGAGGTGGGAGCATTTCATCTTGATTGCATAGTGAGGAGTGTTTATCACTTCTCCTTTGGTCCACACACGGAGGATTTGATGATGCATCGGTGTGGATTGGGCCCGAAGTTATACTATCCGTTGTGGGATGGGTATTCACCATCTTCGAAGATGGGATTAGCGGCCGCAGCTGGCCCGACTCACCGTTGGCAAGGGATTACTTGCGGTGGACAATTGGCCGGGCTTTTACATCATGTCATATGTATCCAAATGTATTTGCTACTTCTATGTCGAGAGTTTTCTTTAAGGGTACATGGTTACAGTGGATGACCATGGTGTCACTTGGCATGATGGCTTGGCCTATCACATCCATGAGGGTTTAGCAGAGGGACTGTGGAGAGATTCAAGCAGCGTATACTTCTAGAATTTCTTACTCACATGACCGCTGATGTGAATCGCATTGTATTGGGATCCGTGGTGACATGGGCACCGAAAGTATTGGATGGGTCCCATTGGGTTACTTCACCACTCACAACATGGTGAAGTTGGAGGCAGTAGAGCGCAGTGGCAACCTGAGGATGACAGACACGACAGACTTTCACTCTGGGTCTGGGATCCAGGAATAGCTTGCGCAGTTGTGTTTTGTTGATGCTACAGGAGACAGTCAGAGATGTGTGGGACACTTTACAGTTCTTCTTTTGGGCCTTCCGTGGAGTTGGGTTTCTTTACCGTAGAGATTGCTTGAGGACAAGCAATTTCAGGGAGGGCGGACTGTAATGTCCCCACTCTTATGCAGCACGTAGTCGGGCGGATGAAGCCTATTATGCACCCTCAGAGGGCTGATAGGATGGATAGAGGGTCTTGATGGAGCTTGGCTTGGCTTTAGCTGTCGTGATTGTTATCGCTGGCTTTCGCTTGGGCTCGTTCGGACACTATTTGCTCGGATTGCTATTTTTAGCAGTTATTGGCAGTCAACGTGGGACCCCTGCTATTTTTAGCAGTATGGATGGATTATGTTCAGAATCACTTCATTGTTCGTCAGCTTCAGACGGCTCGAGCATCGGGTTAATATTGAAGGAGATATTAATATTTAATTGATTTAATTAAATATTAATTACTGGAGCATTATAATATAAAGTTATAATATTTTATTATAACTTAAGTGATTTTTGCTAAAGGGGTCGCCCATCATTGAAGGGGCCACTTTTAATTATATTTTATAATTAAAAGTGCTTTCGAAAACTATTGAAAAATTAAAAAGAAAAGTTCGAATTTATTTAAATAAAACCTAATTGAGAAAATTCGAACTCTTGAGGAGATATAAGGGTTTCATTGGGATTTGAGCTCATTATGTTATGAAATTGATTTTTGATCAAGTCTTCTTCCGGAGAACGAAGCCGAGGGTTTCAGTTGTCTACAGGCATTGGAGAACGAGCCATCTTCAGTGTTGCAGTTCAGAGGCTGTGAAATATCAGCTGATCTATTGCATTCAGAGAGATATCTTCATTCAGAAGTTATCACAGAACGTTCACAGAGTTTTCTTTCAGCTTGCTGCAATAATCAGGTTTTCATCAAAATACCGTTGCCTTTTTAGTTGCATGTTATCGGATCTTATTTGTAATCATTTCAGAAGATTAATATAATAGTCTGGCATCAGTATTCGAAATAGATTATGTTGTTTCCAGAGCTGTATTATTTCATTTAAATTTACATGCAATTTCTTTCAAAATCGCACTTCAATGGTTTACTCAATAAAAACGTTCAAAAATTAGCAAACCAGACAGTTACAGAAAAACAGGGAGAACAGGGGTTTCTACATAAACCCTTAAACCATCTACCCTCTACCCTTAACCCAATACCCTCTTGGTGCAGGAGCACCAAGAAAATGAAGTTTGCATTAGGGGTCAATATGTTAAAGTCTAGGTGCTAGAGTATTTTGGAAATATATAAGGTCTATTTACACTAAATAAGGTCAAATGAGACCATTTTCTATGTAATTGGGTGTTAGGTGAGTCATTTGTGTCAAAGGGACAAAAGTTACAAAAAGTGTAAATGTTGTCAAACAAGAAATTGCAAAAAAAAGCAACTTATGGGAATGTGAAGGGTCATAGGAATTTGAAAAGTAGTTATAGGAACTTAGGTGGTTTATTTTTGATGAAATAAGGTATATAAAGCCTTTGAAATTCTTGAGAGGTTGTTGTTGAAGTTTGTATTGAAATCATTCCCATCAAATACAACGTTTTATGCAATTTTACTATTAATTTGCACTTTCCTTTAGTTATACAGACCCGTACAGGCTGTAAATGCTCTGAATCTTATTGCGTTTTGTAGGGATAGAAATTATGTCTCATTTGAATCTGGTTTGAGAGTCTAACACTTAGATTTGAGTGAGATTTCTTCCATTTTTTAGAATATGCAGCAAAGGCCGGTGATGGAATCTGTTGAAGTTAAAATGATATACTAAGTCATTCCACCTATTTATCAAGCCCGTGTCTTAGTGGAATGACTTCTCCTATGGTAGGTTAGATGTTTTTTATGATTTTGAAGGCAGAGGAGACAAGTTGTGAGATTTGGGGTGATGCCCTAAGGTAGAACAATGTGTTATGTAGAAAATAGAGGTGTTGAGATAGGCTTTTGGTAAAAAGTTGATAGAACTAATCTTGTGATGGATTTTTGAGTTTTCACAGACTATTTGGAATCTGTTGGTGGCATTGGTTGGGTTCTATAAGCCCGTGTGATAGGATTTTGAGGAAACCCTTGTCATTTTGCATGTAAAGTGAGGGTTTGGTGGATCAACGTCTTAGATGTCAAGGCTCTGAGAAATAATGGTGGAATTTGTTGTTTTGTATCACAATTAAGGTCTTTCAATTGAGTTTTGGTGTTAGACAAGTGTTTTGGAGGTACCTCAGTAAAAGAGGGCTATTTGGTGACTTAAAAGGTAGGGTAGTCTATTGGTTTTCAATATTGTTGCAAAAAAACCTTATAGGATCTATTGGTATGTTGTGTCAGGTCTGGAAGAGGATCTCAGAAGGTTTTTTTTAGGTCTTTGTATGGCCTTCTCTAAAAGATATTGAGAAAAGTCAGTTTTGGAGGGCTACAAGCCTCTAGGTGTGTGTTCAAGAAAGGTTGGGTGGATAGAGTTGTAAGGTTTGATTCCTTGTTTAAGTTTGGTCATTTTGTGTTGGTTAGGGGTATCCACCACCTAGGTTGTTATCAAGTGGTATCAGAGCTCAGTTATTAGATCTTTTGGAGGTGATTGATTGAAGTTTGTACATTGGAAGGTGAAAAACAAACTTGTAAAGATGCCTTTGAAGAATGTTGGTGCTGCTAGAGAGTTGCAGGAGTTGGAGAAACATTCCAAGCTTTTGGAGTCACACAATTTAGTGTTGGAAAGGTTTGTTGCTTTGGAGACAAAGAAGAGAAGGGATGAGAATGATGATAGTGAGTCAGAGGAAGAAGATGAAGAATATGAAGATGTGGATGAGAAGTTAGACCATGAAAATTAGAGGATGGTGAAGTTGCTCAAGGAAGTAAAAGGTGATTCTCATAAGGTAAAGGTTGATTTACCTATGTATGGTGGAAATCTAAATGAGGAAGAATTACTGGCGGATTTACAACCATGAACAATAATTTGAAAGTGAAGACATTTCAAATGAACAGAAGGTGAAGGTGGCAAAGAAAAAACTCAAAGGTCATGCACTTCTATAGTGGGACTACGAGCAAGTAGAAAGGAGAAAGAAAGGTAAGTCAAGGATAGTTTCTTGGGACAAGATGGTAGCAAAGCTTAAAGGTAATTTTATTCCAAAAGACTATGAAGTTCAATTGTATAAAAGATTACAAGGTTTGAAGCAAAAGGATTTATATGTCAAGACATATATAGATAAATTCTATAAACTAAGTATAAGGTCAGGAAGAAATGAAGATATAGTTGAAAAAGTGGCTAGATATCTAGGTGGCCTTAGATTCAATATACAAGATGAATTGGTTGTTGCTAACCCAAAGACTGATGAAGAGTGTTTTCAATTGGCTATTAGGGTAGAGGAAAAGATAAAAAGAAGGCAAGAGAAATTTGTTAGAGGCAGAGGTACTAATACAAGAGGGAGAGGATCAATCCCTACATCAAGGACGCCAAATGAGGAACAAGAAGAAGCAAGTAAAGGTAAAGAGAAAAGTGTTGATGCAAGAGGAGGTTTTAGGGGCTCTAGAGGTAGATTTAGTGGTGGTAGAAGTTCAAATATCTTTGTAGGAAGATGCTATAATTGTAATGAATTTGGGCATCCATCATAAAAGTGCCCTGAAAATTTTGGTACTTCATCTAGTGGAAGTGAAAAGAGGATTGAAAGAAGGGCTCAAATAGTACAAGAAGAGGAATGTGAGAGTACTAATTATACAAGTTAGCATCTTGCTCCTGAAATAGGTGAATCATTGATGATGAGGAAGACCATACTGAAGGAAACAAAGGAGAGGGAACCATTGCAAAGAAAGAATCTCTTCAAAACAACATGTAAGTGTAAGATCATGGTATGCAAAATTGTCATTGATTCAGGCTCTACTGAGAATATGGTGTCAAGTGAGATGGTTAGTAAACTAAATTTGCAAAAGATCCCTCATGAATTGTCATAGAAGGTGTCTTGGTTGAGTGATGGGAAATCACTTTTGGTCAATGAACAAGCTGTTGTACAATTTCAAATTGGTGGTTATAAAGACAAGGTAGTTTGTGATATTTTTCCCATGGATTGTTGCCACTTTCTTCTAGGTAGGCCCTGGCAGTTTGATAGGCATGCATTGTATGATGGGAGAGAAAATACATTTACCATAGAGAAAGATGAATGTACATTTACTTTGACTCCACTTGTGGAAGAAGACAAAGGTAAGGGTAAAGAGGCTAAGGTAATCATGTGTGGGAAGAAAGAACTTGTAGGGGTTGTGAAAGAAGAAGGGAATTTGGGTAGTATAGTCAGTTCAAGGCTTGAGAATGTTGGGACAATAGGTGAGAAGGTTAATTCAGGTTTGCAGGATAAGTTGACAATAAATTGGAAAATAAATGTCATGGTAGGCACCATTGTGTGTCCATTGATTGGAAGCAAGATGAAAGGACAAGTGGTATTTGCACGTATAGTGGGTTCTAGATTTGATAGTATAGTGGAACATGATGTTGATAAGACAATGAGACTAATGACAAAGGTAAGAGGACAAGGTGTTCAAGGAACTAAAGATAGATGCAAGAATGAAGATGAGAAAAAGAGGCAAGCATGTCAAGGAGCTCTTGGTAAGTGTTTTTTTGTAGGTATGAATGAAGGAATACAATCGGGTTTTGATCAAGGGACTAATAGAAGACCATCATCAGGTCTGACTATAAAGATAGAATCATATCTAAGTGAAGGTGAGGTCAAAAATGCAGGGCGGGTTACAAGATCTTTGCATATGAACCACAAGAAGGTATTTGTAGACCAAAGAGCATGTGGAGCTGAGATGGAGCATGGTACTTGAGGCACAACTCATGTGACATGAGTTCTTTTTAGAGGGGTTGTATGGTGCAGGTGCACCAAGCAAATGGAGTTTACAATAAGAGGTCAATTTCTCAAGTTTAGGTGTTAGGGTATTTTTGGCATTAGATATGGTCTATTTACACTAAATAAGGTCTATTGAGACCATTTTCTATGTAATTGGGCAATTTGTGAGTCATTTGTGTCAATTGGCTAAAAGTTGCAAAAAAGTGTAAAAGTTGTGAAGCAAAAAGTGAAAAATGCAACATTTAGGAATGTGAAGGATCTTAGAAGTTTAAAAGGTAGTTATAAGAATTTTGATGGTTGGAATTTGAATGAAATATGTATAAAAGCCTCTGAAAGGATCAAGGGGTTGTTGTTGAAGTTTGTATTGAAATCATTCCCATCAAATACAACATTTTTCTACAATTTTACTGTTAATTTGCACTTTTATGTAGTTGTACGGACCCGTATAGGCTATAAATGCTCTGAATCTTATTGTGTTTTGTAGGAATGAGAATGATCTCTCATTTGAATCCAGTTTGAGAGTCTAACACTTAGATTTGAGTGAGATTTCTTCCATTTTCTGAATCTTCCTGTAAAATGCCAGTGAGGGGTCTGTTTGAAGTTAAAATGATATAAGTCATTCCACCTATTGCTCCAAAGCATTATTAGTGGAGATAACTTATCCTATTGTAGGTTAGATATTTTATGATTTTGAAGGTAGAAGAGACAAGTTGTACAGAGGTAGGGTGATGCCACAGAGGGAACATGGTGTTATTCATGTGGAAATGAGGTGTTGATATAGGTTTTGGTAAAAAGTTGATAGAACTAATCTTGTGATGGATTTTTGAGTTTTCACAGACTATTTGGAATCTGTTGGTGGCATTGGTTGGGTTCTATAAGCCCAGGTGATAGGATTTTGAATAAACCCTTGTCATTTTGCATGTAAAGTGAGGGTTTGGTGGATCGATTAATGTAGATGTGAGGATCACGAAAATTAATGGTGGAATTTTTTTGTATCTGAGGAATTAAAAGGATCTTTCGAATTGATTTTGGGTGTTAGACCAAGTTTTGGAGAATTACCTCCTTTGTAAAAGAGGAGACTATTTAATTTGACTAAAGGCGGAATACAGGTCTATTGGCTTTCAATAGTGTTGCAAAGAAACCTTATAGGATCTATTGGTATGTTGTGTCAAGTTTGGAAGAGGATCTCAGAAGGTGTTTTGTAGGTCTCTGTACAACCTTCTCTAAAAGATATTGAGAAAAGTCAGTTTTGGAGGGCTACAAGCCTCTAGGTGTGTGTTCAAGAAAGATTCGGTGTATAGAGTTGTAAGGGTTGATTCCTTGTTTAAGTTTGGTCATTTTGTGTTGGTTAGGGGTATCCAACACCTAGGTTGCTATCACAAATTTATTGATGTGGATGTAAATCTTAAATTTTCAAAATTCAAAATTTAAATTAAATTATAATGATCTTTATTTACTGTTTATAATGAGATGATTTAACATTCATTTGTGTGAACTTGTATCGATACAATTATGGTCAAAATGTCCAATGAAAGATTACAAACCATTCATCCAAACAAACTAACCTGTAACAATTCAATAGAACAACACAAACCGATGTTTATTTAAACAATATTACAATCTACCATAACGAACTTCCAACATGTTAGATCTCAACTATTTGATTATAACCTATAGGGTATAGAATTAAAAATACATTACAATGCAATGTCATGCTCCACTTCTTTCTACTTTCTTACTTGAGTGTGTATATATCTACTCCTAGTCATAAGGACAGTCTCAATCGGCCACAAGGTGATGCAAAGCTCAATACTACATGAATTGTGTAGTCAACTAGATGTATAATTGAGCCTCTCAAACCAAATGCAATAGTGATGATGATTGGCCAACCATTTGTAATCATGTTCACATTGTTTAGATAGGAAACTATAAGATAGAGAACCCAATCTTATGTAGCTCCTCCTCCAGTGGACCTTGAATCATTCTGGAGCTTCAAAGACCATGATTCTTTCTAATTAATGCCCAAAGGATATGTGTACATAAATTCAAGCCAAAATGCTTGTGAAACATGCCACCAAGTTTGTCATTTTCATAAACATTGTAATATGTCTGCTACCATCTAATTGTTTTCTTTCCTATTTCAATGTTTGAAATTCTAGAAACTAATGATTTATCTGACTCTAAACTCATGATTTCTTTGACTCTTATTATAAGTTCTCACCATTTTTATTTTGCAATAATTTCTCTAAATCTCCCTTTTATACAGTCTCTCAAGTTAAATAATAGTAGGTTTATTTATAACATAAGATACTACAAGACATCATACTGCTATAAGAAAATTTGTTTCAATTTTTTTAAAATTTAATCAATATGTGCTTTTTTTCTTACTAGGTAAACATCACAGTCTTGTATATTGAAATATTGCATGAACTCACATCTTTTTCACTAGTCTACTTAATCTTCACTTTGTTGGGGATCATGTATTATATTAAAATGGCTTTAATTTTGACCATATGGGTAATTTTCAAGATGCAAGCACAAAACCACATATATATTTTTTCTTTTTAAAATGAAATTGAAAGTATAGCTGCCATGACTGTTGAATGGAAAAAGACCATACATATCTCACCTTCCCTACAAAGAATTACTACTTCTTCTTGATATTATTGTTTGGACAAGTATTGATCATTTAATCAAATTGGTTACAATTTTCATTGGATATCTATTGTTTTCAAAAAAAAAGTATGCTGTTACATTTATGTTTAGATTATTTTTGATTAATGGTTCAAGTCTTACAATGGGTATTATGAAAAGGAAACTTCAAACATGCCTTTTTATTTATTTATTGGAAAAATGTATATATTAATAGTAAAAAAAAAAAAGGTACAAAAGGCACTTTAAGACAAGAAAGAATCATAGAAAAGGGATTCAATCTCAAAGCACATTAGCATGAAAAGTCAGTATCAATTATGAGCTCAAGTGCAGTCCCAATTGACAATGATTGCAAATAAACACTAGGGATCTCTTCTCACATCTATGGATATTGTTACAGAGGAGCAAATTTTTGATAATCTTAGACAATTGATTGTATTGTAATTTGTAAGCTGCAACATTTTTGCAAATTTCTAACTTACTACAACATGTTTGTGTTACCTATTCATTTCTTTGAAAATATATATCATAATTTGCTTTGATGGCATTTTTATGTATAGGAGAACATGGGAAGACAACCTCCTCCACCTGATCAAACCGATAAAATCAAACCAAACTGAAGTATGCTAGACTCCTCATTGAGTAGATTTTCCCATGATAGTCAATTTGATGTGTTTGATGTGTGCTCATTGGTAATTTTGGCAACATAATATTGCTCCAATGAAAAATGAATGAGAGAGTTGATAAAATGGTTAAGTGTGAGATATATAGATTTTCAGGAAAATGGATGAAGAGTCAAGATTGCTTGATGGAGATCAAGGGTGGAGGATTATTGGGATCTCTCAAGCCACAAGATTGTGCCAAGTGGCATAATGAAAGGGCTTGAGAGGAGATGATACTTTGATAGGACAGGACTTATGTGCATGATGTGATGGGGAGGGTTGACCCACTTAATTATGGATTAAGTGTGGCACATTATTAGGGAGTGAATTAGGTGGAAATTAGGATTAGAGGGCAAGTGAAGGAGTTGGAGGATGTGAAATGTGAGAGGGTAAATTACATAAATAATTTATTTATTTAGTTTTTTGAGGAAAGCAATAAGGGATGAGGGTAAATAATTAAAGGTACTTATTTATTTTAGGATAGGATTTAGAAAATAATAGGATAAATGTATGAGGATGAAGGTTGAGATAATTGAATATTAATTAAATAATAGGGTATTGTTTAATTAATATATAGGATACAAAATTGGTCAAATTAGGGGTACATTAAACAAAAAAAGTGGTCAATTTTTTTGTCTACATTTTACCCCTTTTTGAGATGGTGTTATGAAGTAGCATCATTTCAAAGAATATTAAAATATAGCACTAAAAAGAAGATGGTAGGATTAGTGTTCAAATCCCCCAAATCATTAAAAGGAGTGACTAGGAAGAAAGATAATGATAGTGAAGATGAGGATTAGGATTGAGGATGCCCTCTCGAGAGGACATGTGGGTTCTAAAGAAAATGAGTGTGCTCTCGAAATGTATGAGAAGATGCGAGGATAAATAAGGAAGATGATGCAAGATTATGTATAAAAGGTGAGATGGGAAGATGCAGAGATAATGGAAGGAGGATGTTACAAAAGAAAAAGCACAAAAAGAATCAAAGACAAACATGATGTTGCTTAGGTCATGCATAAAATATAATATTGATTTATGATGGATGGAGTGTTGTTGATGTGAGAATGATATATCCAAAAATAATATGAGGATTAGGAAGAATACATCCCAATGATGATGATTGGAGTTTGTTGATGTGGGAATGATATATATTGAATAACACAATGATTAGAAAGGATACATTGCAATGACGACGACAATGATGATTGAGTGTTGTTGATGCTGGAATGATATATCTTGAAATAGCACAAGGATTGGGAATGATACATCTCAATGATGATGATGATGTTGATTGGAGTGTTATTTATGTGTGAATGATGTATCCCAAAACAACACAAGGATTGGGAAGGATACATGATAATGATGATGGTTGAAGTGTTGTTGATGTGGGAAATGATATATCCCAAAAAAGCACAATGATTGGGAAGGATACATCTTGATGATGATGATTAGATTTGAATCAAGGTTGGCAATAAGGCTAGGAATAAGACCAAGGTTGTGATTAATGATTTGTGCTAGATTGCATGGATTAAGATTTTCTTGCAATTTAGGATTGCTAGGAGCATGGGATTGATGAAATTAATGGAGGTGATGGAGGAAACAATGTTTAGACTAGAAAATAATTAACCCAAAAGGAGTGAAGAGATAATAAAATGATTGGGATGGATGAAAAATAGATTAAAAAATCTATATCAGCCTAAAAGGATTGAAGAGATGATGAAATGATTAGGAAATAATTATGAGGGTTAAGATGCATATGATTATTGCAATAAAAATATGAGAGGATAGATGAAATGATGGATGAGGATCCATGTGCACACAAAATCCAAGATTAAGTGGAGTGGTCAAAATAGATAGGATAGGTAGATGGGGGATGGGGATGAAGGATGAATGGATTAGAAACATGAAGGATAAATGGATGGGAGGATTTGGAGTGCTGAATTAAAACTACCATGTAGTGAGAAAATTTGATATAGCATGGGATACTATACACTAGGGTATGAGGAACCAATGTGACTTCATATCATATGGATAGGACTGACTAAAAAATAAATGTTATTCTAACATCTCACAAATGCGTAGAAGGATTTGGTGGCTTTGATGCTAGAAAACCAAAATCACAAGGAATTCCCCAACATAACACAAGACCCTAGAGGATCTTGGTGGATATTACCTGAGGCAACCCATAAACATAAAAAATGTAGCCATGATTATGCCCCTATTTCACCATTTAGAGCACACCATGATATAATGGATCATGACGATTGTGAGGAGTGGAAATAGGAATATTAAAATAAAGATAAACAAAGATTCCAAAAGCACCAAGGAAATAACAAAATATCTCAAATACCTTTTTCCAAAAGGATGATGGATGGGGTTGATGTGGTCTAATGTGATGAATGATATATATCCTACAAAGACCAAAAATGGATAGGTAACTCTATGATTCTAATGACAAGAGATGGTCGAGATATGTGATACTCTAGGAAGTTAATGGATTTTGTTGAGCTACTAGCTTGATAGGGGATTTTGGTGACAAAAAAGACACAAGGATGTGACCTAGCGACATGCATGTACAATTATGGGCCTCTAGATGATGACGCAAGACTGACCTTATGTACAAGATGATTGATATATATAGGATAATTATAATATTTATAAGATGATGTTCATAGCATGAAGCTTAAGGATGGGATGGTTATCCAAATTATAAGAGGATTAGGTTGATGGAAAGAGATACTTGATTAGGTGGATATAAAATAGGTAGTAGTGATGATAGTAGGATAGATGGTATTAGATTGCATGGGGTTAGCCTATAGAGAAATACCAATGACAAGGGGGGATGAAATGAGAGGATGAGATGGATGAGTGGATAGAGAGATAAGGATGGGGAGATGGAAGGATGATAGGATGAACAAAAAGAGAGATAAGGATGGGAAGATGGGAGGATAATAGGATGAACAGATAGTGAGACAAGGATTTAGAGATGTAAGGGATAATTGGATGGATGGATGGATTGATGGATAGAGAATGAGTAGGATTTTTTTGGTGGTAAAAAAAGCATGGATGTGATTCCAAAAGATAATGTCACAAAGGAGTAAGATGGCCTAGTCTAGATATGTCATGTGTAATGAGGTAGGAAGCATGAAAGATAGGAAGATGGGAAGATAAGGGAGGTAGACTTATGAGAGCATGAATGGTGAATAAGGAAGGTAGATGGATGGTAGCGTGATGGGCTGATAAAGAAAGTAGATGGATGATAGAATGATGGGTTGATAAGGAAGGTAAATGTATGATAGAATGATGGATGGGTAAGTGGAATGTATGCCAAGAGGGGTCCAAAGAATTCACATATATTTTACCCTATCTATATATCAAGATCACAAGAACAATGGAAAGATTGAGATAAATGGGATGTGATAGGTAGGATGGGTAAGATAGGTTGGATGGAACAGATGAATCATGTGGATGTTTAGAATGAAGTTTTCCTTAAGTGTGGAGAGAAAATAGATGGGGTATTTACGCATTACCCCTATTTCTAGGTTTTAATCATGGTATTTGGCCAAGTTACCTGTTTGCCAAGTTTCCACCATTGAACAATTTTTTTTTTTGACTTTTCTTTTCTTTGCTATTTTTTTTAGATTTTATTTTCTATTTTTAGATTATATCATGGATGGATATAGATTAGGATAGGGATGTGGATAAGTGGATCTAGAAGGAAAGGGATAAGTATATGGAGGAATGTATCAAGCATCTAGTTCCATATCGAGGTAATAATAGCCCATTTGGAAGTGATTAAATTGGATGTTGGTAAAACCTTATTAGGATGGGTGAATTATTAAAAGGCATGTGTTAATGAGATGTGATGGTAGAGATATATGGGATAATTGAAGGGATGCTAGAAAGTGTATGGATGGAATGATGGGAGAGGATTGTTATGGGGGATGTTGTAAGGATCAACATTGGCACATATTGTGATGGATGTTGATTGATGGAAGGAGAAATTGATGGAGAATGTGGGGATGATGTGGGAGTTGGGATAGAAAATTTTGGTGTATAGGGACCTAAAATGGATTTAGGAGATGGAGGATAGGGATTCTTAGCTTTTAGATTATAAAATTTAGATGTCATTATGGATTTTTTGTTTGAATGGATTGCATCTTTTTTCTTTGGGATCCACATGGTTTTTATTTTTACTTTGATGGGCCTTTATGGCCTTTGGGATTGATTGCACTTTCAAATTGGATTTTTATTTTCTTCATCATGTCTTTTTGAGAGGACATGGTGATATTTATATCCATGTGAATGTTTGGTTGTATTCATTATTATTTTGGCATCCAAATTGTTTCCAATAGCAATGGTATAGGTGCAAGGAGATGGATGCTATGGGGAGAATATGAATGAAGTGATAGAGGTAAGATTTTGGAGGTGGTGCATAAATGGAGGATGTTGGATGAAATTAATGTATGGGTGCCTTTGTTGATCCTTATTTGGGATTATGAGAGTAGGATGTTTATGATGGGTGATAGGGATAGAGTATTGGTGAATGAGGGGATGGGTAGGACAAGACAGAGGAAGGAACTTTAGGATATAAGGACCCAAAATGGACTTAGTAGATGGAGGATGTATGATGGTGGATTTTGGGAGATGAATTGAAATGGATTTAGAGGATGGAGGGATATCTATAATTTTTGTAGGTGTGTATAATGGAGGAGGGATGGAAAAAAATATTTTGTTGGAGTGATGGGAAACACCTATTTTTCTTATCAAAGAGGCTTTCTTAGGCTATACAAAGGTTATACCAACATCTTTGGATTGTGATCATTGAGATATGTAGCCAAGGACTTGTACTCATGGAGTTTCTTTGATATGGATTGTCTCCAATATACCTTGATCATAAAGGCCTAAGCCTTTTCCTTGATAGTTGACGCTCTTGAGAATTCAATTTAAAGTGGGACGCTTATTAGTTTGGAAGTATGGTGTATGTCCATTACTAGGTGGAGGATAGGTGATGGATATTATTTATTCTTTTTTGTAAGAGAACTAACATGGGTGAATGTAAGAGTATCAATGGGATATGGAGGTGGTGTTTGGATAATTTGGGTACAAGGTGATAAAGGATCATTAGATGGATTAGATGGGATGGTAGGATCTTGATTTGGATGAGATGATGATAAGGGATTAGGAGAGGGATTATGTGTGATGGTCGGATCTTGATTTGAATGAGGGGATGATAAGGGATTAGTTGTGATAGTAGGATCTTGATTTGGTTGAGGGGATGCTAAGGGGTTATGAAATGGATTAGGTGTGATGGTAGGATCTTGATTTGGATGAGGGATGTGTATTCTTTGCAACAAGATCTTGGCATGTTTCAACTTGTGTAGGTAGTGTGATGGTGGAGTAGTGTTGGATGAAAGAATGGAGAAGTCAAGAGGTTCATGGGATTGGGTTTGGATAATAATAAGAGTAGGAGAAGCATATTATATTTGGGTGGCTTTGATGGGTTGGATAGTGTTAGGAGTGGGGAAAGGAATGATAGGTGTAAGATGGATAGGTGAAATGACTCCATAAATTCAGGATATGGATTTGGTGATGAATTCTTTACTAAGATTCCTTGGATGACATTTGGAATGAGATACTTGTATATTTTAGGCTTAGTTGGAGGGTTAGAAATAGATGAAGGGTTAGGGGTATATGGAAGATGGGGAGTAGAACTAGATGATTAGGATTATGAATTGGAGAATTAGGATTAGAGGTTGGGTTGGGAATGGATGGAGGACTAAGATTAGGTGGAGTATTAGGATTAGTTGGCGGATAAAGATTAGATGGAGGATGGAATTATGATGGATTGGAGGAAGGATTAAGGTTTGAGGTATTAGAAGGTGGAGTGAGATAGGAGAAAATAGATGGTGGATTTAGATAGAAGGAAGTGGATGGTGGATTGAGATAGGAAGATGTGGATTGTGGATTGAGATTGGAGGATGTGAATGGTGGATTGAGATAGTTGAAAATATTAGGAGTGGATGGAGGATTGTGATCATGAATTGTAGGATTAGGAGTATGGATTGGGATATGGTTTGGGGGATAATGGGATGGTAGATTTGGACTAGGGATGAAGATGATATGGTTATTTTAAAAAGATGGAGTTTGAGATATATGACTAGGGGAGAATATGGAGGAATGGATATTAGATGACAGGGATATCCAAGAGATAGATAACAAGGAGATGCCAATGGGGGATAATATGGATATGTGGATGGGGGAGATAATGGATTTCCCTTGTCAAAGGTAGCATAACAATTGCTAATGGGTGTACATGGAGGGATGATGGAAAACTTGGATGAGTGATTGGATTTTAAAAGATTTTTGGGGTAATCTTGATAAAAAAATATGGCATCAAATGGGTCTATTTTGTACTAGTCTTGGTAAAAAAGGACTTTCATCATCATATTCAATGTAATTGAGGTTTCCTTGAGTATAAGTTAAATGGTCATGATGAGGGGTCAAGGATTCATGATGTTGGATTGGATGGGCATGTATGGAAGAGATGGGAAGAGATTATTGGAAGGTAAATAGAATGGATGAGAAGATAATGGAAGAAAATTTATTTCAATATCATAAGATATTAGATGTGTATGTACTAAATCTTAGATTTATATTAAGCTCATATCTAGTATTTGATTTAATCTTAGATTAAGATAATTTTGATGATGTGGTGGGAGGGTTACCTAGGTTCAAGGATGTAGTTAAACTAATGAGGTTATTTTTGATGCATGGTATAAAGGAGGAGATTCATTAATCTCAAGACTCAAGACAAATAGAATCTACAAGGAGAAAATGGCCCCAGTTACCTCAAAGTACAAAGCTTAGGTGACAAGGTAGAAAATAAAGGATATTTGAACAACTAGATCAAATGAAATACTAAGCTATCAAGAACAAGAATGATAAACTATTGAATAATAGAAACTAATGATAAATTACAAGCTATGGATTATAGAAAAAAATAGAGAAATCATAGATTCTACCCTCAAAAGGAAGAATCCTTAGGCATAGATGATAGTGCAATGTGGGGATGTCTATGCCCTGTGTTGTTGTCCCTATAAAAAAAAGAGTAAAATCCCTAAATCTATAATGTCCAGCTTCTCAAATCCATACATCTACACACAAGAATGACATGGAAAAGTGTTGGGTATTTTTTAGGGATTTCCATAGTCAAACCCCCATTTTTGTGTTTCCACCTCCATGGAAAAAAAATAGAAAAGATAGATAAAATGATATGAAATATAAAAGACATGTTATAGAAACATACCCCACTATGGAGGAGATCCCCTATCATGAAGGAAATGGATGATATAGACAAGAAAAATATACAAGAGAGTGTTACCAATAGTATATGCCCCCCCCCTCTTGGATTGATAGACGTGATGTTATTTCTTGTAAGAGATCCTTGACTATTGTTGTGACAAAAATCTAGTAGGGCTTCACTACGAAGAGTAAGAGAGAAATGAAAAAAGGTGTAGAAGAGATAGCAAAGTGAAAGAACATGAGAATGAATGAAAATGAGAGTGAAAAGAGGAGTTTTGTGAGATTACATTCACGTTCTTACCACAATGACACATGCCATAGGAAAAGGTCATGAGATTCCCTCATTTGAATCTCAAAAGGTTTAGGGATGCTAGCTCATTGCATGGACGTCCATGCATCACACAACTATCCTACACAAAATTTTGCAATAATGAGGTATTCAAACTGCTAATGCTTCATCATTTTCCCCTATGGAGTTGAAATCATGAAATTTTGACTCAGGTTTTTTTTTCATTAATCCAGGTTTGAATGGAAATATGCATCCACCCAAGATAATTTCCACATAACCCAAATAGAGAAATCTATGAAAACGAGTATTTAGAATCCATTTGTAAAAGAATAGACAACATACCATAAAAAATGACACAAGATATACCTTGGGAAAGCCCTCATGAGGGAAAAACCTAGCCTCCAAAAGCATCTACCACTCATGTATTTTTTAGTAATAAATATTACATCTTCAAAGTCCTCTATGAATACCTTTGAAACATCAAGCCTTCAAAAAACACTCCATTTGAACAATCATATAACCACACATCCCGCCATGCTTTAGCCCTCATAAATGATAACAAGAGATACTCTCAACCCCTTAGCTAAATAGCCAAGCCAAATATCCAACCTTAGAAAACTACCCATGTGTTTTCTTTTATAGAAACAAGCTCACACAAAACCACCAAGTGGTATTACATAAAACCATGTGACTAATACCATGAGCTTACAAAACCATTAACACCTCATTTAATATTGGTACTAAGTTTTCCCAATATTAAATATTGTTGGTGTAAAAAAAGTCTTGTACCTAGTTAATTCATTACTAGGGGACTTATTTACACATGTTAAGTTTACTTAGGTCCTAGAAAGGAATCTTTCTAGGTGTTAATTGTCATTAGTTTTTATCTTATCTTTTGACTTGTAACACATGCGAACCTAAGTAAGTGTCATTAGTTGTCTCATGTCATATGATTAAGAAAATTGTCATAATCCTATGACATCTTGTATCTCACCTTGGCTATATAACCAAGGAGTATCTACTACATTGTACATCACAATCATATCATTAAATCATATTGATAAGAATACAGTTTATTCTTGTCACATTCTATTCTTTTTTTTTGTGCTTTCCATTTGGTCTCAAGATCTTGGCATCCATAGCCAATTTTAATAAATAGTTATCCCATGTGTAACCTCATAGTAAATATTTAATCCAATTTTACATACAAAACATAAAGTAGCCCCAAGAATGCTAGACCCACGTGATATACATATCCCTAGATTCCCTAGGTGCACCACGTAATAAATAAATATTACATTATAAAATTATGTAAGATTAACAACACACCTTTGTCCTAACAGGGTTTTGATAAATAAAATGGGCTAAATGTGCAAGTGTGAAATTTCCATGGGGTGCAATTTTATGACACTACATATATTTTGTCCCCACTTTAGTGAGCTAAATTTTTGAAGAAAAGTAGCTACATTAAAGTTGTTAAAAGACATAAACGTGAATTTAAAATTTTGAAAATTTTACATATTTGCATGAAAAAGGATATTGTAGAGGCTATAGAGGTTGAGAAGGTAGATACTGATAATACCTCCAACGTTTGAGCTTAGGGAGAAACTATAGCTCTTGATGTGAAGTTTCATTCTATAGAACTCAAAATTGGGTCAGTTTCAAAACTTGGAAGAAGCTACCACACCGAGAAGAATGCTTAGAAGAATTTGATGATTTAGAGGAAAAATATGACATGAAGAGGTGAGTATATTCACCCTCCTATTTTTTTCCCCAAGTTAGGTGGGGTGAAAATAAGGATGGAAGGAATATTTCCACTATGAAAAATGGGAAAAAATGGCCTATAATTTCTCAGGTGGGCTCATGGGAGGGTCATTTTTTAGTATTCACAATTAGGACTTTGTCTAATTTTTGAGAGAGTTTTCAGAAAAAATATTCATAGAAAAGACTATGTAGCTTTGTGGATCAACCAACTTCACACTATCATGGTGAGAGGTGACCCACTTGATGAGGTATGCAAAAATTTTCCACCCAACTTGTCATTTTAGTCCTTTTTTTAGCTTTTTCATTTTCTCAAGCAACATAGGTTTCTAGTTGATGCAAAGTCATATTTCTAATGCGTTGTAGTCCCAATGGCACATTAGCATCCTTAAGTCATGCTGGCATCCAATTGATGCACTATCATCAGATGCTATTCGGCTTGGGACGCCATTTTGTAACGCAAATGTCGGCATGCCGTGTAGTAGTCTTAGAGGTAGGGTTAAGAGAGAGATAATTTTTTGATTCAATGTAAAGTTAGAATGTTTTTGAGTTAAAGATTGTGTTGACATGTGACTTTATGTTTTTGTAAGAGTATCCTAAGATACATGAGCATGTTGGTGGCTCGATTATGACATTGTTACACCATCGCAACAATGGGATCATTATTGATGGCATTGACTTTCTATGGTGTTTCGAGCTTTGGTGGTTTCATGTCATGCCAAAGATCATATTTCATACACCCATGCTCATGGCTTTGATGGAGTGATCAGATGTAGATATGTCAACTTTCCATCTCTCAACTAGGGAGATGATGATGCCATTAGAGGGTGTCTACTGCATCCTGGGCCTACCCATCCATGGGGAGCAAAAAAAATATAAGGAGGGAAGGATGGTACAAGATGCCCATGCTGCGTAGCAATACTGCCTCAGGTGTGTGGTCCTAGAGGATGTAATTGGGCATATCTACTTTACTAGGTAGAGTAGGGGTGTGTGGTGATGCCATTGGTTCGATGGGTTTTGATCATGATCATTTCCCTATGAGTCACGATGGATGGACAAGGCTCACACCTTCATGGGGGCCTCATACATTGCATATTCGCCATGGAGGAGAGGGAAAATATATTCTTGGGGTTAGAGCATATTGGTGCATCTCTACCATGACCTTAGGTGTTATGTCCATTATGAGTGTCATAGCCTCACCACCTATATGCTACATCAGGTGTGGGAATTTTAGCATATCCATTGCATGAGGCTCATAGGGTATCCCTTGGGCCTATTGCATAGGATGCTTCAAGTGCACACATACCCCTTGGTGCATGATTGGTAGTATGGTGACCTTTAGTTTTGATGGCTATAGATAGACACATTACGAGTGTAGGATATTAGATAACACTCTTATAGGTGGATTGGGACTTGGTCATCTAACATTAGGCAGTTATGGAGGATGCAACACAATCGACTCTTGGTTGGAAAATTAGATCATATTATAGCTCCATATTACTGGCATCGGGTGGCTTGGAAATTTGGGCAAGTATAAACAATCCCTTTGATGACTCTCATGTATATATGATCACATAAGAGTGCAACTCGAGTAGGAGACTATCCCCATCTGATGATCGTTGATGTTGCACTCAGTGGTAATGATGGATTGGCTGACAATGACCATCTCGTGGCCCCTCGTTACTGATGACATTAGCATCGTCTATGGCTTTGCCGACTAGTGGTTGATAGCATGTCTAACCCCAATTTTCCCATCGGGCACCCTTGTGGGTGATGATGGTGTTGGGGAGTTAGGAGGTGAGGATCCCAACAATGGTGATGGGGGTGACGAGGTAGAAGCAAGTGAAGCATGAGAGAGATTGAGGTGGCAATGACAAGTGGCATCACATCATGCACGACACTTATCTCATCAATATTACTTAGTAGCAAGGTGATCGCACATCCCTCAATGGAAATGACATGACTTCTATGTAGCTCCACCCCTTGATCCACACTTTTAGGTTGGGGACCTAGGTATGAGTATGATATATGTTATTTCATTTCATTTCCTTTAATTTCAATTTTCTCATATATCTATGTATATTTTGATGATATGGTACTGATATTAGCTACTATCTCTTTGGTTGTAGTGCTCACACATGAGTGGCTCAATTTTGTAGGGTGATGCATCTTAGAGGCAGTCCTAGCTATCCAGATCCAAGGGTTGGTCCTCAATGCCTATCGGCCTCCATCACTAAGGAACAATACTTGTATATTCGATCTTGTAGTATGTCTGAGGATTACATATGAGGAGACATCGGTGGAGGTAGTCTAGAGAAATGCCAAGATGACCACCATAATTGGATAGGGATATCAGTGAGCTACAAAGCTCCTCACTACATTACCAAGTGAGTTTGGGTCATGACCCAGGCTAAGAGTGTTGAGGTGGCATGTGACACCCTATAGATCTAGGTCAATGACCTCAGTAGGAAGGTAGAGGAAATGAAGATGGCACTTTTTGATCCTTAGGTGAAACAACTCTAAGAGGAGCTATGGAAATCCCTTGAGTGGGAGGCTTCAATGCAGGAGTGGTTCATGCAACTATGGGACATGGTGAAGCTTCAAGGGGATATCAAAGGACTATAAATGTGGAGCTTTTCCATGTCATGGTTGCATCAATCTCATTCCCACACATCAATCCAACACCCTACTTCACCACTAATAGTGCTAGAGAGCTCAAGGAACCACATACTCAAGGGTTGAGAGCCAAATTTTGATGTACCATATAATTTTTGATGTATAGTGTAGACACTGAAAAATGTCTCGAATTAGGTATACTAACATCATTTCCTCTTGAAACCCATCCTCTTTTCACTTAATTAATTAAATTAGCCTACCTATTCAATTAATTGCACCATTTTCATCTATTAACCTAATTGATCAAATGAGGCTAATTCACCCCCTTTCACGCTAACATTTCATCTCATTAAATTAAATGAATCAATGTATTTAATTTAATTCCCTAAGTCCTCTTGTTTAATTAAATAACACTAAGTTATTTAATTAAATGTCATTTCACCTTTCCCCCATTCATTAAATCATTTAATTTAATGAACATCACTTTAATCCCCTAATTGTATAATTAAACCTTTTTTAATTAAATATTATCTAATTAATCCAATTCCTCCCACTTGCAAAGGAATATTCCAAAAGAATATTCCTCCTTTGGACAATTTAATTTGGTTTTAATTAACTAAATAACCTTTTTCCTCACCCATGAGAATATTCCCAAGAATATTCTCTTTCCTCCAATAATTTGAAAAAGGGATACTTTCACAAAGCTTCATGTGCAAGTTATCTTGTGACTTCTTGTGCAAGTTAACTTTTGACCTCTTGTATAGGTCAAAAGTGTGCTTGTTTTGAAGGAATGAGAACCCTTGATTAAATCTCATCTTGCATTCTCACCCATTGATGAGAATCCATGATCCATGCCTCTTCTTTCTTTCATCCTTGATCGTTGATTAGCCTTTTCGATCTCAATGCTTCATTTCTCATTTTCTCTCCTATAAATAAAACACTATTTGGAGACAAATGGATCCATTTTTTTCAGAAAAAACTTATGTTGTTGAATCCATCATCCATCTTTCAATTGCAATCTTATGTTGTTGAAATCACTCACACTCACACTCATACTTTACTCACATTTAGCATATTTTAGTTCAATTTTAGTTTCATATTAGCTTTAAGCTTCCATTAATGGCTTCCATGCATCCATTTTAGATTGTTTATAAATTAGGGTTTGAATCTCTTAGCTTAGAATTAGCTCATATTAGCTTAGCAATTGCATATTTAGATCAATTTTAGCATAAAATCATGTTAATTTAGCTTGCATCATGTTCAATTTAGCATAAATCATGTTTTCATCTATTTATCACAATAGTTTCATCGATTCTCTTCAATAGAATCAATTGAAACAAGCTCACTGACCACGGGATTGGGAAAGGGTCATTGTTCTGCATCAACATGCCACAAATTCCAAATAGTATAATTTTCAAATTGGGTAGAATAGACATTTCAATGTTTTTATATTTAGAATGCTTCATTTCAATAAATGTTTAGTTTATCTTTAATTTGAATGATCTTGTTTGAAGATTGAGTATTAGTGGCTATGTTATGCTTCAATTCATCATGGATCAAGTGTGATCAACCCATACTAGTATCCTCGGTTGACATATAGATTATTTGATGTAAAAATTTATATACAGATATTGAGATGCCACATTTTGACACATTATATATTGTAAGAGAGGAGGACCACCATGTGCAAGGCCCCAAGTCACAGAGGGACAAAATGCGGAAGGATTCCCTAACTTACCTCAGCTAAATGAGGTGTTAGGATATGAGGATGAGAATGATGAGGACTATGAGGTCCTTCAACCACTCTATAGACCCGAAATACAAAATGGGGCAAGGCGAGCTGATTTTTAGGTCAAAACTATGCCTCAGGAAGCTCTCTGCTTGAGGACAAAAGCGTGGTCCTTGGACAACAACGCGGTTTTATTGGTGTCTCTAAAGTGTGTTGGCCTTTGTACAAACAAACAATAGAAGCGGAAGGGTTAAACCTAGGAAAATGAGCTAATGACCTAGCTAAGTATTACTAAAGGGCCAAAATAACGTGATTAAGTAAATAAAATACTCTCTAATGTGATAAAGTAAAAATGCAAGAGTTAGGGTGGCAAGAAGGATCTCATAAAGAAACTTGTTCACCAGCTAGCTCCTTGAGAACATGTTCACCTACACACAAAGAGGAGGAAAATGTTGGGTGGCTGTATAAGGGCCTACCTCAGTCATACCCCCATTTAGGTGTTTCCACCTCCATGAATAGCCAAGAAAGCAAGTATGATAAAGGAAGTACTATAATAGAGAAAACCAAAACACTACAATAAAGTAAGTGTGCTTACTCAACCAAGTGATAGAGAAGAGAAAAGGGAAGCTTACCACCGCCACCAAGAGCATTTAAAGTTGCTTGGGGGAGAAAATGAGAGTACTCAAGCCTCTGCTATAATGATGTTGTCCCCAACTTGCTCTATCAAAGTGATGGAGTGAAGTTATTGCTGCAATGGAGTGCTTGAAATGCTACTTGAAAGCTTCAAAGTGAGCTTGTGAATGAAGTGAGGAAGTTAGAATGAATGCTTAGAGGATTATAGAAGATGAAAAGCTTGTTGCATGAATGAATTTGAAGGAAAGGGTGAAGAGAAAAACCATATTCGAGTTGGTCGGCCAAAGAGGGTGTTACAACTTGACTCCCAATGAGAAGTGTAATGCCTCTATAGGTTGAGATGTAGGAGTCTTCCAGGGACGTAAGCATGTCACACAAACATTTGAATGCTGCATGGGAATCCCTAATAGAAATGCCTCCACCAATGCTCAAAATAGGCAGCAAGTGGGATGAAAGCAGTGGGCTTATGTGTAATTAAGCCTATGAACTTGGTTTTCTAAAGTGGAGAAGGGAAAAAGGGGAATTTGCGTAAGGGGTGAAAATTCACTCTTATACATTTTACCCCCACTTTAGTGAGCACAAGTACTGATGAGTGCTCGGTAAAGTAGATGAAGGAAGGAGTAAGTTTAGAGATGTATACTTGAACCGTCGCAGAAGTAGACCATGATCTGGTGAACCTAAAAGTGCAGGGAAAGTGAAGGATTTCATAGCTACTTATAATTGTGAAGTTGAAGAAAGAAAGCATCTTACAAGCCCACATACCTACAAGGAGGCAACCCCCAAGATATCTCACATGAAGGAAGCCTCGTAAAGCAAGCGCCTTGCAGGCCCACAAACCTACAAGGAAGGCATCCCCCAAAAACTCTAGCATGGAGGATACCCTTTGAATCAAGCGCCTTATAGGCCCACAGACCTACAAGGAAGGTGTCCCCCAAAAACTCTAGCATGGAGGAAACCTAAAGGAAGTGCCCTACAAGCTCTCAGGCTTGTAGGGAGGTATCCCCCAAGATCTCTCGCATGGAGGAAACCTGAGAAAGCAGACTCTGCAGAGTCAAGAAGCAACCACGTAGGCAAGTAAGCAGAGAGTCATGCAAACCGTCAATAATTTAGAAGTCTTTCAAAGGGGTCCCTCTAGAACCCTTCAAAAGAAGAGGGGTTTACTCAAGGGACACACTATTTGAAAAATGAGGTCTAGTTAGGCTGCCCCCAAGCTAGATGCGAATGGTTTCACTTAAGATAAGATCTTTCAAAGGGGGTCCCTCGGGAACCCATCTAGAAGAAGGGGGTCCACTCAAGGGACACACAATTCAAAAGCGGTTGTTTTTTTTCTCAGAGCAACCCATCATCAAGGGATCCTTTTGAAAGATATTCACTTCATCAAGGAATTTGAAAGGAAGAATATGCCCCCAAAGGTTTCCAAGTCCTTTCTTTATGATCCCGTGATGAAGGAAACATGTTCTGTTAGGGTTCCAAGTTGTGAATGTGATTCTGAAGAAAGGTTTGCAAGGATTTTCGAGAAAAGATCAATTGGTGACAAACGTATTTTCTAAAAATTGAAGTGTTAAAGACAGAAATTTTCACACATGAGAGGGACAACTCAAGCAAAGAAGATAAATAGAAAGCACAAGAGAAAAGACAACATGAACAAAGGGAACATGGGGATCTGGTTTAGCAAGGTCAGATTTGTCCAAGCCTATAATAGGTAACTGCAGTGCAAGGTGAAAGATCATCAATCCCCAACCAGTTTAGGAAGAATGCACAAAAAATAAAGTAAAAATAAAAAATTGGGTCAACATGGAAGGGGAGCCTAAATTCCCCCAATGCTTTGCATCGTCCCCAATTTATCAAAAATCAATCACAAACATGGAAGAATGATTATACAAATAGAAGAAGGTTCACGACACAAAAAACCATGCCCATATCCAAGAACCAACAAGGGTGATGAGGGTCATCCAAGCACACATAGCATGATCATGAGGGAACACATCACAAAACACACACACACACACAAGATCAAGAAGAGGTATCCTCCTAACACTAGTTGACAAAGAGGTTGTCCGCTTCCCACTCTAGGTCATCATAGGGGGAGGAAGGATGAGCTTGTAGTGGTGGGATGTTAAAAGGAGGAGCATCCAACCCTCTTGCAACAAGGGCCAAGGAAGAAGGCCTTGCAAGGTCTTCTTCACCGAGCTCTTATGGAGCTAAGGTTAGCGACTTTGTGAAGATCACTGACAAGGCCAAAAATTTGTCCATAGAGTTAAACATGCACCCTATAGGAGCACCATATCTAACTTCAGTGGATGAGGTGGGTTGTGCATGAGATTGATCACTGGGCTCACCAAATGACTCAAAAGCAATGAAAAACTTAGGGGAAGTAGGACGAGTGCTGTTAGCAAGACAGACCAAGTCAATGTGGGGTCCCGTTGCAGAGAAGGCAAGCTCCTCTTACATCCTTCACTACTAGAAGAACCACATTCTACCTTTTTCTTCATCAGAGGAGATGAAATCCCCACAAATGAGGCTAAAGGTGTAGAGGAAGAGGAGGAAAGAATCGCAACAGACACAACCAAGGTATTGATCATATCCATGAGCTTCAAGAAAGGATCTGGATATTTGGAATGGATATCTACAAAGGAGGCTCCATCAAAGGGGTGATGAACACCTATACCCTCTTTGGGATAGGCACATTCATACTCGTAGCAGAAGCCGAAAGTAGTTCAGGACCAGGCTAAAGAGAAGCAGAATGAAGGGGAGAGGAAGATGCTGTAGGAGGCCCTAAACTAGGGGTGGTTGATTCTCCCACCTTCCTTTACAAGGTAGCTTGCTCAATCAAGAGATCCTTTCGACGATGCTTGCGTTCATGCGCAAGGAAGTTTGTACGACTCTTTGAGTTGGAGGCTGAGGCTGCAAAGGAACATAAGGTTCCTACTCAACCATGGGGACGTCCACTGCAGCCGTTTCCAGTGGAGGAATAGATTCCTAAACAAGACTAGGAGGAATAGGCTGAGAAGCAACAAGGGGAGTTGGCTCAAGATCCTCAGTAGCAGGCCTCTTCCCATTCACTTCTTTAGGAGCAGGAGTGGTAGGAGACCGTGGATCGAATTCCCTTCAGGAACCTTTCTTTCTATCATATAAATAGTACCATGGTCTGAGGTATTCATTAGGGAGATCTGCGATCCTGAGCTTGGGCCTATGCCAAGGAGGAATCATCGAACTCATCGAATAGCTGCCGGGGTGACTCATCCAATACTCTTCCCAAGAAAGGGGAGAGGATGAGGTAGTTTTGGAGAAGGTGACCTTCTCTTTACCTTTACGGGAGGGAGAGGGATCCGGTGTGGACTTCTCCTTTCCCTTCTGGGATGAGAGATGAGTTGGTATAGGCTTCTCCTTCTCCTCTCAGGAAGAGGAGACAACTAATTGTTTTATCATGGGAAGGGTCAGTTTTCATTGTCCTTGGCCCTGAGTTTTATACTTCACACAATTCTTATAAAGTAGGTCCATTCAATTGGAGGAAGCAGACCAACTGGGGAGGGCCAAAAGTGATCCAACGAATATCCACCACCAGACACCAAGGGATTATATCTAGTGTCATGCACTACATGCACGAAACCTTCATGGGGGAATTTTAAACACTTGTGAATAACAGAGGCAATTCCATTCATGGAAGCTAGCCAAGGCATGCCTAGCTTCAGCCTGAACAAATTCAACTTTGGGATAACATTGAAAACTGTGTCAATAGCCCTGGGTCCAACCAAGACGGAAAAAGTTATTGAGTCGTATGGTTTGAGACATACCATCGTGCGTACAGATGGTAGATTTTGTCTCTTCATATTCTTCCCTTTGTAATGAATTTAACACTAATGTTTCCTTCATGATAACATTCACATGGCTTGTGAGGTCTACCAGGACTGTTGTCACAATGTTACCATTGATTGTAGCAGGAATATAGAGAGGCGAGGGTTTATTGTTTAAGAGAAAATATTATGTTGTGAATGTAATGTATGGTGAATTGGGTGCAAGTGGAGTACTAGAAGTCACCATGACCATGCTAACATAGGACTTGGGCTGAGTAACAAAATTAGTGGAATTGACAATCATGTTAGCAGAGTGTGATGGAAATAGGTCTATGTATATTTACAATTGACTATTAGCTTTCTTTGTTGATTTGTTAGCATTTTGTTTACTCCCATCCAGATGAATGGTATCGTCCTTGATGTGGTCCTGTATCTCACATGACGTAGTCGCATGCATCATTTAGTATCATGTCCATTAACTCAATGGTACTAACAATAAGTGATCCCATCATACCAATTAGGGTAAGGTTCCTTAATAGGCTTAGGATTTGGAAAGGTTACAATCTTATCCTTCAACAACTTCTACAAGATAGAAGAATAAGATTCTGATAACTTTTTCAACTTTCAGTTATTTCTAAGGCCGTTGTTAGAAATGGCAACTACATTCATAATGGCCTTACCTTCCCAAAGATTGATACGATGGACTTTGCCTTAGAATGGGAGTGCGAGGAGGATCCCCTAAACTAAACAACTATTTGTTGGTACTCTCGTAAAGCTGCACACAAGTGTGGGAAAGAAGGGTACTTTAAAGGGAAAACTTCTCTTGCCAATGCCTTTATAAGTTCCCTATGAATACCTTCTACACATCAGAATCGGGTAGCTAATACGATATTTGTGAAAGGAGTTCTTGGTAGCATGCTATGAAATTAATCATTTTTTCATTATCTCCTTGTTTACATTAGACGAGATCCGAAAATTTCATCTTTGACCCAATGTTTGCTTGAAATTGTCTAAGGAATTGACTCACAAGTTAGTCAAATGAGAAAATGGAATTTTTAGGCAAGGAACAATACTACTCGAGCATTGTTTCCTTGAGAGATTAGGGAAACAATTTGGCCATCATCGCGTCATTATGGAAGAAGTCCATGTACAGGGTGTTAAAGGAAAACATGTGTGTTTGTGGATCTCCTTTACCGCCATACTTTTCAAATTTAGGGATCTCCATTCCTTGGGGGAAGGGAGTGTTCAAGATTGCAATTGAAAATGGGCTTTGTCAGAAGAAGGGCTGGAAGATAGGCTGGGCCGAGGCTTGGGAAAGACTCACTAACTGGCTCTACATCTTACCCATATTTTGAAGAAGAGTGTTCAAAATGTGGTCATTAGAAGATAGAGGGCCAAAGGAACCTCCTCTAGAACCACCGCCAAAGCCACCTGTAGAACCACCACTAGTGTGACCTCCGCTAGAACCACTACTAGAGCCACCACCATTGGTAGGGCCTCCACTGGAGCCACCACCATGAGCTCCACCAAAACTGCCTCCACCAGCACTACCTCTGCTTCTGAATCCACCACCGCTACCAAATCCCCCACCACTCATCCCGCCAAAACCTCCACCACTAGAGGTGATAGGGGGTGAAGCTAAAGTCCAAGGGGACCATGTTTAATTTGATAGTTTTGGGTTATTTGGAGACATAAGGGATATTGATAGAGGGGACCACATCAGCCATGTAAACGGATGTGAGAGGCATCGATACTCCTAAATTTTGCTCACACACTTTGAAAGTAGCTCCTTGTACAAAGCTAGGATTTTTTGAAGGAGCACACACTTTGGCGAGACTGAGGAGGCTAGTTAGAAGATCTATGCCTATTTGATCTTTATATATCATGTATTTTAACTCGCTAACAACCCGAGTGGCTCTAGCCATCTTCAAATTTCTTTCCAAGTGGTTTTCTAAGTCGCCTAGTCCTTTAGGGAGGGTGTAGACATATTCTGTAGGAATTTGAATGACCTCATGCTCATCTACTAACGATGGTGTAGGAGACGTAGGGTGAGTGGGAATGTGATCGGTTTCACCAAAAAATCCCATATTGTTCCTTGAAAACTACTCTTGCATAGCTAGACCAACAACGGGACTAGAGAAAAGGCCTGTAGTGAAACCACTAGAGACCTTTGTCCTTTCCATCGGGAGGCATCGTACACTTCTCCTAATGATATACCTGAAAGTTGTAGACTGGGTTGTGATGCTCATAAACCTTAACAACACTTAGGAAGATGACAGTCATGAGGTATACGAGAGAGTTCTCAACACCAATAGATGAATAGACATTGGTTCATGTTAGGTTCACCAAAAATGTAAGAGAGGGGGACCACCACGTGCAAGGCCCTAGGTCACAGGGGCCAAGATGCGGAAGGCTGCCCTAGCTTACCTTAGCTAAATAGGGTGTGAGGATATGAGGATGAGAATGATGAGGAATTTGAGGTCCTTCAACCACTCTATAGATCCAAAATGAAAAATGGGACCAGGTGAGCCAGTTTTCAGGTTCAACACTATGCCTCAGGAATCTCTTTGCTCAAGGATGAAAGTGCAGTCCTTGGATGACAGCGTGATGCGTTAGCATCTCTAAAGTGCACTGGTGTCTGTACAACCAGAAAATAGAAGAGGCAAGGTCAAACCTAGGAAAATGAGCTAACGACCCAACTAACTATTACTAAAGGGCCAAAATAGCATGATTAAGTAAATCAAATACTCTCTAATGTGATAAAGTAAAAATGCAAGAGTTAAGGTGTCAAGAAGGATCTCACAGAGAAATTCGTTCGCTAGCTAGCTCCTTGAGAATATGTTCACCTACACACAAAGAGGAGGAAAATGTTGGGTGGCTATATAGGGACCTGCCTTAGTTAGACCCCCATTTAGGTGTTTCCACCTCAACAAACAACCAAGAAAGCAAGTATGATAAAGTACTATAATAGAGAACATCAAAGCACTACAATAGAGTAAGTGTGCTTACTCAACCAAGTAATAAAGAAGGGAAAAGGGAAGCTTACCACCTACAACAAGAGCACTCAAGGTTGCTTGGGGGAGAAAATTAGAGTACTCAAGCCTCTACTGCAATGGTGTTGTCCCCAAATTGCTTTATCAAAGTGATGGAGTGAAGTTATTGATGTAATGGAGTGCTTGAAATGCTACTTGAAAGCTTGAAAGTGAGCTTGTGAATGAAGTGAGGATGTTTGAATGAATTCTTAGAGGATTGTAGAAGATGAGAAGCTTGTTGCATGAATGCATTTGAAGGAAAAGGTGAAGAAAACAACCATATTCAGGTTAGTCAACCAAAGAGGGTGTTACAACTTGACTCCCAATGAGAAGTGTAACACCTCTGTAGGTTTAGCCATACAAATTTTCTAGGGATGTAAGTGCATCGTGCGAACATCTGCGTGCCGTATGAGCATCCCTAATAGAAATTCCTCCATCAATGCTCAAAACATGTGCTAAGTGGGATGAAAGCAATGGGCTTATGTGTAATTAAGCCTCCAAACTTGGTTTTCTAAAGTGGAGAAGGGAAAGAGGGGAATTTGCTTAAGGGGTGAAAATTCACTCTTATACATACATATATATATATATATATATAACATTATTAGAGTAATCTTGTTGAACAAGCTTATTATTAGGATTAGGCTTAGGTTGAGCTAGTAATTATTTAGCTCATGTGTATGTGTAGGATCATCATGGAAAAAACATGCCCTTAAGTGGCAAAAAATTCAGAAAAATTAGAGTTAGGCAACTTGACGTAAAAATTTGAATAAGTTATCTATATTATTTCAAAAGTATGTAAGAATAGAATCTATAGAAAATTGAATGTAGTTTCTAAACTACTAGGTTTGTTTAAAAAAAAATCTATTTGGTGAAAATTTGAAATTTCAATGTAGTAGTACTTAAATTTCATGGAAAAATAAGAAGTAGGTGTTTGTCTAACCACCCTAACCACAATAAAATGATAATATTTTTAAATTATAGATTTTAGATATAAGTAGAGGACTCATGTCTTGATGTGATGCATATTTTTTGTAATTTTTTTCAAGTAAATAATTAATTTTGAATTTTTTATTACAACTTTTAAAAAATATAAAAACTTGTATGTCGACCACCTTAACTTGGTCAAAACTTCATGAAATTTATTTTTTTCTTTTTTTAATCCTATAGTATGCGAAGCATAGAATGTGACACATGCTTTGGATTCAAAAAATGTGATACTATTTAAAAGCTATATATGTTTTTCAATTAGCCTATCAATCAGGACTTTAGTCATAATTCAAATAGAAAATGAATAATAATTACTTATTAAATTCAAAATAAAGCATAATTTATATTGGTGGAAAGCTGAGAATATCCTTTAAAAACCCTTTTCATTTCATCAATTTTGGGTACTAAAAAAGTCTTTAGCCACATACCCATCATATTGCCACTTTTTGGCCCATCATGATCCTGCACATACCCTCATGGTGGAGTAGGAGCAGAAGTGGCACAGTTTAAAAAAATAGGTCTAGTTGTTGTGGTAATGCTTGTGGTTGGTGTAGGTAACCTGGATTAGGATTATGTAGGGTTTATTCCCTCACCATTGTTGTTTTCATGCAGATTGGGTAGTTTCTAGGACTAATTTTGGGCATGTGGTTGGTATGGATTTTGAGGCCACCCTCCTTTTGAAGATTCCCATTTAGGTGGAATATAAATTGACCATTATGGAGGAGGTTGATTATACCACAAAGGATTATTTGCAAAAGGGTTTGAAAATGGAGTATTATAAATTAATGGATCATGAGGGGTACCTTGTCATTGAATCCATGGTTTTTTTTGCACCTAGTAAAACATTGATCGTCTTCATCCTCCAACACCTTAAATTGTAGTCGGTCATGTTTACCTTCAATGTTGGCCACCCTTTTGCATTTTCACTCTCTCTTCTTTGGCTGCAATGGGGGAAATATTTTGCTAGTGCTAATTTTTCTTCATGTTTCTTCTTGGTATACAAAGTATCAAGTTGAGTAACCATGTGGTTTATTATATCCTACATATTTTTAGTAGATTACTAAGCTCCATTTTTTTTACACTTATAATAGTTGCTTTGGTAGTCATTGGTTGTAGGCTTCGTGTCTTCTTCATTACAGAGCATGAATGATTCCTATATATTTGGTAGAGGTCTTCTCGTGAAGCTTGAGATATATCTCCTCCTCCCATAAATCCATATCATCCAAACAATCCTCATTGACTCCACTTAATAATATTACTTTAAGAGAATCTTGGGATAAATTATTTTATTGGGACTTCTATAGGAAAAATAGAATCATTTTTATGTAATCTTCTAAAGGATCATCCTCCTTTTGGTTCATGAAAAAGATATCATCTCCCTTCATTTCTCCTCCTCTACAATAATCCTTTTGTTTCTTAAGGAATTTATCCTTCATAGTTTGCTAGTTTTCTACTGCATCTCTTTCAATCCCATGAACCATCTCAAGGTTGAATCCTTCAAAGTGGTTAGGAACAATTTCAACTAGTGAGCATTTATAGTATAATCATAGCTCTGGAAAAGGACATCAAATTTTAACAAGAACATGTCTAGGTATTCTATGGTAAGGCTGTGAAAATTAGGAACAACAGATAAAGGGACATTTTTCATGGAAACATTACTTGCCTAAGTAGAGATGGGAAACTAAAAATTTGTGGTTTTGGGTGGTTTTGGTGGTAGAACTCCCATTGTGAAGAATGAATCTTGACTATGGATTGAAGCAATACTATGAAGAGATTCATTAGACCCTTATCTTGAAGAAATTATTGGATTATCTTTATTAGACTGTACTTCAAGAATCAATGGTTCACTTTTTAGTTCTTCCACTATGTTCACCACTGGTATGTCTTCATTGGAACTATTAGATGGAAGAAATATCCCTATAGGATATCTTCTTCTCCACATGCAATAATTATGTACCACTCTCCACCATTCCTATGCATTATTAGTGGAAAATTCGGTAGTTGATATGGTATCTAATAATCCTAAATATTGTGAATGAAATTTTTTTACTACTAATAAAACAAGAAATAATATGTTTAAAAATACAAATTTTTCTCATAGCTTAGCACCATCCCCGCCAATGGCACCAAAAATGTATTATTTCCCCTATTATCTAATAAGATGCAGCAACTAAGTCATGCACTTGTACTTGATGGATCAGTTTATCCCTTATCAAAGAACCATTAGTAATAAGAGGTTACATATAAATGTCAATAAAGGGCATGCTTCTAAGATGATGTCGGTATTATATGTACGGTTGAGGAGTTCTAGGGGTTCTTATGATGCTAATTATAGTAATTAAATATACTAAGCTGGAGGAAAATTCATTTTAAGAAAACATACATGGTATAATCACATTCAATGAATGATAAACTATTGTTATAGGTTGATGCTATAGGTAAATATTATGAGTATAGATTAATGGATACTAATCAACAATGGATACGAGTAACAACTATAAGCAAATAATAGTCAAATGCATAATGAAAGAACTAATTGGTACTAATTTTAATAATAGAGTGACAACATACCTCAAATGCATAATGAAGGTTTTTAAGAAGATTTTGGGCAGCATCATGGTGTTCTTTATGTGTACTTTTGTTTCCTGTATGATTATGTGATGCATTTATGTTTATAGATGTATATTTAGATTAGATGCTATCATTATTTACCAAACACACATTGGATGTATGCTAATTAAATACAATGATGATCTAATGCCTAATGAAAAGATGATAATCCAATTCAATGCATGGTTATATAGCATATTAATAAAATATATGTATATATATAATTTCTAATTAAGGAAATTAAGTACACATACATGTTTACATCATAACACAAGCTAAGAAAATAATGTGTTAATGAAGAAATGTCATTGCACAATGGAATGTGATCCCTAAGAAGGGATGAGTGCAATGCGCATGGCACATAGATCTTATGCATAGTATCGACGGAGATGCATTGCATTAACAAGTTATTTTAGAGGTGTACCATCCATATGCACTAAAACCATACACAGAGGTGATTATGTAAGGACCTAACCAATTAGGGTTGATCTTCTCATTTTGATCAGATGACACATTTACATTTCTCTAATTCTCATAGAGAATGAGATAACCTACCTTGAATGTGTGAGAAAGGTCACCTTGATTGTAATGTTTGGAAATAGATCTTCAATAAGCTTAGAAGTGTTCGGGGGCCTTTAATTGGCGCTCATCGAGCAACTCAAGCTAGTTGAGACGTTCAAAATGGTAAGTGTCATCAACAATCAACCCTTTAAGGGAAACTCATAAAGACAAAATTTACATCTCTAAAGGCATGATAGCCTCAACACCATACACGAGGTTGTATGGGGTAGTACCAATAGCCATATGAATGCTTGTGGGATAGGCCCATAAGATGTACATCAATTGCTCAAGATTTTTATTAGATGTTTTTTCTTGGCCATTAGATTGAGGATAATAAGGAGTAGAAAATTGGTGTTGAATATGAAATTTTTCTAAGAATTGCTTTACCTCTTTGTTCTTAAATGAAGTACCATATCAAAAACAAGGGAAGAAGGCAATCCAAAATGAGAAATGACATTTTTTAGAAGAAAAATACAGATTACTTCAACATTAGTGGATCGAAGTGGAATAGCTTCAACCCATTTCTTAAAGTAATTAGTAATGGTAATGATGAAGGTATGTCCTTTAGAAGAAGGAGGTTATATTTTTCTAATAATATCCAACCCCCATTTTGTGAATGGCCAAGAAGAGGTTTGATTTAAAGTTCTTGCATAGTGTTGGGGAAATCCCCTTTGTCTCATTGCAACATCTTTTCATGCTCTTTCAGACATTTGTCAAGGCTTATTTCACAAGATATTAGTATTTCTTGATTTTTTCAATGACAACTAAGGAATCTCCATCTTCAAGCAAGAAAGATATCATGAAGTATAAATACCGAGGTGTTGATCCTCCTACAGTGGTTTCATCTAAAATTGATGAGATCAAGGATACAAAGATAGGACATGTAGACATAGATGAATTCATCAAAAGAAGAGAGAAACAACCTCTAAGTCTGGAGATTGAAGGTGATAATTGATAGTAACATTCATTTAGTTGCTTCATTTCTAGTGGTAGCTAATTGTCCTAAATTTGTTCTACAAGTGGCTTCCCATTACATTAGAGAAGATAGGAGTGTCAGAGATTCTTTGGGCCATGTGATGATGGGACTTGATGTAGATTTCTTTGATATGGATTTCCAAGTCCCAAATATGGGAACCTATATAGATCTCACTATTTAACAAGCTTAGGAGACTTATGAAAATAATCGAAATGTGGCTACTAAAATAATCAACACCATGTAGTTGAAGACTCCAAGGCCTATTCTTGCAAGATGGCCTAAAAGATTTCCTCGTAGTGATCTTGTGGATGATGTGAATGGTTTGATTACTCTCTTGAGCTGGGTTAAAGGTTTTCCAACTTCAACATTTCAAGAATGGATGTATGAATACTTTAAGGTTATTAGGAGGAAGACACAACACATCTTTTGGGGTGCACAAATTAGTGACATCATCCATGATCAACTCATTAAGGTGCACACTTCCTTGAAGTTCTACATGGCTTCATACCTAGTATATGTTGTAGCTACAATTAGATAGTACCCAGGTCTGACAACAAAAGGATATAAAAGATATGTTCTTGTACACAAATATTATCCTCAAATCACCCTTCAAGGAAGTATCGATCATTTTAGAAGCCTGGTGAATTATGGTTTCTTTGCTCCATTATTGTGTATGTTTCATCTGTCACTGGAAAATAGAAGAGTTTTTTAGGAAGCATGGTAAGTGGTGAACAAATATGGATTCATTTTAATACAATTCTTTACTTTCACCTATCTTAGGGTGTGTTGCTTTATAGGATATCCTTACATTCTGTACCAAGGTATACTACTGATAAATTTGTAATAATGGAGTTGTGTCTACAGACAAGTTATCTATGTACATAATCAGCAACAAGCTATTCATAATCTAGGGTTCAAATTTCCTATAACTATTGGAAGGTATTCCATGCAAACGGTGCCCAAGGCCAAATCAGTAGAATCAGAAATGTTGATTGTAACTCTGAGAACCTTCAAAAGAAGAGTAGATTTTAACTATAGAGGCATGAAAAGCAAGATAAAGAAGATTCATACACATATATACCATTTTGAGGATATCTGGGTAGAATGTAGAGATGATGAGGATGTCAGGAGAATGGATTACTATAGGATCACTATGGAGTAAATCTTGGATCTCGGTTTACCAGATCTTCCTAAAGATATAGAAGATACCGGTGATATCATGATTGCTACTTATGAAGAAAAACAAATAGAAAAAAATCCTTTTCCCTCCCATCAACATCAAAGTTGTTACAAAATAACAATAGAGTTCCAAATAGCAACAATAATGTTACATAAGAGCAAAAAAATAGCAGCAACAAAATGTTGCCAGCCAATAGATAGTATAATCGATCAGAATTAAAAAGAGGAAAATAAACCATGGATTAGCATTGAACCATGCTTAACCAAAAAATTATAAATACATGGATGAGAAAGTGTGTGGATTAATATCATCAAGGGAATAGGAATCATCTTGAATATTTTCTCATTTGTAGTGCTAAAAATGTCTCTCTAGAGCAACAATAAAGCCAACAGTCCACCGTCCATCAGTCCCAGATTGGGTACTCCTATGAATTTCTCCATGCCACGGTTGTAATATCGAAGAATAATCACCAAACCTATGTATATAGGTACATGATGGACACTCAGAAAGTGAATCTTATTCAAGAAGATCATTAGGTTGAATGGAGAGGGTTAAATAAGGGGCATGCCACATTCAAACCTCCATTAACATCAATAATTGTGTGTAGTTGTAGAAGGAGGTTGTGTAAGGTGTCCTCAGGAAAAATGAATGGTTGAACATTTTGTAGGTTCATAATTTGAAGGCAAAAATTGATACAAATCATTTGTAGTTCTATTTGGGGAGGGAGGATGGTGTTAGAGAATGCAACAAGACACCAAAATTTCCAAAGGTGTTTAATAATCAATTTTCTACAAGTGTGGGACATTACGTCAAAGGAAGGGATAGCACCCAGAAGAGATAATTTCCAACTCCATGTTTAGGGAAACAAAGTAGGAAAAGTGGTGAACAACATGTGCCATAATTTACAAGAATGGGTGCATATCGAAAAGCAATGTTTATGGATTCCATTCTATCACAAAATGGACAAGTGGGATGAGGGTACACAAAATTTAAGGTGGTTTCCAATAGGAAGTTTCACATCAAGAAGTTTCCATGCTAAGAGCTAAGACAAAGCATCTACTTTGGACTTCTAGATATGGTGGTTGAGCTTATTCCAATTGGATTAAATAATAGAACGATGCAACTTCTTATTGACACGAGGTGTGATGGTAATAGGAGAAAGGAGTTTTTTGTAGATCAATCGCAATGGAAAGAAGCATATGTTGTGAGTATTAGGCCATCCACAATCATTCAAAAAGTTAGCATGACAATCCAAGGATAGCAAGTTACAAATTTCAGGAGCAACAAGCTATCATATTTCAAGGATTGGTTGTTTGTCACATGGAGAGAGGTGAAACTAGATTTTAAGGATGGACCATGTTTTCCAATGGAATGTGGTGGAGTCTGAAATGTCTCAAAAAAATTGAATACGTTTTTTAAATAGACACTTTCCTTTGAGGACCTGCTAATGGTACCTAAATATTTATTATTTTGTTGCACTAGCCTAAATTCCACCAAATAGAAGAATATGGGAAACTTAATCATGGATGAGGGATTGATCAAACTAGATCAGCCTAGTAGAAGTGATCTTCCAAGCTTTCTAGATGCAATTGAAGGGGGATGATCCATGGGTTTTGAAAAATTGACCTAGAAGGATCTTGTATTTCTAGTTGTGATTACCCCAAGATTGACCTACTTAGGTAGTTTTGGATGCAAAATTTAACTAGTTCCTTCCAAGGAGCATCTCCCTCCAAATATTTGATTATCCATTTAGTGGTTAGACAAAGTCTTTGTGTGTACAGATCAATAATTTCCAACCCACCTTGTCCTTTGGTTGGATACAATGATGCCAAGAAGTAGTAGGTAACCCTTTTTTTTTAATTCCCCCATTTGGCCCATAAAAAGTTCATAATCAACTAAATTAGTTGATTATAATAGTTCTTGGAACACAACCAACATGAGGAAATGTAAACATGACTAGCAAGTAGGATTTTGTTTGCCACTTGGATGCAACTAGCCATAGATAGGAATCTATTAGCCCAATTCAAAAGTTTGACTTTGATGTTGTTCATAAACTATTTCCACATGCCCTTAAGAGAAACTCCAACCCCAAAAGGAATGCCCAAATATCTAGAGATTGAACCATATTTTATTTCTTTTCGATCAAGAAAAATCCATGCAAGTCAGGGGTTGGGGCGAGATATAATAAATTATGTCTTGTTCATAGCCAGTTTGGAATTGGAAATGGTGCAAAAAAATCTAAAGTATCTAAAGTATTAGTAACCTCATCAACATTATTTTGGATAAAAAGCATACTATCATCAACAAAGTGAGAGTTGAGAGCAATGGCATTGTTAGGCAAGGAAATACCACAGATAAGTTGGTTGGATTTAGCATGCTAAAATAAATAGCCAAGGGCATTGGCTACAAGAACATATATAAAAGGTGCAAGGGGACAACCTTGGTAGATAGATCTTTGGAGAGGGAATTGATGTGAAAGGGAGCCATTAACAACTATTTTAGCAGTAGCATCCATGAAAAGCATTTTAATGTGATCATGAATTTTATGGCCAAATCCTAGCCATTACATCATGTTAATAATTAAAAGGGTCATTGAATGCGATTGTAGGCATTGTCAAAGTCTGACTTGACAATAAGGGCATCTTGGGTAGTTTGTTGAGCCCATTCAATCATTTCCCAAGCCAACACAAGGTTGTCAAGGATAAATCTTCCCCCCAAGAAGCTTGTTTGTTTTGGAGGTACAATAATTTGGGTAATGGGTTTAATTCTTCGGGGCAAAGCTTTAGCTATAATTTTGTATGATGTATTAAGTAAGGTAATAGGTCTCCAACCAGTCATAGATTCCTCATCTTTCCCTTTAGGAATGAGTTTGATGAGACTCGAGTTAATGGTTGGTCCCACAATACCAGTTTCTACTTCTTCAAGATAAACATAGAAGAAGCCTTCATGGATTTAAGGCCATAGCTCAAGGTAGAATTCAACAGGGAGACCATCCATTTCAGGGTTTTTTTTAGTGGCCATGTTAAAAAGAGCCTCGTCAATTTCTTCTAGAGAGAGGGGTCTATCAAAAAAATTACTACATTCAACATAAAATTTACATGGAATACACCCTACCACACTTTCTTCAACAATGGGAATTAAGGGATCATCTACAGTTTCATGATCATAGTTTCTTTAATGAAGAGTTGTTTATAGTAATCCAAAAAAGTTTGCATGATGCTTGAGTGGCTAGTTTGTAGGGTGTCGTTAACATATTTGATGACTAAAATCTATTCTTTTTTGTGTTTATGTTTCAAGTATTGGAAGAAAAATTTGGAGCCTCGATCACCATTCTTAATCCATTGGAGACAAGCCCGAATCTACGCACCTTAACCTTTGTAAACAACCAATTTCCTAAGCTGATTTTTAGCTATGTGATGGTTTGCTAAAGGGAGAGGTCATGGGGGTTGGCAAAAAGAAGAGAGTGACCATGCACTAGCTGTTCATTTAGAGATTTTTCAAGTCTCCTACGTTTAGCAATAGCTCTTGGGCCATAATCATGAAGGAAAGAGGAGTAGTGTGCAACAATTCTTTCCCACCAATTGATCCATCTATCCTCTTGAGGATTAGTTTCAACATTCCAAGTAGCAAGGAGGCCATCAAAGCAATCTTGTTGTTGCAAGTGAGTCACATTAAGTTTGTAGGGGAGGTCAAATCTAAGTGTTAGACTCTCAAACTAGATTCAAATGAGAGATAATTCCTGTCCCTACAAAACACAACAAGATTCAGAGCATTTATAGCTTGTACGGGTCTATACAACTACAAAAAAGTGCAAATTAACAGTAAAATTGTAGAAAAACGTTGTATTTGATGGGAATGATTTCAATACAAACTTCAACAATAACCCCTCGAGCCTTTCAGAGGCTTTATATACATATTGCATTCAAATATAACCAACAAAACATCTATAACTGCCTTTTAAACTTCTAAGACCCTTCACCTTCCTAAAAGTTGCATTTTTGCAATTTTTGTTGTGACAACTTTTTACATTTTTTGCAACTTTTACCCAATTGACACAAATGACTCACAAATTGCCCAATTACATAGTAAATGGTCTCAATAGACCTTATTTAATGTAAATAGACCATATCTAATGCCAAAAAGACCCTATCACCTAAACTTGACAAATTGACCTCTTATTGTAAACTCCATTTGCTTGGTGCACCTGCACCACTTTGACCACTTCCACACCTACAAATCTAAACAAATGATTAATAAAAATATGTAAAATTTTTAAAAAAAGAATTGAGTAAAATATGTAATGATGAAGAAAGTCTAAGATATAATCACGAGGCCCCATTTTTTAATTAAAAAAATATTACATAAAGAATACTCTAGTCGAAGTGGCCCCATAACATGAAGGAAAAGGGGCATGGTATGAGATTTTCACCTTAGACTAATAATATTAGACTACTTACCTTTAGCATTTGTTAGCTGAAAAGACGTGAGAAGCTCTCTAGTCTATGTTGTGGTACTATTATCTATAACAATTATCATACAATTACATGCCATTTTACATGGCTAAATCAATTGGATTATGAGATTGGATACAGTTCACGAAGGCCCCACTAAAAACCAGCATCTGCTTCCAATGAATGAATAAATGTACGTATGTAGTACGGGGAGGAACTGTGTTTCTACCTAAAGATAAACCCTAGAGAAGTAAACAAACATAAAAGAATATTAAGTGTTTGCTGAGGCTGTTGTTTTGTTGTCTCCTTCCACGTTCATCATGTCTGTGAATTTTGTTTTAGTCTGGAAGTTAAAATTTTTTAATGCCCAGCATAAAACTTATCCACCTTCACGTTCAATCATAGACCTACTGCAACAGGATACTAATAATAGAGAAATAATTTACAGTGAGGATGATTACACAGACAAAGATTCTGTTATCTGGTATACCACAAAAAGATCATATTCATCATATTAATATAAGATGGATATATAAAACTGTACTAAGAACACTGATAATTCATATAACAAGCCTGAAGAAGCTTGCAGAGCAGACAAAGTGGACACCATTATTAAAATATATATCCCCACAAAAGAAATCATACTTGTTTACTCAATTAATTTTGGTGGGACACAGCCAAGGTTGGTAATTTCTTGTTCATGGCCAACAACCGTATAACTAATTTGGCAGTATCATTCATAATCACAATTCCCTGTCGAAAGAGGCCACGGTATTTTTCCATGTCTAATCTCCGTCTAATGTTGCTTGTCATAAACTCCATACCTTATTGAACAAGGATAGAATAACTGAATCAGTTGATTTAATTCACCTAATAAGAAAAGGAGCTAAAAAAGAATTCTCAGTAAGAGCATATTCTTTGGATATATGTCTTCTGGTCTGTCCCCCTTAGGCATGACACATTTTCGACTTACCAAACTCTAAGTGTTTCGTATCTTACTGTCTTACAACGCAAATAACTAAACAACCAAAACTCAATGAAGTTAGTTCAAAATCTTTTTTTTTTTAATAGCAAATATCAAATTCAAAACATGCGGTGAATTAGATAATGTGTGAGACTAAAGTAATCTTTTGACGTTATACCAACTTAGATATTACCTTTGGAAACTTCTCGATAAGAACATAGTTATGTAATGGGAGACTTTGTATAAATATGGGTTGTTAGAGATGTAAGCCTTCCATCCTTCAAACTGATCTGATTGTATGCTGTATAGCTAACTATACATAGTTTGTTTGCCAAGGAAATCAAACGATGGCAGTACTCTCAAAAACTATAATGCTCTGTTTTGTCATAATTGTCCTGCTGTCTCTTACTGTCGAGGCGAAAACCAGGCATTACAATTTTACTGTAAGTTGTGTGAATTTACGTAGTTGATTTCTACGAGTAATATCACATATTCCAGCATTGATTTTTGATGGGTTCTATGTGATTTCTGTGCTGCAGATAAGACTCAAGAATTATACACGTTTATGCCACACAAAGCCCATTGTGACAGTGAATGGGAAGTATCCAGGACCAACAATATATGCAAGAGAGGGTGACACAGTGCTAGTCAATGTTACCAATCATGTGAAATACAATGTTACCATACACTGGTAATAGTTACTAGAATATAAGCCTTTGGATACTTCTGATTGTTACGTTCAGTCTTGTTTGTTTCATGATTTAAGAGCTATCATTGAATTTGGTTTATATGTGAGCAGGCATGGAATCAGACAGCTAAGGACTGGATGGGCAGATGGGCCTGCTTACATCACACAGTGCCCTATTCAGACCCGCCAAAGTTTTGTATACAACTTTACAATCACTGGGCAAAGAGGCACACTGTGGTATCATGCCCATATTCTGTGGCTACGCGCAACATTGCATGGCCCCATTGTCATCTTGCCAAAGAAACATGTGCCATATCCATTCCCCAAGCCTCACAAAGAAGTCACCCTGGTTCTAGGTGAGCTTAGGTTGATATAACTTATGTGATTATTTTTCAATAATCGTATATATTTAGAATATTAACTCTTTGTATGCTCCAAAATTAGTCAGAGATTTACAATGGAAATAACAGTAGGCTTATGCAACTGATATGTCATAATAGCAATGCTATTTTACATCAAATTTAAATCCTCACCTCTTAACATATGTAACATGTGTGTTATTATATTATTTTTTGATAAAATTTGAAGGTTAGTTTTTGAAAGGGTCCAAATTCTATTTAGAGATAGGAATAAATACAAGAATAAAGTTCAACAAACAATAGTGTAACAACAAAATTAAGACTGTAAGTTGACAATTACAGATATAATCTTAACAACTCACACAACTCTAACTAAAATCAAGTTGAACAGAACATGTTGGACTATCACACCTTTGAGAGTTGATCTTGTGGACTAAACACCACTTTGAGTTTAGGGAAGTTGGTCATTTGGATATTCACTAACACATTCGGGATTTGGTGTAATGACAAATCTATATGTGGTACGAGAGCCTCAACCTAGGTTCAATTACTTCGAATTACATTTAGAGTGGTGGATGGGGTGTTAGACTAACTGCCACATCTCTGGGAATTGATCTTGTGAAATAACTGTGAGTCTAAATTTATATGAATATAATGATTTGGAAGTTCACTAACACCTACAGACTTTAGTGTAAAGTCAAATCTACAAAACAAACCACCTATATTAGGTTATTACATCTCTATGAATGTAACGTCTGTCTCTTCATTTGATGTTTGACCTATGTGTATAGGTATCTCATCATAATATAAATTACGAGTACTGATTATTTTTGGTGCTCTAAAATATATCTGACCATTTTTCATTTTGTGATAGACCAGGTAAGCTATTAGCTATAGTTGAACTACAAACTATTCACGTTTCATCCTATTTTATGTTGTACTATGCTTTTGATTTCCTTGCTTACACACAGGACGATAGAATATCAGATGTGTTTAATTTCTCATCCGACTTCATTTTTAAGGACTGTACTTTGTATATATAATTCATCCCATCGTTATCATAAATTTACTGGTAATACAGATCTATTACGCATGATGAGTTATTTGGGATTTGCTAGTCAATGATGCTTCCGGACAAATACATTTTTAATCATTGTACTGTTAGTTTGACAATTTCAGGTGCTATGCAAAGCAATACCCAATGTCTAAGAATATGATCATCATAAAATTTGTTAAAATGTTTGTGTTATCACCAATACATTTGCTTTATTTATAAATAATAAAACATTTATTACTAGGTAAATCTACTCTTTAATTCTATTGCAAGATAATACTTTACACTGTTACGGTTACACTCCATAAACAATTTTGATAGGACCCATTTGATGTGATCTGTAATTATTTACCGTGAGGTGTTTATATTCTTTAGCGTACTTCTCCCACCATATTACCAAATCTTGTCTTTAGCTAGGTTCATTGCTTTGTATGGTAAATTGTTCCTGTCTGGATGTTATGACTGAAACTCGGTATCTCTTCTAATGATATTATTTTGTCTGAGTTCAACTGCATAATAATTTGAGATGAAATACATAATTTTGTGTCTTTGCTTCCATTGTACAGGGGAATGGTGGAATACAGACACAGAAGCTGTAATAAATCAGGCTATGAAAACAGGAGGAGCCCCAAATGCATCAAATGCTCATACCATTAATGGGAAACCAGGGCCTCTCTTCAATTGTTCCACAGGCAATAATTCATCATGTTTCTTTATATTAAATTTTTTTTCTATCACTAAATGTCAATATTACTATTTAAAAAATAGTGTTATGCATATTAAAAAATGGTTGAAAATAGTCACATCTCTAAAGTCAATATAACATTACAGTTTAGAACATAAAAATATAAAATAAAGCTGCTAGACAGTGAGAGCAATGATAAAAGAGGGACGAGAATGATCCAGTTTATCCCATACATCAGCAGAGTCCTTTCAAATTTATGAGAAGCTTAGTAAAATTCTGTGTTCATTCAAAGTTTGCCAGTTAAAAGTGGTTGATAGCAAACTGGTTGACTTAAGCCTACATACCATTCCCCTTCCTACCAGGAGTAGCAATTCTTATAATAGTGTAAACACCCTAATAAAGTTGAAAGTTGTGTTAGTTCTAAGTGCTCCGATATTTGTTTGGTTGCAGATACTTATGCTTTGGCTTTAAAGCCTGATAAAACCTACCTTCTTCGAATAATCAACGCTGCGCTTAATGATCAAGTCTTCTTCAGCATAGCAAACCATCACTTAAAAGTGGTAGAAGTTGATGCGGTATACACCAAGCCATTCGAAACCAAGGCAATAGCCATTTCGCCTGGCCAGACAACAAATGTTGTGCTCGACACAAGCAAGAAAACAGGGAGATATTTCATGACAGTCCGAGCATTCCAGGACGCTCCCATCACAGTCGACAACTTGACCACAGCCGGCATACTGCAATACATCGGAACACCCAATACCTCCAACCCCATAATGCCTGTAATCCCTAAGATAAACGATACTGCTTTCTACACCAATTTCAGCAGTGCAATCAAAAGCTTGAATTCTGCAGCATTCCCTGCAAATGTCCCGCAGACAGTAGACCGTAATCTGCTGTTCACAGTGGGACTTGCATTGGATTCATGCTCAACTTGCGTTAATGGCAGCCGTGCAGCTGCATCAATCAACAATGTAAGCTTTGTCATGCCCACGATTGCTCTTCTGCAGGCACATGTTAACAACATCAGCGGCGTTTTCACCAAAGATTTCCCAGACAATCCTCCCACACCGTTCAATTACACAGGCACACCGCCGAAGAACCTCTTCACATCCAAAGGAACAAGAGTCACTAGTTTAAAATACAATTCAACAGTGCAGTTGGTGCTTCAGGACACCAGCATCCTGACAGTGGATAACCATCCAGTCCATCTCCATGGCTTCAATTTCTTCATTGTTGGAACAGGTTTTGGTAACTACAACCCAAAGAAGGACCCAGCTAATTTCAATTTCGTAGACCCTCCAGAGCGTAATACAGTGGGAGTGCCAACAGGCGGGTGGACTGCTATCCGATTCAGAGCAGATAATCCAGGTGGGTATATGTTCTACTAGAATCTTTTACTACTTTTATTTAGTAATTTTTACTTGCAGTTTACATGGCACTACCCATAATAGTTTACAGTAAGTTTAACCTCTATCTCCAGCAGCCTAATTAAAACATGAAATTGCCCATAAACATTTGGGTCAAAACAGAGATTTTAAAATACAGAAATCTAATTCTATGGGGTGGTCTTGTTCTTTGATGGCATATCGTCTTGTTTTGTTGTCCTTCTGTATGGGGTGTTGTGGTTTGACTTTGTGTTATGACTTTTTGATATTTTCTGTTGTTCTAGATTGTTTATGTTGTATCTTTGTATGAGTTTGGCAAATTAATGGTGATTAAAAAGTTAAATGTTACAGTAAAGCAATAAAATCATTGATGGAACAGCCTAGTCTAAAAGACCAGAAGACTTGAAAGCATAATTACTAATAAAACACAATAATGAGGATGAAGAATTCATGACTCTTCATAACATAGGTCTGATATGATGTGATGAATAATTGATGTACAGGGGTGTGGTTCATGCATTGTCATCTGGAAGTGCACACAACGTGGGGATTGAAGATGAAATTTGTGGTGGAGAATGGAAATGGGCCCGAACAATCCATATTGCCTCCTCCAGCGGACCTTCCAAAATGCTAAAATCACATGCAGATGAATAGCTTTTTGACTACCATATGTTGTCATTATTAATCTATGGTTGAAGCAGCGAGAGTTTCTCATCTCCGCGAGGGGTTTGCAAAAATCCAATGATTTTCAATAAATTTTGCTTCCTTGTTCATGGTGGCAATGACAAAAATATGTCACTTATTGTAGAAGTTTTAACTTTATCCTTTGTTTCCACTCTCACCTAGAAAAAATGTAATGGACCAGGATCTTCGATCTAAGGTCTGCTATGAAATTCTTTTGTTAACATATTTTTATGTATTATTTTTGTGGTTTGATTTTGAGGTGTACTCTTATGTGTTTGTAGTTTTTGAGGATTTAGGTGTTTGTTTTAATTCTTGGTTTTAATATAGAGTATTTTTACTTCTCCCAAACACAATTATTATGTATGGTTTTTTTTTATTAAGCAAAATTAACAAGGAGAAATATTTTTTATTTTTATGTTTTAATAATATAAAATATTATTTATATGGATAATGTATAGATTATTATTTTTAAATGGATCAAATGGAATTATGTTTTAAAATGTATATTAGTTTTAATTGAAAAATAATAAAGTAATATTGAACTTTGAAAAGAGAAACTCATTTAACATATATTTAATTTTTGAGAATAAATTATAAAACTAATCAACAAGTGTAATAAAACTAGAGGTAGGAGGTTGATATCATTCACCCATATTGGATCCTCACCTACCATGTGATAATTCCTTACCATCTAATAGAGGTTCACAACCAACAATTACATTGTTTTCTTTTTTTGGTTCTACCTTCCCAAGTGGTTAACTATTAAGAATATCTTAACATGGAGAGACGGAAATCCCCATGCAAGAGAACTTAACCTAACTAGCAAGTACAACCCACCCACATCGTTGAGAAGAAGCAAAGAGGGGTGATAATTAGTCCATGGGGCAAGAGACCGACCATCACAAATTTGAGAACGTCACCAAGATCTATCAATATTATCACACCTTAGGTCCCTTTGTAGGTAATGGCCATAAGATGAAAGAGCAAGATGGACATAAGCAACAATATAGGGAGCACTACTCCAATGATCCAAGAGAGTTTGGAAAGCTACCTTGATATCTTATGTTAGAAAATTTACCTACAAAATATCAAAAAATTAGAATAATACTTGCAAAAATAATACAATAATAAAAATATACTTGTAAATATGTTTCTATTGATCATAAGAATTGCAAGCCACTTCAAGGTAGTAACTTCCTTAATAGCAATGGGTGCTTGCAAACTTATTAAGGCTGAAAATGACAAAAAGGGTAATGTTTCCTTTAAAAATTAGAGTTATATGTACTTGGGCTTATGATTAAACACACTTCTAGAAACAATATCAACATGGAGTTAAAATATGAAATATAGAATTTGAATCGAGTTTTCAAATCTAGTACCTAGATGATCAAATTTAAAACTAAATAGAAAAGAGACAGGTAACATTTTTTAAACTTTTAGAATTTAAGACAAAACATGTGTGTATAAATGGCCTAATGACTACTAAATAAAATGAATTTTCAAAATCCTTTCATGAAAAACATAGTTGATGTTTTTGGCTTAGGATGGATATCTTTTAATAAATTTTTCTTTATATACATAATATTTATTTTAATTACTTAATAGAACCAATGTAATGTTAATTAATTGATTTTCAAATTTTTTGATTGGAAAAAGGGATCTAGGTCTTAAATCACACTTCTTCCAGTTAGGGACATTAAGGATTAAAAGTTATCTCAATATCCACTTGACTACAAACCTCAATGGAAGAGCCAAAATGGTGGATCAAGGTTTTAATCCTTTTCTATGGGGTAGATGATGTGTTGTGATTAATTGAATTTTAATTGATTGAATTATATGATGTAGTGTTGTTCCAAGGTTACCAACAAAAATGCAACAAACTATGATGATTTCTAAGAAATATTGAACATAAAGATAGAAGAAGATTCAAAAAATGTAGAGAGCAGATACAAAAGAACTTGGCATATAAATTTGAGGCTAAAATAGATGGAAAGGGGCATGGGGCACCGTAAAATGGATGATTTCTATTCAAGATCTATCTTTGCTCCTGACCTGCAAGTCCTTCTCTTCTGAGGTCATCATCGAAATATTTTGTATTGCTAATAAAATATACATTCCTTGACTTGAAAACTTGTAGGGCTTGAATACATGAATTAGAAATTAATCTTTAGTCTTCTTCTGATTTGCTTCAAATCTAAGAACCTACACACATGAAAGAGGGGAAATGCTTGTGTCGTATAGGGGCTTTCCTTAGTCAAATGCTATTTTGGTATTTCTAACTCCACAATGACTATGATGATATAAAAAGAGAACTTACCCTTGGTCAAACAAAGGCTAAATGATAAGAAGTGATAAATTGAAAAATTGTTGCAACTCACCACTCAAATCTACATTCCATGATGGACTGAAGTCATGTAATCATCACCTTCAAGGAGAAATCATTTCTTTATTTGAAGTATTGCAAGTGTTAGTACTCAAAAAACCAATGAACATAAAACATGAACAAACTTACATAAAACCATGATGCATGGCTAACATGACGTTTGACTGAAACAACTATTGTAACATTTATGATAATTCTACTATTGTTTAATCTTGATTGCTCAATAATAATCTTAATTTTCTTATCAAAATATGCTAGGATTAAAATTGTGGTAATGATTTGTATTTATATGCAATTATTCTAATTTCTCAAAAATAAAAAATTGATAGCCAACAAATGAGATTGGATATTCAAATTTTAAAATGTTGGATGTTGTGGTTGTGTTGCTGACATGTGGTTGTCATTGATGTCAACACTATTAGCCTTGATGTATTGTAGGCTGTATATGTCGAGGATATTGAGAAAATTGTAAAAGAAAGAGTTGTAGGTTGACAGTGGAACAATGAACGTCATGAAGGTGTCTTGCTCAATACATTGACAATCAGTCATTGTGGACTAAAGGGTTTATTTATGAGTGTATCTAGTTTATACACCGAAAGTTTCAGAGGCCCGCATGAAGATTTAGTCATGTTATGAATAGTTGTGTTCTAACAATTTTTATGTGGCTTCAGTTAGTGTTCCTAATTAAAGTTGATGTGATTCTAGTAATTTCAATTGCTGCGGATGCTTCTCTGATGATTTGTGATGCTTGTGGATGTTTCTAGATCATGCTCTATCTTTGTTGCATGCCCACGTTGATCGGTGTGCTCATGGTCGATGATTTTCTCTTCTGTGTTCGAGTTTTTATGTTCTTGGATGACGCGATGGTTGTAACGTGTTGTGGATCCTTGGAGATTAAAATTTGAATGTTTGGCATACTCGAGGATATTGTTTTAAGACTTAATTATGTTGTGGCTAACGGTGTTTGATTTGCATTGAAAATTTACTTGTAAATTTGGACCGACATTGTGTATATGTCTAATATTTTATTTTGGCTGACGAAGTTGTTGATATTATTCCATGTTGCAGATATATAAGAGCGATTGTTTGTGTGAATTTATTGAGAGAAGAAGGGCCAGAGAAAGAGAAAGTGTGTGAATAGTGATCTAATCATTCAATTACAAAGAAAAGAGTGAAGAAGTTTTAGCGAAGTGTGAAGGAGTGTTTATATGCTTAACCGGAACTGTAATCAGGATTTTGTAGAAGCTATTTTCTTAGTTCATACCCTATGGATCTAATCCAAATTTCTATAAGATAGCGTGTCTTCTTTGGACAGTGAGCCCTCTTGTATTTGAGCAATGAGCTCTAGGCTATGTGCCTGAATGCATATGCATTCCCATTATTCTTTATTATACTTTTAACAGGGTATAATATTGTGGATTGACATCCACCATGGTTTTTCTCCTAACAAGGTTTCAACATAAAAAATTCTTGATGTTCTCTGTGTTTCTGATGTGCTAATTGTTTGTGGTTTATTGTTCATACATCAGATATGAGATTAAGTTAAGTTAAGTTTGAAAATTTTAAATATTATGTGACAACTGATTCACCCCCCCTCTCAGTTGTTTGTCCTTGTTTTACCAACAATTGGTATCAGAGTAGGTTCCTCTGAAGAAGTTTAAAAGCTTGAGGTGATCCGACATGGCATCATAGAAGAAGGACAGTCCTTGATTCGATGGAACAAACTACTCTCTGTGGAAAGCCAAAATGGAGTGTCATTTGAGGTGTATTGGTGAACTCTTCTGGAAGATTACAAAGAATAGATATGTTATTCCGTAGAATGGTCCTTCCACTCCTGATGAGATTAAGGAGGCTAAGATTAACATTAGGGATATTGAAGCTTTGCTGAGTTCTTTGATGGATTTGGAAATGACAAATGTGATGGATCTGAAGACAACTCATGAGATCTGGAAGAAGCTGGAGACTTTGTATGAAGGAGATTCACTTGTGAAGGTCGCTAAGCTACAAAGTTTGAATGGAAAGTATGAAACTTTGAAGATGGGTGAAGATGAATATATTTCTTCTTTTATGCAAAGAGTAAATAAACTTGTGATGGGTATTAGATGTGTTGGTTGTACCCTAGATGAACAAAAAATTATAGCTAAAGTGCTCAGATCATTTCCTCTCTCTTACAAATCAAAAGCTCATGCTAGTGAAGAGATCATAACAGTAACAAATGTGACAAGAGATATGTTGATTGGTAAACTTGTTGCCTTTGAGTTGAGTGAATTTGGTTATTCCGCCCCAAGACTGAATCTACATTTAAGGCCTCTATATTCGGAAGAAACAAGAAAAGATATGATCCAAGAGAGAGTTCTAGAAAAAAATTCAAGTATGAGGAAGAGATGAAACAACTTGAAGATGAAGAAAGAGAGGTAGAACATCTAGAAGCACTGATTGTGAAGAAAGAAGGTAGAGGAGAAGGTAAGTATAAAGGAAAGTTGCCTATTAAATGTTTCTCTTGCAGTAAAATAGGTCATTTTGCTTCAAGGTGTCTCAAAAGAGTTCCTAGGTCTAATCCTAACAAACCTAGATTTCAAAAGAAATATTATTATTCTGAAGAAGGTGTGACTGATGAAGAATTTGATAAAGAAAATGGAAATGAAGATGAATGGGTTTTCATTGCTATCAAGGAAAATGGTCTGGTGGATACTAAATCTACTAAAGTTGAGAAAGCTCTTGCAGTTGGAATTGAAGAAAAGGATGAGTGGGTTATTGACAGTGGATGCTCACATCATATGACTGGTGACAAAAGAAAATTTGTAAGTCTAGAGAAATATGACGGTGGGGTTGTAAGATTCAGAGATAGCAATGTTGGTGTGATTCATGGCAGAGGATCTATTTGTCTTGGTGGTAAACAAAACACTGATGATGCCCTTTATGTTGAAGGATTGAAGCATACTTTTTTGAGTGTTAGATAGATGGTAGACAAGGGTTATGATCTTTAGTTCAAAGATGGAAGATGCATGATACTTGAAAGCTCTGGAAATATAATTGCTTTAGGTACAAAGAAAAAAGGTAATATTTTTCACTTGAGTGCTGCTAATGAAAGTTGTTTAATTGTTCAAGTAGATGAAAGCTAGTTATGGGTATGTGCAGGATCATCATGGAAAAAACAAGCCCTTAAGTGAAAAAAATTTAGAAAAATTAGAGTTAGGCAACTTGGACGTAAAAATTTGAATAAGTTATTTATATTATTTCAAAAATATGTAAGAATAGAATTTGTAGCAAATTGAATGTAGTTTCTACAACTACTAGGTTTATTTGAAAAAAATCTATTTGGTGAAAATTTGAAATTTAAATCAGTAGTACTTAAATTTTAGGGAAAAATAAGAAGTAGGTGTCTGTCTGACCACCCTAACCACAATAAAATGATAATATTATTTTATAATATTTGAGATAAAGTAGAGAACTCATGTCTGGATGTGATGCATAGTTTTGTAATTTTTTTTCCAAGTACATAATTAATTATGAATTTTTTATTACAACTTTTAAAAAATATAAAAACTCATATGTCGAACACCTTAACTTGGTGAAAACTTCATGAAATTAATTTCTCTTTTTTAATCCTATAGGTATGCGAAGCATGAGATGTGATGCATGTTTTGGATTCCAAAAATGTGATACCATTTGAATGCTATAGATTTTTCAATCAGCTATCAATTAGGACTTTAGTCGTAATTCAAATAGAAAATGAATAATAATTATTAATTAAATTCAAAGTAAAACATAATTATATTGGTGGAAAGATGAGAATCTCTTTTAAAAACCCTTTTCATTTCATCAATTTTGGGTAAAAAATAGTCATCAACCACATACCCTACAAATACCCATGTGATATCGCCACTTTTTGGCCCATCATGATCCTGCACATACCCTTATGGCATAGGAGGTTTTTCCATGTGAATTTTGATAAAATTATCAAGGTAAGCTCCACTCAAGCAGTAAGAGATCTACCTAAGCTAGTGAAGCCTACTAACACAATATGTAAGGAATGTTAGATGGGAAAACATACTAGAATTTCTTTTCAGAGAAAACATCATCATTCTAATGGAGTACTGGAGCTGGTGCATACTAATCTTTGAAGTCCCTCCAAAATTAGAAGTCTACAAGGAGAAAGGTACTTTATGCTGCTTATTGATGATTACTCTAGGATGATATGGGTTGCTTTCTTAAGAGAAAAATGTGAAGCATTAGAGAAGTTGAAAAGTTTCAAAGCTATGGAAGAGAATGAGACAGGTCTGAAGATCAAATGCTTAAGTTCAGATAGAGGTGGCGAGTTCACCTCCTGGGAGTTCAATTCATTCTGTGAAGAGCATGGAATCGAAAGACAGTTATCTGCTCCCCAAACCCCTCAAAAGAATGGAGTTGTAGAGCTTGAAAGAACATAACAATTATGGATGCTACTAGAACAATGATGTTGGAAGGAAATGTGCCTCACATCTATTGGAGAGAAGTTTTAAGCACTACTGTGCACACTCTAAACCAAGTAAATGTCAACGGTATTTTTGGTAAGACTCCTTTTGAGTTGTGGTTTGGTTATAAGCCTACTATTAAATATTTCAAGATCTTTGGAAGCAAGTGTTATATTAAGAGAGATGAGGACATAGGCAAGTTTGATGCAAGGAGCGATGAAGGAATCTTTCTAGGTTAGTCTACTAAAAGAAAGGCTTATCGGTGCTATAATAAAAGATTGAGAAAAATGGTTGAACATGAAAATGTAAGAGTTGATGAGGACTCTACTAGATCATCCAGATACTATGGATATGATTCAGATGACTAGCAAGATAGTACATACAAAGGAGAGAATGCTCAAAAATAGAATCAAGTTCATATTGTTTTGGTAAATCAAGAAAGTCAGGAAGGAGAGACAAGTGGAAGTGCAGAAGAAAGAACAAAAGAGCCAGAAGTGCAAGAGAATCCTAAAATTATGAGGTATGTAAAGCTAAATCATTTTGAAGATCAAATTATAGTAGATAAGAATAAAGGTGTGTAGACTAGAAGAAGGATTGCATAAGAGTATTGTCTGATTTCTAAGACTGAGCCTAACAATGTCAATGAAGCTTGTAATGATGAACACTAGATGGAAGCTATAAAGGAAGAATTGATGCAGATTGAAAAGAATGATACATGGATTCTTGTTCCCAGACCTAAAAATAAAAATGTGATTGGTACTAAATGGGTCTTTTAGAATAAGCTGAATGAACAAGGAGAAGTGGTTCAGAATAAAGAAAGACTGGTATGTAAAGGGTATTCACAAATGGAAGGTATTGATTTTGAAGAAACCTTTGCCCCTGTTGCCAAAATTGAAGCTATAAGATTATTTCTTGCTTATGCCGCATATAAGAACTACAAGGTCTATAAAATGGATTGGAAGTCTACCTTTCTGAATGGTGAGTTAGAAGAAGAGGTATATGTTGAACATTCTGATGGATTTCAACTGACTGATAAGGAAGACATGGTTTGCTGATTGAAGAAAGCTCTGTATGGACTCAAGAAAGCCCCCAAAGCTTGGTATGCTAGAATGGATAAATATTTACTAAAACTTGGATTCAATAAAGGTACTACTGGCAGCAACTTGTATTTTAAGTTGGATCATGATAAAGAGTTGATTATTGAAGTCTTTGTTGATGACATTATTTTTGGAGGTGATGATGATCTATGTATGAAGTTTGCTGATGAAATGAAAAGTGAATTTGAAATGAGTATGATTGGAGAGATGAAGTTCTTTCTAGGATTGCAAGTCACTAAGTTAGACAATGGTATTTTCATATCTCAGTCCAAATATGTGAGAGTTGTTGAAGAAGTTTGACATGGAAGACTCAAAGCCTGTTGGTACACCCATGGTGACCAGATGCAAGTTAACACAAAATGATGATTCCCCTAAGGAAAATAAAACAAGATATAGGTCAATGATTGGAAGATTGCTCTAATTAAGTAGGACTAGAACAAACATCATGAATGCTATGTGTATGGTTGCTAGATATCAAGCTGATCTAAAAGAATCTCATGTGGCTAATGTAAAGAGAATTTTCAGATACCTAAAAGGAATAGTTGATTTTGGGCTTTGATATTCTAAAGATGATGATCTTACCTTGAGTTCCTATATTGATGTGGATTGGGCAGGAGATGTAGATGACAGGAAAATCACAAGTGGTGGTTCCATTTCCCTATCTACTATTGAGGTGGAGTATATTGCTACTGCAAATAATTGTACTCAAGTGCAGTGGATGAAACAGATGCTGAAAGATATCAAAGTAGTATATGATGAGCCTATTGTCATATATTGTGACAACTCAAGTGCAATAAAAATATTGAAGAATCCAGTGATACACTCTAATACCAAGCATATATCAATCAAGTTTCACTTCGTGAGGGAGAAAGTGAGTGAGAAAGAAGTCAGATTGGAGTATGCGCCTACCAAAGAATAGACTGTAGAAATTTTCACCCTTCCATTGCCAAAGGATACTTTTGAGTATCTCAGAGGGATGCTAGGGGTGATTACCCCTCCTAATAAGAACTAGAGATGCATTTACTTGC